>JARHVA010002089.1:2795000-2830357 GCA_037957365.1 Torreya grandis | reverse complement strand
ACCAATTATATTTTAGATGAAAATTGGTAAAAATTTTAAGCTCGGTATCCATATTTTCAAAAAATTACCAAAACATCTTGAGTCTTGATCTAAAAAATATATAACTAGGAAAACTACACTTTAGAAAAAAAAAAACTCACCTGCATCCCTACCTTCAAGGGTCTTCTTAAAAATAATTATAATTCACATATTGATAAACCATTCCAAAACCAAAAAGATATAATCATGTCCCTTCCTTGACATAGGATAGGAAATATACCTACATAATTTATGGAAATACTCTCCCATGGTAAAGAAGGAACCGGTAATGGAATACACAAACCAAACTTCTTATTATTAGGCTTGCTTATAATACATAACACAACTCTTCTGATGAAATTAGAAACATCAAATTTCATATTAGTTTAATAAACATATTTTTGATGACTAAATGTGTACCATAGGTGCCCAAAGTGTTTATAAACACTTCTCATTTTAGAAATCTATGAATTTAGTGCATGAGTTGTGGGTTGTGATAATCTTGTTATCTATTGGTGGAATAGAGGAAAAATAAGTGACTATTTCACGATATTTATATTAAGTGGTGGTTGGGAGCCACCATGACGAAATAGTAGATCTATGTAAAATATACAGTATGCTAAGCTAAGAACTAATATAAAATGGATATTAACAATGACCATTAAACTAAGGTGATCTAGTTAAAAAAGAAGCAAAATGAAGTTTAGAGTAGAAAATAAGGATGTTGATGATCTTTGTTATAGACATTATGACAAAGTTTATATATCATCTGAACATGCATTTAACTAATGTATGAAGTGAAATAGATTAATCCCAAATCACAACATACATTAGACAAGATTTGAAGGAGGGTATGAAATGATAAAAATAAGAATAAGGATCAATTTATAGATTCACTCCTGTAATCAAACATTATTAACCCAAATGTAAAATAATTTCAACAAATGAAATAAGCTTAAGAACTTTCAACTAATCTAGCATTGGCACAAATTAATAATTTTGCATTCAATATACACATTTATATTCCACATGAGCCATTAAAATCTTAAAGTGAAACTAAAAAACTAAGAGAGAAACCATATATAACTTCACACAACTCTTAAAGTTTACAAATTAATTTGGTTCTAATAACTCTCTCCCATTATGATAATTGAAAATGCTCCTTTTATAAGATACAAGGAAACATGTCAGTTAGTCTCATCCAATTACGTTTGTATAAGTGTATAGGATAGGTGTCCTTTTTATTACATTCTAGAAAAAAATGATCTTTTCTAGTGAACCAACCTATAGACATTGTGCTCTTACAAATTACACATGTTTATACAAAATAATATCCTAATTCAAAATATTATATAATGTTGGTTACAAAGGGAATATTCCTAATTCTATGACCCACTAGATGATGAAGTTCCCTATTACTATTTTAGTTTCCTCATTTCTCTTTTATGTTGTCTAATATAGGCATGGTCCCATCTTCAAGATGCAAATCATTTTTAAACTACTTATCAATGGACACTAGCTTTCCTGATTTACACAAAGGGCAATTGAGGCTCTCTTTTATATTACCAGGTCCATAGGGTCTTTGATTTAGCCTATTATACTCACATGGATTTGATGTGGAATTTACATGGCATCCTTATGTCATTCTATTCATCACTGTCATAAATGACCATTGCCCTTTAAAATTTAGATCCAAGTTTACTATGTTAAAATTGATGTCTTTGCGACCATATTTTAACATTTATGGCAATGTCTTTAATGGTCATGTGACTATCAATTTTAAACATGTGATCAAGGCTATTTGATATGTTAAAATTAATGTCTATGAGACTATCATTTAGCATCCTCATGAAAACTATTGATAGTCAAATGACCATCAATTTTAAACATATCATCTAGATTAGTTAATGTCTTAAATTTGATGTTTGTGTGACCATCATCTATGAAAATGTATTTTATGGCCATGTGAACATAAAATTTAATCTCATCTTTGGGAATATCTACTATATTAAATTTGACATCTGCATGATCATCATTTGATGTCCATAGGAATGTTATTGATAGGCATATGATCATCAAATTTAAGCTAATCTTTAGGACGATACACTAGGTTTGTCACTTATCATTTCAGGGTTCATATTTAATACTACATGTTCCATGTGGTCATCTCATGCTTTCTCATATCTTCATTTGAAAACTTTGGTTTGCCTCACATTGTTAGATCTTGATTGGGTGAGTGAATGTGTGTCATAAATCTTGTAGATATGAATAATTTTTAAGTCAGGTCTGGGAGTAATATAAATTTAAGTTAAAGTCTCAATCTAAGGTTTAAGACATTAAAGTAACCTCATGAATCTAAGGAACTTGGTAGGGCATTTTCCTAGGACAAAAGTCCTAAAGGACACTTCTCATGGAGGAAAGGGCACTTTCAAAATTCTAAAGGATAATTAAGGAAGGTAAAGGACCACTTCAAAAATCCCAAAGGGAAAGGCTAAAGATAAATATCCCTTTACAAAAATCCCTAAGGGTAATTGAGGAAGGCAAAGGACCATTTCAAAAAAATCCAAATTTTGGGGAACTAGGTGAAGGGTATTATTTTAGGGAATTGGCCAAGATAAAATGTGTAATAAATTTCCCTCAAAGACCAATTTTTTTTGGAAAAAATGTCCAAAGAAAATCAAACATTGAAAATAAAATTCCTAAAAGGTAGATATGTTAGACAAAATGTCTAAAAGAAATCCTATACAAAAATCCTAATGGATAATTGGCTTTAAAAAAAGGTCTAAAGGAAAATTGGCCTAAACATAAAGTCTGAAGGATATGTTCTGAGGGATCAGAGGATCATTTTAGAAAACTTGATAGGTATGCACTCTTCAAAAAAATATTGAAGGAAAAGATTTAGTAAAAATTCTTGGGATAAAATTCAAAAATCACTTGGGCAAAGTATCTAAAACATGAATCTTGAAGGGTAATTCATTTGGGACAAAATTTCAAAAGAAAATCCTAAAAAGACATGTCTGATATATAAGACCTGGTAGATATAAACATAATAAAAGAACCTCACAAATAATATAAAGACCAAAAAGGGGGGCTTAGGACAAAAAAAGGGACTAAGGATGGATGTTAGACTAAGGTTTGGTCATGTTCAAAAACACAACTAAGCCTTAGGAAATAAAAATAAACCAATCCCATAGCACTATTTAAAAGGTTCCCACGTAAGAAGCTCTTACCATATTCAAATTTGAATTAAGATTTCTAGGTAAAAGATTGGGCTAAGGTTTCCAAATATTAAGAAATTATATACCAAGGCTATTAAAAGATCAATTAAACATTGAAGCACAAAAACCCTAAGCATGTTCATTCCTAGATGGGCTCCATTAAACTTGTAGCTTGAAATGCCAATATCCAATGTCATCACTTTAGATAAGATTAAAGTAGAACCATGAATTAAAAAGTTAGATAGACCATGGTGTAGGTAACCTTTAGATAAAAATAGTGTGTAATCATTCTAATGATGATTTGATCAAGTGACTATTCAATTTTAAGGTATAAATTTGCATAATTTGACACATGGGTCCCCATTTTTTAGAAATGCTGGTATGTTGACATCAAAAAATAGTGGCTTCTAGGGGAAACATAATAATATGTTAGAATTTAGAGACTCTAGTTTAGACTAATAATTAAGCTACGTATTTCATTAGACTAGGTACCATTATTAAGATCAATTCATGGTTAGAACAAATATTACATATGCATAATTAGGATCAAACATCAAAACTTAGTCATGCTATGTGTGTACTTGATTCCACTTACTAATTGCCAAAGGATTTAGAGAATAACTTCTAGGTTCATGAATTTGATTATTAACATTGAATTTTATTATGTTTGAATATTACGAACCATGAGTTAACTCAAGGAAGGATTGGGCATTGTTCTGCTACCAGCCAAGTGTACATAACCCTGATAGAGATGCCTTTGGCTCTACTCAAGGCCTTGCTCCACTGCCAACTAGGCATCCATAGCCTCAATGGAGATTACTAGAATAACCTTTTCTTGGAAAGCTTTTGATTTTGTAATAATCTCTTATTTTTGTATTTTTTATATCATTTTGGATTTATAGAAAAGTTTGGAAACTAGGTTAGCCAGGTTTAGGGATTTGGTCAAGTGTTTGATTTTTAGACAATCATCCTTGGCTATAAACTTTGTCCCATGTAATTAATGGTTTTTAAGTGCAAGTATTACTATGTCCTAATAGTTTAATATTTCATCCTACATGTGAAATCCTTCTTAAAACCAATATTATATCAAAACAAGGTTTAAAATCTCAAGAAACAATTAACTTATCCATTAGTCTTTGCTAGTTTATTTAAACTACAACATCAAGCTCACATTTCAACAATCCATGATCAACCAATGTTGAGAAGTCAGACCTACATTTTTGAACTATGAATCTCTTGAGAAACCTAGATAAAAATTGAGATGAGTATTATGCAAAAGGACTTATTTAAAATCAAAAAAGCAAAGTGAGATAAAACAAACAAATATAAATAGGAACTATATACAAACAAGGGACATGAAGGAAAAAATAAAGACACAAAGAATAGGAAAGAAACTAAACTAAGCCCTACACTTATTACATAAGGTACTTACCTCCTAGATCAAATGGAAAATTATTTAGTCTACTACAGAACCTTAAAGCATGATTTATTTCATTTAGCACCATCTTCTTGTGGATAGGATCACTTGTATGCTTGTGTCTTCTAAATGTTGTGGCTTGGTCTCCTATCAAAATTTATAGATGTATGGATCAAATATACGAATCTAAGACCCAATCATCTTCTTCCCAAATTATTCTAATTTTTAGTAGGACTTCTAATTCTACTTCATCCATAGATAGATAGTGGCTTATATCATCTTCACCCAATAATGGTAGATTGGCTTGTATCATTAGACTAATGTATTCATTAGGTTCTTCCTAAGGTATAAATGTACTACCAATATTTGCACAAAAATCTTCCAAGTCATCTCAAAAGGATTATTCATCTTGATCAACTGAATAGAGTTCATCTTAAATATCATCATCAAAAATGTATTGGTTCCATACTCCTAACCTTTTGATGAAGTCATATGACCCTTCCTGATCTATTTCACTTACTTCATATTCATTTTTAGTGAAGGAAACTCTTCTATCCAACTAGGCTCCAAATTATCTTAGTTTAGGACTTCCAAAATAATATCATCCTCTAAGAACGTTAGATCATTGGTGAAATCCTCTAATGAATAATCCATGTGTTATTCTATTTCATCATCCACCATCTCCACCTCTTTAATTTCATTTAATAAATCATGGTATGACCTATGCTAATGATCATATTATTTAGGGGTATTCCCCATTTTATAAATAAAACTACATGGGTTGTCTTTTTGGCTACTTTCTAAAGAAAGATCATCTTGTACTTAATCCACATCAATTTCTATCAATTATTCTTATTCATCTATATATGTTCTAATGATGATTTCTTATTGATCCTTAATTATAATCTCTTTTGCATTTTCGAGAATATGAGTCACCTCAGATGCAACTTCTTTAATTGGCTCATCTTCATCTTCATCCTTATCTTAAAATGGAAAATCAAAAGCCTCTATCATGAAACCTTAATATTTCCTTGAAACACTAGATGACCCTATAATAAAGTCTTGATTAGGTATAATTTTAGAGGTTTCATAAATATTGAAATGATCAACCAAAAAAATATTACAAAAACTTATTTGTATGCTTTCAGATGACCCATTATTATTATTATTATTATTATTATTATTATTATTATTATTATTATTATTATTATTATTATTATTATTATTATTATTATCATCATCATGAGACCCATTTGGAGGCCTACTGAACATTTGAGAAACATAGCTTCTGTCAGATCTTTCTCTTATATTTCCTACTTATTTTTGCAATTGAAGAAATTTAGTGCATAATTTTTTGACCATTTCTAATATAAAATAATTTGAATTTTTTGTGTGTCTTAAGCTCATGAATTAGAGAATTATTATTGGTTGTGGGCACTAGAGTTCTATGGTTTTGTGGATGGGATCCACTTGTAGTGATATTCAAGAAATCTAAGTTTTGGCCAAGATATATATGAGTTAAGGGAAAAAGGTTTTGAAATGGTGTTAAATTAGGTATAATAGGAATGAAATTTTGTATGGGCCAATTTGAATTGACATTAGGCATGGAATAAATCATCTAACCCCAAGGTTACATTTGGTCATTAATTATCCCAGCTTCAGAGTAGGCATGGGTCAATGTGTTTATGATTGGAAGAGACATTTTTAGGGACATGGAGGTCATGGGATCTACAACATACTTATAAATTTCTAATGATAAAGCCTCATTGGGTCTATAATTGGTTATGGTTCTATAAAACATTTTTTGGGACTGAGCATTAAAGGATCTAACAATTTAATTAAAATCCCTTTTAATTACAGTGAACTACTGATACAAGACATAAGGCCTAATAATTTTTCCAAATCAATCAATGAAAACATTGTTAAATTTATTCCAACTAGTAATTTAGTTCTTAGGTATGTTGAAAAACCATTCATATGCAACATCTTTGAATGTAAATGGGAACAATCTACGTGTTACATATTCATGGACTACATTTAATAATATCAAAGCAACCTTGAATGACTTAATATTATATTTAGAGTGAAAAAATTATTAGGACTTATGGAAGGTAAATACCTTTCAATATTTCAAGGAATATCATGTACTATACTTGGCACATTGATTAAAGAACCACCTAGCCAAGCCATACCTTGAACACATGAGTAGTTTAAACTAGTGAAGTGTTTGAGACTTTGGTAATTTTGATCACTAAAGCCTTGCCTTGGGTAATTCTAGTTTGTGACCTTGAAACCTATTTAAAATATGATGCATCAAATCAATCTTTTCAAAGTACAATGATTAAGTTTGCACATTAATCTAATTTTTCATAAATATATGTAAATCATGACTATATTTAACTAAGTAAGCTCAAAGATATGTCTATATTTATGAATGAGAGGGATATTTACATCTCTAAGCCTAAATAAACTCAAATTTATAGATAAACAATCAATATTTTTACAAAATTTCTATTACTAACTTTAAACATGGGAAATACACATAACATGAACTACCTTTGCATGAATATCTATGAATCTTCAAAGAATATCAATATTTGGCTAAAGAAAGACCAAATAATGGTCTAAAACCATAAATATCAATTATATTTACATAATTATGCTCAAATATGCACAAATATGCAAATAATACATCAATCTTTGGACATAATTCACCAAAATGAGCAACGATTCTAAAAATTCATAAAGATCTAACTAGGCCCTCCTTCTAACATCAATGAAGCTCCTCTTATTAGTGCCTAAATGTGTACCATAAGTTCCTAGAGTGTTTATAAACACTTCTCATTTTATAATTCTATGAATTCATTTCATGAGTTTTGGGTTGCAATAATCCTATTATCTATTGGTGGGATAGAGGTAGAACAAGTGACTATTTCACAATATTTATATTAAGTGGTGGTTGGAAGCCACTATGGCCATATAACAAGTCTATGTAAAATATGTAGTATGATAAGCTAAGGATGATTAATTATGATCAATAAATAATCTAATAAGTAATCTAATATGGATATTTATAATGACCATTAAACTAAGGTGATCTGGTTAAAAAGAAGCAAAAGGAAGGGTAGGGTAAAAGAGAAGGATGCTGTTGATCTTAGTTACAAACATTATGAAAAAGTTCAAATATCATCTAAACATGCATTTAACTAATATATGAAGTGAAATAACTTAATCCCATATCATATCATACATCAGGAAAACCTCAAAGGAAGGTATGAAATGATACAAATAATAACCATGCTCAATTTAAAGATTCACTCCTGCAAGCAAACAACATTAACCCAAATGAAAAAGAAGTGAAAAAAATGAAATAAGCCTAAGAACTATCAACTAATATAGCATTGGCATAAATTAGTAATTATACATTCAATATACACATACAAAATCCATAGGAACCATTCAAATCTGAAAGTGAAACCGAACAATTGAGAGAGAAACCATATATCACTTCACACAAGCAAATATAGATAGACTTTGTAGAATTCATTTCTTATATTAATTTCTCAAAGTTTACAAAGTAATTTGATTATAAGAACTCCTACCCCTTTTAATAATTTACAATTATCCTTTTATAATATACAAGGAAACATGTTGGTCAGAAAAATCTAATTACATTTGTACAAGTGCATAAGATAGGTGTCCTTTCTATTGCATTATAGAAAAAATGATCTTTTCTAGTGAACTAATATATAGATTATGTGTTCCTAAAAATTTCAATGTATATATAAAATAATATCCTAATTTGAAATATTATACAATACTAGTTACAAAGGGAATATTCCTAATTTTGGGGCCCACTGACTGATGAAGTACCCTAATACTACTATAGTGTCCTCATTTCTCTTTGATGTTACCTAATATAGGCATGGTCCCATCTTCAAGCTAAAAATCCTTTTTAAACTACTCACTAATGGACAATAGTTTGATTTATTTATATAAATGGTAATTTAGGCTCTCCTTTGCATTACCAGGTCTGTAGGGTCTTTGATTTGGCTTATTGTACTCATATGGCTTTGACATGGCATTTCTATGGCATCCCTATGTCATTTTGTTCATCACTATCCAAAATGATTATTTCTGTTTAAAATTTAGATCCAATTTTACTATATTAAAATCGACATCCTCATGACCATATTTTGACATTCATAGGAACATCTTTGATAGTCACGTGACTGTAAATTTTAAACATGTGATCAAAGGTATTTACTATGTTAAAATTGACGTCTACACATCTATTATTTGATGTTTGTCAGAACATCATTGATGGTCATGTGACCATCAATTTTAAACATGTCATCTAGACTGATTACTATCTTAAATTTGACATTCATGTGATTTTCATTTGACATCCATGGGAATGTCTTTGATGGGCACGTGACTGTTAAATGTAAGCTCATCTTTGGGACTATTTACTATCTTAAATTTGACATCTACATGACTGTCATTTGATGTCTATGGAAACATCATTGATGGGCATGTGACCATCAAATTTAAGCTCATATTAATGACTATTTACCAAGTTTTCCACTTTTTTTAGGGTTTATCCTTATTTTTATGTGTGTCACATGGTAGTTTCACACTTACTCATATCTTCATTTGAAAACTTTGGTTTGCCTGACACTGTTGATCTTGATTGGGTGAGTGAACACATGTTGTAGATCTTATAGAGATGTACAATGTTTAAGTTAGGTCTAGTTGATATATATACTCAAGTTAAAGTATTAAGCTAAGGTTCAAGACATATTGAACTAACCTCATGAACCTAAGGGACTTGGCAGGGCATTTTCCTAGGACAAAAGTCCCAAAGGGAACTTTTCATGGGGGAAAGGGCACTTTTAAAACTTTGAAGGATAATTGAGGAAGGTAAAATACCACTTCAAAAAACACAAAGGTAAAGTTTGAAGATAAGGTACCCCTTATAAAAATCCCAAAGAGTAATTAAGGAAGGAAAAAGACCATTTTAAAAAAAGTTGAAGGGTGATTTTTTCTAGGGAATTAGCTAAGACAAAATGTCTGATACATTTCCCTCAAAGACTAAATTTTGTCAAACAAAATGTCTAAAGGAAATGAACATTGAAAACAAAAGACCTAAAAGGTAGATCTATTTGGCAAAATATAAAAAAGAATTCCTAGAGAAAAATCTTGAAGGATAATTAGCTTAAACAAAAGGTTCAAATGAAAACTATCCTAAACAGAGTCCGAAGGATATGTTTAGAGAGCTCAAAGGATCATTTTAGAAAAACCAAAGGGTATATGCCCTTCACAAAAGTCTTAAAATATAATCTTTAGAAAAAATTCTAGGACACAAGTATGAAATCACTTAGACAAAGTATCTGAAACATGAATCCTAAAGGGTAATTCATTGAGGATAAAGTTCCCAAGGAAAATCTCAAAAATACATGTTCAAAATATAAGACTTGCTAGGCATAAACATAACAAAAGGACCTCATGAATAATATAAAGACCAAAAAAGGGGGCTTGAGACAAAAAAAGGGACTAAGGATGGATATTAGACTAAGGTTTGGTCATGTTGAAAAACATTACTAAGCCTTATGAAATAAAAATAAACCAAGCCCATAGCACTATTTAAAAGGTTCCTACATAAAAAGTTCCCACTAGATTCAAATTTGAATTAAGAGATCTAGGTAAAAAATTGGGCTAGGGTTTTAAAATATTAATCAATTATATACCAAATCTAATAAAATATTAATTAAACATTTAATCACAAAAACCCTAAGCGTGTTCATTCCCAGATGGGCTCCATTAAACCTACAACCTAAAATACCAATATCCAATGTTATAACTTTAGATAAGATTAAATTAGAACCATGAACAAATAATTTAACCATACCATGGTGTGGGTGACCTTCAGATAAAAATAATTTTCAATCACACAAATGATGCTCTGATCAAGTGAATCTTCAATTTTAAGGTATAAATTTGCACAATTTGACACATGGATTCCCATTTTTTAGAAATGGGGGTATGTCGACCTCAACACATACCTCTGTAAATGTGAAATAATATATCTAACACCAAAATGTCCTATAATGTTTGAAGTTTATGATTCAGTCATTATCTAAAATATTTCCTCCTTAGGCTCACAAATCTCACCTAATTTGTAGATAAAACAATATTAAAGGTAATAACCCCATTGGGCTTAAATTATACACCTTTGTACCTATTTTATTGAAGAAATGTCTCCCCAAAATATACCACATGCTCATTTATATATACATAAGACTCACACATAAAAGGATTTATAAGAGTATAGTTCCCATGGATTAAATAAAATGAGGTATATATAATATATCAACTAGTTTTTTAGTCAAACCTTTCTTGTCATTGATATTCAAGTGAACTTTTTATAAAATCCCTATCTACTTATAGTGTCTACCTTGTTGATGTTTTAAGCTTAAAAATATTAGAGAGGTTTGTGATGTATGTAGACAATAGTTTACATACCCATAATATAATTTATCTATTTATTTACCACTTTATCATATTTGCAATAATTCATAATTTCACAATAAAATAACTCTAAATGGTAACATACGGTCTTACTTCCTTGTATTAGGACAACCCCCATAGCATCATTACTACCACATATTTCTAACTCAAACTTAAGCTTAAAATTAGAAAAACCTAATATTATAACATGGATAATATTAACTTTGAACATTTTTAATGGATATTGTTGCTTATTATCCCATATAAAAGTCTTAGCACTTGTTTCAATGACATGCAAAGGTGTGACTATGGAAGATAAATTCTTGATGAACTTCCTCAAATATTGAATTACACAAATGAAACTCCTTATTTAACTCACATTGGAAGGCTTTGTCAAAATCATGATGACATCTATATTTTTTTATCAATCCTAAATTATTCATTTCTAACCACATGCCCTAAGTAGATTAGTGATTGTTAAGAAAACTTACATTTTTTATCTTTCAATACTACCTTGTTCTCTTTCAAAACGTGATTTTTAAAAAAAATGATTAATATGTTCATCATAAGCTATATTTTAAATAATAATATCATAAAAATACATAATGAAAAATGAATCAATATATGGCCTCATTACCTCAATCATGAACCTCATGAAGGTGGTTGATGCATTGAATATCCCAAATGGTAGAACAAACCATTTATACAACCCTTACCTTGTATTTAATGTTTTCTTCCAAATTCCCTATTTCTTGATTCTGAATTGGTGATACTATAATTTTAAATCAATCTTAGTGAAATACTTAGCATGCTGAAGTTGATAATTTTATAGAATAAGATACCTATTCTTGCTGGTTATTTTGTTAAATTATCTATAATCAAAACAAATTCTATATGAATTATATTTCTTAGGTACTAACACAATATTAAAACCACATGGAGAAATAAAATTATTTATTACATTTTGATTAATTAAAGTCTATAATTATTATTTTACCTCATTTGCATCCTTCAAGGATTGCCTATATAACTTGAGATTTAGAAGCAAATTATCTAGTAGCAAAAATATTTAGTTCTCAGTAGGCATCACCAATGAAAATTGCATGGGATCATTAAATAATTCATTGATGTGTTTAACCAACTCTCCAATGCACTTATACTATTTTTTGGTAAAACCTATACAAGAATTTTTATGTGTATCCACTTATTTATCTTGACTACCTCTCAAAAGAAGTAAAACAAAATTACTATTTTCATTAATAAGACTTTTAGCTTGACAGGAATTTAACAAAGAAATTTTATAATCACCTATGTAGGAAAAAAATATGTATCTATTTCCATCCTTTACCAAATAATATACATTGGCTCTCTTCATGAAGATAATATCCCAAATAGATAGGTAAGGGTTACCAAACATTGCACCACACACATCAAGAGGAAAAACATCCTCTATAAATTCATCAATGAAATGTGAATTAATATCAAAATTTAATTAAAATTTATTATTCACCTTTATGTCTACACCTTTATTCACCCAATCAAAATAATGTTGGCTTGGATTATTGCAAGTCTCTATCCCCAATTTGTCTACTATCTCCATGCTTATCAAATTTTATTTTGAACAAGTATAAAAAAGAGAACTTGTTTTTTTCCACATCTAAATTTTGATATGGAAAGGATGATAAATTTAATTCTCTTGAGAAATAATACTACTCAAATATACTTCTCTATTGATAGAGGTACAATAGAAATATCATCTGTAATAGAGTTGCCACCAAAGTCTTCACCTTTAATAGAAGGCATAACCTTCTTCTTCTTATTATTGTTCTTAAACTCCTATAATTTTAGATGTATATTTTAACATTGATCATCATAATGAATATAAAAATATCAATTCCTATAATTCCTTTTAGTATCCTTATTATAAATGGAAGTATCATTACACTTACCTTTGAACCACCTTATTTTTTGGAAGTGTTTTGATAGGTAGATAAAGCCTTATTATTTTCCATATATAAGTAATGATCTTGAGATAAATCCTCATTTACATCCATAGGATTGGAAAAGGATACAAGTATCCTCAAATGTCTATGGAGTTCACAAAAATAATTGATTAGGATGTCAAAGACGACTATATCCATTCCCAGTTGGAAAACCTTCTTGTGGAACTCACTTATGTACTCCTACATGCTTTGGGATTAATTTTGCCTAAATATTTCCAATACATGAAATTATCTTTCTCATAAAAAATAGGATAAAAATACATCTTTATTATCTTATTAAAATTACCCCAATTATTAATAAAAGGAATATTATTAAAAACCAACATATGAATAGATTTCAAACCAGGTTAAAACATAATTGGTTAATTTCAACCTTGTATTTTTTTGTGTAGATCTCTTTGATATGATACATACTAAAATATACCTCTATTTGGGATATCCATTGGTATATTCTCTTCATAATGACATATTTATCATATGACCAGATCTATGTCTTTTTGTCAACATTGAATGGAGGTGGATCTTAGTTGGCATAAGGTCATTTTTATACCTTCTTATTTACTTTTAGTGCCTTGGTAAAAACACCAAGCTTATCTATTATAACCCCCATGATGGATTCCAATATCAAAGATTTCTAATATAAAGAGAGATAATAGACACTCTTTCAAGATTTTAAAATATCTCTTCTACTATATAATAATAATCTTCATTAGAATGAGTCATACTTTTGATCTCTTCCTTCCACTTGTGGAAATTTATTATTCAAAGGGAAAAATGATGTCTTAAACACTAGAACTACTTATATTAGTGACAAGAATAAACTATAATGTAGTCATAAACAAAAAAAAACCACATAAAATTACATATACTAAACCATCTTTGATACTAATGTGATCCCTAAAATAGTGGATATTCCACACTAGACTTCACTAACACGGATCCTATACTCCTAATTCAACTAGTGAATGATAGATGATTGTTTTAGACTGCTAAAATAGAGATAAAAAGTGGAAGAAATGAAATGTGTATAAAATTGAACATAATAAATAAACACAAGATGACACAAAACATAAGATTAACTCAAAATTTTAAATGGAGAAACCTTATGTTGGTGAAGGTTTTTACTTGAGTTGGTAGAGGATAACAAGCTAAAAAATAGCTATCTAATTGTGTGAATTTAGAAAACATAAGGTAATATAGTGGCAATGAATTGAATGAAGGATTGCAAGTTTGTACATGTTTAGGTAGAACACAGGGAGTAAAATAACCAGCTAAAATTTAGGCAGGTGGAACATATGAGGGTGGTGCACTAAAAAGTATATAGTTATGAGGATAAAATAGAGGTAATGTGTGAGTATAAGTTGAAGCCAAATTGGCAACCATGGTACTAAGAGAATTGTAGGAAAATAAATCTCAAGGATTTTGATAAGATATATGAATAATCATGAAGGGATTACTTTTATTTTTAAATACATATGTAGAGTAGATGGAGTTGGAATAAAAAGGAATGGTTTTGGCCATTAACATTTAGGGTAATTCCTTGATTTAAATGATTTGTTTGAGATAAATATTTACTATTATCTAAGTCTCAAATTCATCCCACTAAGGTGGATATGAGATCATTCATACTGGGGTAGTATTTGGTTTGGATGACTCCTTTTTAGGATGTTTCAAAGGAATATGATTGTAAGCTCAGATAAATTGATTTGAATTTTGTTACATCCTGACTCCTCACCAGATAACCTTGCTAGATTATCCATGTATATTTGTAGTTAATAAATTTAGATATGGTTATATTTTTGATTAAGCTTGAGATTTATTTTATTATTGGATATTATAATGTTGATTAGTTAGGTGATGATACATGATTGCTTATTATGAATTAGATTAATGTATGTATCTACATTTTAAAACATCTTAATGTCTTATTTTAGGTATATATTATTGCTTTATGATTATTATATGATATGATATAATTACTTTTGTGTTGTGAGGTGGACATAGGAGAAATCATCCCTCGAGTGTATCAGAGGGAGAGAATCATTAGAGTAGATGATGTATATAGAGACATCATAGGTCGACATAGAGCTAGTGAAACCCTGCACACACCACAATATTTAGTCATAGTAGAAAATGCATTTAAAAATGATTATTTTGGTGTTTGTTTAAAATTGTTATTTTTTAGGTTTGTTTAAGTAAGTAAATTATGAGAATAAATTCTTGTGTGCTTAGCCTAATATGCCATTAATTCATGTAGAGGAAAATTTAATAAATGCAAAATTAATACAGGTTATTATTTATGTTTTTACCATCAAAATTGCTAAATTATAATTAAATGTTAAATTGGTTTAATATAAAATTAGAATTTCATATTAAAATATAAAAAGGAAATTATTTTTTTTAAAGAGAAAATGAGAAAAACATTGAAATTAGAAAAAGAGAAATAAATTAAAAACTTAGGAAAAACAAAAAATAGATGTCTTAAAAATAGCAAAAAAAAAAAAGAAAAAAAAAAGCTAGTTTTAAAATATAAAATCCACACTATTTTTCTTAATATGGGATGAGAAAAATTATAAAGAGGAGAGGAGCATAACCATAAATAGGATGGGAGAGTGGGGAATGAAGAGAAGAAGCAAAAAAAAAGGGAACAAGAAAAGGGTCTTTCCAAGTTAGTTTTGTATTCAAATTATGGATAATTATTTGATCTGTTTCTCTTTGAATGTCCCATTATTATAAAAATTGAATACATGTATGTGAGAAATTAATTATGAGTGATTTATTTATTTATTATGTGGAAGGTAGGTATATAATAATAATACTAGCATGACTTATTTATCGATAATATTGTTACCTAGGAGATTACTTTTTGAGAATTTTGTAATTAAATATTATGCTAATCAAAAAGGATATCCATAGAGTTGATATACCTATTGGGATATTCCCTAGTGACTTATTGGATATCACTTTAGCTCTATTTGATATCACTTAAAATATTAACAACTCAGAACTAGCTATTAACAATATCGAGAATGAATATCTCATATCACTAAACACATCAAGAATGAATATTGAGAGTTAGCAATTAAACAATTCTAGTTTATCTTAAGCTCTATTAGTAATATTTAATATTATAAAGATGATAAACCTTTCAACTCTATTGTTACAATTATTTTGACTTATTAGATAATACTTGTAAATATATTTTTTATTTTTATATATAATAATTTTAGATTCTATATTATAATGACTCAAAAGGTTGATGGGAGTGGTCATTGATTTAGAAATTACAGATTTATGTATTGTTACTTGTGTTAACAACAAGTTGTTAAAAAATTTATTAATAAGATAAGTAGGGTTAGGGAAAGTTCTATGGAGATAAATGTTGTGAAGAGGTCAGTAATTCTATTAAGGTGTCACTATATGTAAATGAAAATACTACTCTTTAGGATACATAAGGGCATTTTTACTTTAGCCAAGGAGTTTTGAGATTTATTAAGAATGTCAATGAGTTGGAGCACTATCTTAAGCATGGTGATTTTTTTAGGTATATCTATTATTTACACTATGTAGGCATGTCCATATTCATGTCCATAAACATTTTGATTTATTTAGGTATTACCATTATCTCCACTCAATATTTACTTAGTGTGGTCATTTGTACATGTCTAGTGTAAATACCTAAACCTATATTTGTGAACTTAGTAATGGTTATAAATATTAGCTAGTGGATTTATATGTGAAAGCTATTTTTATTCTTAGGGGCATAAAATTCATAGGATGTTAATGGGTCAATATCCTAGAGTTAAATAAATAAATCCATGGGTCAATCACTCCATCATACATGATTTAATTCATTCTAATAATTGGACCCCAACTAATGAAAATCTGCTATATATACCTGAGGTTAAGCAAAAAAGATCTAAATAGATATAATGGTTATGTTAAACTCTTAGCCACTATGAGAAGGTAATGGAAAATTTAAAAATATATCCATTCATAAAATCATAGGGAAGTTTTTTGTAAATAGATGTAATGTTAAATCATATGATAATGAAAAGCTATGAAAAGTCTCATATGATGGAGTTACATAGTATTTATAGTCTTTCTTGTAAATATCAAGTATTCATATAAATAGACTATATAGTCTGAATTCATATGAGTTCATTAGCTAAATAGATAAATACTACAAATTAAGTGTATTGTGACTAGGTCTTTTGATATGACCTAGCATGAAGTGAGCTTTGATATTTGATGTTACTGGGTTGTAGTATTTATTTCTTTTGTAAATTTGGTAGTATACTTAAAACCCAAGAGTCATAAAAAAAATCAATAGAGTTGAAATTGTAACTCAATACATAGGATGCTATGCATAACCAATTGTAAGAAATCATGTGATTATTTAACTGTAACAATCAATTGGTGATTGGATTAGGATATAAATAGTCTTATTTCATTATGATAACCTATGCATTAATACTCAAGGAATGTTATTATCTTTAAAAGATCATCAATGTATTTCTAGGAAAGGAAAGTTATAATGATTCAAACCATGGGAGTAGATTTCTTTAATTAATATTATCGAGAGATATATTAACCAAAAAGTAAAATAATTGAATCATATAGTTATCAATTGATTACTTATAAATCCCTACATATAAATAAAATGATATGTTGGATATATTATGTTTTTGAAAAACGTTCTAGGTTCTCTAGCCATTGTATGTAATGTGTGTGTTTCCATGTATACTTCATTATCCTAGTTTCAAGGCTTAATAGTTTTGCATTAAAAAAATGAACCATGGTTTAAAAATTGTATAGAATTAGAGTACCTACATGTGGTGCACATTAGGATGTGCAAGTGCTAGTATATAGAGATTATACTTATAATTCATTATATTATTGTAATAAGTCATTAAATTACCTAAGAATAAGGAATTATAACTCTTGAAATAGTCTCCTCTAAGCAAATTAGCCATTTAGATGTAAAGTCATTACAGGTTATAAATTATCTAACTCACTAGTAATAATATATATGACTTTTAGTCATATGTGTTCAATATAGAATACTTGTGTGTATTATATACTATGAGTGTGTTATTTTATAAAAATGTTTAGCTATAATTAGTGCATAATGGTTTATTGTGATGAATGTTTTCATGTTGTGATACTTTGGTATGATTTTTCATAGTTTGATTTAAGGTATACTTAGGTGGTATAATTTGTTATGGTTTGCTTGTTATTTTTTGCATGGATCGGTTGAGTCTTGAGACTCATAAGTTTGGTTTATATGTTGTTATGTAGTTAGGAACCTATGATAGTATGGGATATAATAGGGTAATATAGTATAAATATGTGTTATACCCAAGTGGTACTTACTATATTTATTATGCCTAAACTCATATCTACATCTAATTATTTTATTGTATACATGTTGGTTATTGTTGTGGATAGTGTGTGTTGTTATGGTTGGTAAGACTTGTTTATGTGTGGATGAAATCTTTGAGAGTTTAGAAAATATTATGTTTGTATGTTATTATGCTACATGGGAATGATGACCTACTTTGTTATATATATTTATTTATATAATGTTTGTGGTTTTGTGTATTTGAGACTACTTCATAAGATTGATTGTACAAAATTGGTAGATAAGTCTTAGAACACTAGACTATGGTAATATGGATTGTCATAGGGTGTAGGTAATTGGAAACCAATTATATTATTTGAATCATATAGGTAAATTGTATGTTTAACCAGGTGGTATATTTGTAATAATTATTTCAAGTATGGGATAGAATATAATGAAAGATTCATGTGTATGTTTGACAAACTAAAAGTATGTTGTTATTACTCCTATGTATAGTGTGTCATGTGATGCATATTCTAGTAGGATGTAAGTTATTGAGTCTTGTGGTTGAATTGTATTTAAGCAATCTACATTGATAATGTTGAGTAGGGAGTGAGATAGAATTCATTGGCTTGCTGGCATTACAATTTTAGATGAAGGTAGTTTGATCAAGTGGTGTGCATGAAATTGATAGATCTATAGATTGATTTTATATTACTATTTATAAAAATTTGGGACAAAGTATGTTTAGTGAGATGTTATTATTTCATGAGTGTGATTCACATGTTTGTGTGATATATTTCAATAGAATGAATTTATATGATATACTACATGTTTAGTATATATTCATACAACACACATGTACTTGATAGTCTCTCTAGATTTTTGTGTTGTCACTATCTACCCATCCATAAATGGAGGGACATTATTTTATGGGATAGTGTGGGGGATCATTGGTCCATGGTTGGTGTGGAAAAGTGATTGGATGATGCTTTCCCTCCCCACAACAATACTACTTATCGAGATGACACTTGAGATTGCTATATATATTTGAAGTTTAAGACTTGTGCTCTAAGGTAGCCAAGTATCTTATTTATTGTATTATATTGATTTTTTTATTTTAAAATAGTGATGAAGATTTTTAATTATAATTTGATGAAATTTGGAAGTGTTGATTATGTATTTAGATAAGTTTAGTTTAAAATGTTATAATTACTTTCTATATTAAATTGTCAATCTCTCATGATATTAGAGATATTTATTTTATGTTGTAATATGAATTATTGTCATGATTACATGTGAATAATTTTATGATCTATATTAGACTCTTAGGATGTAGTCTAATTTTATATATGTGTTAATTTAAAAAATATATTTAAGTATTTTTATTTAGATCCTAATGGGGATGTTACATGTGGTATCAGAACTATGGCTCAAACTCTAGGATCTAATGTGTCCATTAACATTTTCATGAACCTAGTGACATGAAAATTTAGACTGGTACTTGGACTTGTGGTGTCTCAGTGTAGAACCATGTTAGACCATGATTGGAGTTTTTAGACTTGATAGATTATCTAGTATGGCTTGGTGATTATTGTTAGTTTTATGACATTCAAATAATGTGTGTGGGAACCCATGTTTGTACCCTTAGGATTACTTGTATCCTTTTTTGTTTTATGAGTGTTTGATAGGATTGGGATGATTGTAATTTAAATTTGTGTGATTTAGTTTTGTATCTATATTAATAATAATAGGAGTGTAAAATCTCTTAAGATCATTTTTATTTTAGTATCACCTAGGATGGTGGAAATCCTCTTAGTAGAGGTTGTTGTATTCCTTGATAATTCCTGTGTTAAGAGTTTGCTTATGTAGTTTGCACTTATAAGATAAGTGGGTTAGTAAGAAGTGTCATATCTTTAGTTATCTTAAGAGGAAAATTATTTTTATTATCTTATTCTCTTTTAACATTATTATGATGCTGCTGAAAGGAGTCATATATGATTAATGTTGATTTAGTATTTTCTTAAATATGAATTGTTTCTAAATGTTGTTTGACTGTACTCCCTTGAATTTTGTGGGAGAATGTTTTATACTATTGGTAAGAGATAAGTTTTAATATTGGATGGACAAACACATGTTTATGTTAGCATATCTCTCTCTAGGTTGTGGAAGTAGATTGAGATACCATACTTACAATATTTGGTAAGTAGGTGGTTTTTTGAAATATTGAGTTGTGGTGTTTTCCTTTTACTTGTAAGGGTATGTAGGAGTTTTTGAGATGATAGTTCTCTAATTTTCAATTATGAATCTTTAGAGACACTAATTTATCTAATTATGATTTTAGACCATGTAAGGTGGTAAACCTTGATATATATATATATATATATATATATATATATATATATATATATATATATATATATATATATATATATATATATATATATACACACACACACACACACACACACACACACACACACACACACACACTAAGAATTATATGATGATTATAATTAATATGTTATTATACACCCTTGACTAGATTGATATTGATCTCTTTTTCTTAATGCATGCTATTTTGAAGAGTTATTTTTACACCTTTCACTAGAAGCAAGTAGGGTTCAGGAGGTACATAACATATTATCAATCTAAGGGTTGGAATAAACCCTTAAATTATTGAGTGCTACTTGAGCAAGCAAGGAGACAATGTACTACACTTTTTTTATAAGGTTATAAGGATGGTGTAATTCTTGGCCCTTGTATGTATGTTAAATTTAACATTAATTCCTCTTAACCATGAATATAACACTTTAGGCTAAGCTAAGAAAAATGAAACTAGTTTTGTTTGGTTAATGGAAACTTAATACAATTATGGATTGATTGTATGACTCCTTTTGTATGTATGTTGACACATATAGAATTAATTAGCTTAAAGATTTATTTTCAATGATCCTTTAGTGTAAAATTGTGATTATTTGAAATTTATTGTAAAAATTTTAGAGATTATTAGGTCATGGAGACCTAAGAGAAGAGTGGTGAATTGGGAATGTGAGTTTGAATCAATAGGATGGTATCCTCCGTAGCCTCACATTAACTCATATTATTGGTATTGATTTGGATCAATAAATGGACTTGTCAAATCTAGGAGTTGATAGGCAAAAATTATCAAATTTAGTTGTATGGCTAGATGCATGTATATGGTGGACATAGATTTCATATGGATGATTATTCCATGATTTTTGTATAATTTATATTTATCATTCTTATTCATCACCATACTTGTCAAAAACTCTGATCAAATAAATGATAATATTGATATGTTATACTTATTTGGAGCTATATGGAGGAGCAATAGTATTAGCTTATACACATTATTATTTCCATATTCCCTAATTGCTTTTCTCCAAAATGAGAAAAACACTCTCTAGGATAGGGAGATGTGTTGAGGTCTAGAATATTTTGTGAAACTCTCCATGGTATTTTACATTAAATTGTATAATGATCTAATATATTTTTGAGAAGTTAGTGAAATTTCACTAAGACATGTTGGAACCTTCAAGGTAACATAAGTGGTCAGTCATATAGTATATAGGCTTGTCTTGATTATTCTAGACCATAGGGTGGTCATGATAGAATCAGCTAGAGTAAATAATACTCGCAACCATGTTTGATTAATTTGGAGATGTCATTGAGTAGGGTCTTATGTGACCAGTACTTCAAGAATAGATCAACATGAAGGAATCACAATGAGTTCTATAGGTAATTTCCCAAGTATTTACTTAGTTTGACATTTATATCATATTTATTTGTCAATAAATGTTTCTATTAAGAACTTATATTTGAATAAGAGTCATCAAGGATGATGACTAGATTTAGGGGGGAAGGATGTTACATCTTGACTCCTTGCTAGATAAAATTTTTAGATTATTCATGGATATATGTAGCTAAAAAATTTAGATTTGATTATATTTTTTACCTAGCTTGAGATTTATGTTATTATGGGATAATAGAATGTTTCTTAGTTAGGTGATGATACATGATTACTTATTATGAATTGGATTAATGTATGTATTTAAATTTTTAATTCATTAATGTATTATTTTATTTATTTATTATTGTTTTATGATTATCATGTGATATGATCTAATTACCTATGTGTTGTGAAGTGGATGCAAGAGAATTTATCCCTCAAGCATATCAGAGGGAGAGCATCATCAGAGAAGATGATGTAGATGGAGACATCACAAGTTGATAAAGAGCTATTAACACTTTGAACATACCATAATAATTAATCATGATAGAAAATGCATTTAAAAATGATTGTTTTGGTGTTTGTTTAAAATTGTTATTTTCTATGTTTTTTTTAGTAGGTGAATTATAGGAATAAATTCTCTTGTGTACTTATCATAATATTCCATTAATGCACGTAGAGGCAAATTTAATAAAGGTAAAATTAATATGGATTATTATTTATGATTTTACCATTACAATTGCTAAAGTATAATTGAATGTTAAATTGGTTTAATATGAAATTAGAATTTCATATTAAAATATAAAAAAAGAATTAATCTTAAAAGAGAAAAAGAGAATAAAATTGAAATTAAAAAAAGATAAAATTAAATTAATTTAAAAAAAAAAGCATTAGATGTCTTAAAATAGTAGAAACAAAAAGAAAGACAATTTTAAAATATAAAAGATACACTCTTTTATTAATATGGGATGAGAAAAATTATAAAGAGGAGAGGAACATAACCAGAAATCAGATGAGAGAGATAGGAATGAAGAGAAGGAAGCAAAAAAAGGAAATACTCAAAGGCTCTTTCCAAGTTAGTTTCATAATCAAATTCTGGATAATTGTTTGATATGTTTCTCTTTGAATGTCCTATTATTATGAAATTGAATACATGTATGTGATAAATTCCTTATGAGTGATTGAGTTTTTGATTATGTGGATGGTAGGTATATAATAATAATACTAACACATTGACTTATTTATCAAGAACATTGTTACCTAGGAGATTACTGCTTGAGATTTTTTTAATTAAATATTATGCTAATAAAAAAGGATATCCATAGAGCTGATATACCTATTACGATATTCCCTAATGGATTATTAGATATCACTTCATCTTTATTTGATATCACTAAAAATATCTCTTAAAATATTAATGACTTAGAATTAGCTATTAATAATATCAAGAATGAATATCTCATATCATTAAACACATCAAGAATTAATATTGAGAGTTAGTTATTAAATAATTGT
This sequence comes from Torreya grandis, assembly GCA_037957365.1. Lineage (NCBI taxonomy): Eukaryota > Viridiplantae > Streptophyta > Pinopsida > Cupressales > Taxaceae > Torreya > Torreya grandis. Next base: position 2,806,578 of record JARHVA010002089.1, on the reverse strand, counting down.
AGTTTAGCTTCAGCTCTATTAGTAAAATTTTATAGTATAAAGATTATAATCCTTTCAACTCTATTTCTACAAGTATTGTGACTTATTATATAATACTTGTAAATATATTAGTTATTTCTATATATAAAATTTTTAGATTATGTATTATAGTGACTCAAGAAGTCGATGAGATTGGTCATTGATTTAGCAATTATAGATTTATGTATTGTTACTTATGTTAACATTGACTTATTACAAAATTGATTAAGAAGATAAATATGGTTAGGGAAATTACTATAGATATAAATGTTGTGAAGAGGTTAGGAAGTCTATTAAGGGATTGTTATATGTAAATTAAAAATACTACTCTTCAGGATACATAACAACATTTTAACTTCAGCTAAGGAGTTTTGAGATTTATTAAGAATGTCAATGAGATGGACTGTTATCTTTAGCATGGTGATTTGTTTAGGTATATCTATTATTTCCACTATGTAGGCATGCCCATATTCATGTCCATAAATATTTTGATTTATTTAGGTATAACCATTAGCTCCACTCAATATTTACTTAGTGTGGTGATTTGTACATGTCTAGTGTAAATACCTAAACCTATATTTATGAACCTAGTACTGGTTGTAAATATTAGTTGGTAGATTTATCTATGAAAGATATTTTTTTCTTATGGAAAGAAAATTCATATGATGATAATAGGTTAATATCCCAGAGTTAAATAAATAAATCCACATATCAATCATTCCATCATACATGATTTAATTTATTTGAATAGTTGGACCCCATCTAATGAAAATCTACTATATCTATCTGAGGTTAACTAGAAAAGATCTAAATAGATATAAATGTTATGTTAAATTCTTAGCCACTATGAAAAGGTAATGGAAAATGTTAAATCATATCCATTCACAAAATCATAGGGATTATTTTTGAAAATAGATGTAAAATTAAATCATATGTTAATGAAAAACTATTAAAAGCCTCATATGAAGGAGTTATGTAGTATTTATAGTCTTTCTTATAAATATCAAGTATTCATGTAACTAGACTATATAGGTTGAATTCATATGAGTTTATTAGCTAAATATATAAATACTACATATTAAGTGTATTGTGACTAGATCTTTTGATATGACCTGGCATGAAGTGAGCTTTGATATTTAATGTTACTAGGTTGTAGTATGTAATTCTTTTGTAAATCTGGTAGTATACTTGAAACACAAGAGTTATAAAAAATTCAACAGATTTGAAATTATAGCTCAATACATAGGATGATATACATGACCAACTATAATAAATCATGTGAGTATTTAACTATAATAATCAGTTGGTCATTAGATTAGGATATAAATAGTCCTGATTCTCTATGATAACCTATGAGCTAATACTCAAGGAATTTTATTATCTTTAAAAGATCATAAATGTATTTCTAGGAAAGGAAAGTTATAATTATTCAAACCAATGGGAGTAGATTTGAATAGTTAGTAGTTTTGCTTAAAAACACTAAACTATGGTTTAAAATTTTTATATCATTAGAGTACCTAAATGTGGTGTACATTAGGATGTGAAAGTACTATTATATAGGGATTATACCTATAATTCATTAGATGATTACAATAAATCATTAAATTACCTAAGAATCTAGAATTATAACCCTTAGAATAGTCTCCTAGAAGCGAGTGATTTAAATTAAAATTCATAATGGGTTATAAATTATCTGACTCACTACAAATAATATGAATGTTTTTTAGTCATATGTATTTAGTATAGAATACTTGTGTTCATTACATACTATGAGTGTGTTATTTTATATAAATGTTTACCTATACTTAGTGAATAATGGTGCATCATGATGCATGTTTACATGTTGTGATACTTTGGTATTATTTTTTTTAGTTTAATTTAAGCTATACTCACATGGTATAATTCCTTATGGTATGCTTGTTATTTTCTGCATGGACCAGTTGAATCTTGAAATTTATAAGTTTAGTATATGTGTTGTTATGTAGTTAGGAACCTATGATAGTATGGGATATCATAGGGTACTATAGTATAAAATTATGTTATATCCAGGTGGTACTTACTATAGTTATTATGCCTGAACTCATATTTACATATGGTTATTTTATTGTATACAAGTTGGTTATTGTTGTGGATAGTGTGTGTTGTTATAGTTGGTAAGACTTGTGTGTGCATGCATCCAAAATTTTAGAGTTTAGAAAATATTGTGTTGGTATGTTATTGTGTTGTGTGGTAATGATGAATTGCTTTGTTAAATATATTTACTTATATAATGTTTGTGTTTCCATGTATGAGACTACTTCATATGATTGTTTGTGTAAATTGGTAGATAAATATTAGAACACTAAACTATGGTAATATGGGTTGTCATAGGGTGTAGCTAATTAGAAACCAGTTATATTATTTAAATTTTATAGTTAAAATGTATGTTTACCTGGGTGGTATATTTTTAATCATTATTTATAGTATGGGATATAATATAATAGAATATTCATGTATATATTTGATGGACTAAATGTATGTTATTATTACTCTTATGTATAGTATGTCATGTGATGCATTTGATGGTAGGATGTAAGTTACTGAATCTTGCAGTTGAATTTTATTTGATAAATTTTAATTGCTAATGTAAATTAAGGAGTGAGATGAACTTCATTGGCTTACTAGCATTTCAATGTTAGATGAAGGAAGTTTGATCAAGTGGTGTGCATGAAATTGATAAATCTATAGATTGCTTTTATATTACTATTTGTAAAACTTTGGGACCAAGTATGTTTAGTGAGACAATATCATTTCATGATTTTGATTCATATATTTTTACAATAAAAATGGATTTCTATGATATGCTGCATGTTTAGTATCGATTCATACAACATAGGGTACTTACTAGTCTCTCTAGATTCCTGTGACATCACTATCTACCCATCCATGAAGGGAGGGCCATTACTTGATGGGATATTATGGGGGGAAAATTGTCTATGATTTGTATTTAAAATCACTTAGATGATTCTCTCCCTCCCCATAGTATTACTACTTACTGAGATGACACTTAATATTGCCACAAATACTTGAAGTTTGGGAATTGTGCTCTATGATAGCCAAGTATCTTATTTATTGTATTATATTGAACTTGTTATTGTAAAATAGTCATGAATATTTTTAAATATACATTAAAGCACTTTGATAGTGGTGATTATGTATTTACATATGTTGAGTTTAAAATATTATAATTACTTTCTATATTAAATTTTCATTCTCTCATGATATTAGAGATATGTATTTTATTTTATAATATGAATTGTTGTCATGATTATAAGTGAATAATTTTATGATATCTATTAGACTCTCAAAATATAGTCTACTTTTATATGTGTTAATTTAAAAAAAAAGTATTTTTGGTTAGATCCTAGTGGGGATGTTACAAATTTGGCTATTTCAGAGGAATCACCCTAGGTTTATCAATATGGTTAATCACCTAAAAGTGGTATTTGGATGATAAGAATGTTTATTGAGTTAGATTATTCCTAGATTATAACTAGGCCTATCATAGATCCTTGGACACACATTTTTAGTCATTATGCAAATAACACACATCTAGAATCAACCAAAACATAGTCCTAGGATAGTTTTATCATATCCTAACCAAATTTTATTAGTAGTCTTTTGGGTGGATATTATCACCACATTTGGGACACTACATTCACATTACACTAGTGTCCCAAACTGGGTTCTACTATCCTTTTCCCTAACTCTCCCAAATGGATACTTTTTCAAATGTGTGCCCCTCCTAAGGTTGGCCTAAGCATATTTTATTATACACACAAGCTATAAATATTTATAAATACAAGTCTATTTAGAATTTATTCAATAGATGGAAAATAGATGCAAAACCCCATTCAAACAAAAGACAAGTTAGGAAAAATTAAGGTTTTTGATCCCTATTTTACCCTATTTATACATACTACCATCTACAATAGCCCTAAGTCCAGATTTCAAAGTTTTCAAAGATCAAGCACATTCAAGGCATCCAAGTCCACTCTCATTCTATCATTCACCTTCACTTACATCAAACACTAGGTGGGAGAATGACATTAGATTTGATCCCTCTTTAGAGTATTGGTATGTAGGCAACTTTATTCATAGTGGGGTGTTGAAGACATCCAACCTATCCTACTAATGAAAACAAAATTACTTTTAATATCATACTTATAAGGAGGATTAGGGTTTACATACTAAATCAAGTTTTTTAGACACAATATAGAGTTCCATATTTTGTGTGCATAGGAATAAGACCTAAAAACACTAGCACAAGCACTTCCAAAAAATAGGAACACTCTTGTAAAGGGGACACTGGTGCCACTTTGAGGACACTATAGGAACATGGCACTGATATCCAATTGGTTTGAAACTATCCAGTGAGCAAACATATCTTGGGACTTAGTAGATGACACTTAGAACTATTTAGAACCCATTTTTCAAAACCTAGATCATTCACAATAGTCACTTTCAAAATAAGTCTCTATTTAAGCATATTTATTACTATTTTTAGAAAATCAAAGAAGGTAAAAAGCCATAGAAAATTAGTACTTAATTATTGCATATAATTTGTTTGATTTATACATCTCAAACATTTAATCTAAAAATAGTATTTACATAGTAAAACCCTAAAAGGTTAAATCATTTGGTGAATCTGACTTACTTTGAATATTGCTTCAAACCCTTGTTTACATTAATCCAAAATTTTGTACATTAATTCAGGGCTACATACTTCTAATTTTCCAAGAAAATTTAGATAACCTAGATAAATTAAATAAATTTCATATTAGGGTTTAAATTTATCTCCATATAATTTAAATTGGTGTAAAGAAACCCTGGATTCAAAAAACCCTAACCCTAGACACAGCATTTGTATCCTTTTCTGTTTATTCTCAAAATTTATTTCCAAAAATCATATTTTAGATTCATATATATTATAATTCGTATCATCATTATCATAATGACAAAATAAATCAATCACTTTTTGTTGTAAAGTCTAGTGCTTTCATTTAAATTCTTATTCTCTTTAATTCAGAATAAACTCAAAAAATACACAAACACATGTATAGATGATGCTTTCTATAAATTTAAATGTATGTCATATCTAATATCATTCTATATTTATCTTATATGGAATTAAATTAAAAATCAAACCTATACACACATAGAGGGTTTAACACATAAGCTAACAACTATGTTATTAGCTTTAATGCCATATCTTATGCACATGAAATAATCTCCTTCTCCTCATCTCCATGAGGGTGATAACTAATTTCCATCTAACTAGGTCCATGATATCATTCCTAAAAAATATGAATCATATTATAACACTATCATTAATCCACCTAAGTATCCTATTCACACCTCTTCCCTATAGGGTGTGTGCCTACATGTTCAAATAAAAATAGCTAGGGTTTGCACTTGTGAAACTATATTTGATTAGCTTATTAGTATGAGAAAGATAAATATAGGTTTACAAAATAAAAATAAACTAATACATTAAAATATTATAACATTATAAAAATAATTTATAATACAAAGGCCTTAAGGGCACAATAGTGTAAATCATGTTTAAACATCTCCAACTAGTTAATTTGTGGCAAACAATGTTACATATCATAACACAAAATCATAGCAAAATATATCTATAAATAGTGATTCAAATATAATTAAAAGGTCAAATAATAGTTCAAGTGAGACACTAAGGTAAATAATTAAAGCTAATTTGATCAACCTACCTCCTTTACACCCAATGAGGAGATCCAAATATTTTTGTGCATATCATATAATTCATGGGCATCACACCAATTCATGTATAGCATTGAAAATGAAAATCTAATAGATCATGTATATATATGAATCACTTAGTGACACTTCATCTAAAAACCATACACTAGCACATCTACCAATTCAAAAAGGGTCAAATTCAGAAATAGAACAAAAATGGTTACCAAAGCATAACTCAAAACAATAAAAGGTTCTAAAAGAACAATTACAACAAGCATAGATAAATAAATAAAATATACCTCTCCAAAATGAGGCTAATCATTCAATATGGTATTGGTTTGGTCAAAATTAACTACAAAAATATAATTATCATGGTCAAGGTTTTGGAAAATAGGCCCAAGACATCACTTCTTCTATTCTAGCAGTTGATAATTATTATCACTTAGATTTTTCACCCATATTTATATGGTAATATGATATTTAGCATGAGTTTCAAACTATGATAAATATAATAAAACAATGGGATCACCTCCAATCTATATAACCTTGGTGAATTGAGATGAACCTCTAGAGAAGGTTGACTTCCTTTCACTAGGCTTGGTGCAATTGGTATTTGACCAGTTCATATAAAACTACTACCTCTCAGTGATATTATCTTAACTAGGGTTTGAATCATGAGGAAAAAAAATTCAAAATGAGTTCCAAAAACTAGAAAATTAATGATTACTTTATTTTAACATAGTTAAATGTTTAATGTGTTGAGTTTATTAGAACACAATCTTGCAAAAATATGATATCAAAGGTAATCTAGGATTTTTATCAAATAAGGAACATATTTTATTTATTTTTATCAAAAAAAATTCAAAAGGGTACAAATAATACAACATATTAATTTGTGTGACTAAAAGAAAAAATAAAATATTCACAAACTTGAAAAATTGTCATAGATACACAAGGAAGGCACACACAAGAAAGGTTAAACTTAAATCTATTATCATTTTCCAAGTTATATCATGTAGATCAATTTTTAAAAATGTATAACAATCTCTCCAATATAAAAAATATAATATGGGATATGCCATGGTACCCATATTTCTAAAAAATACTCTCTTGAAAAGGGAGGGAGTTATCAAGACCCTACACCTAGTTAAAGAGAAAGAAAACATATAAAACCTCATGAAAATAACATGATATTTAGTTTGTAATGGTTTCCTTAGTGGGGTAGATGGATGGAACAAAAACATGCAAATTTTGGGTTCTTCAAAAAGTATTAGAGGCATGGAGAAATCTTTTTAGAATTCATGTAAATGTCTTTTTTATCTTCAGTTCAACTACTATTATCTTTTCCAAGGAATGAGGCACCAAAATGAGTTGTCACTTATAAAATTTGAATTATTTTATTTATTTTAGGTTATAACTTGAAAAACCTAATTAAAAAATTTTAAGTCATCTAAATTGAAAAAAATAAAAATGCAAATTAAAACATGAGTCTTTACAAGTCAAACAACTCAAACTTTGTAAAAAATAAAACTATAATTTACACATTTCACTTTTAAAACTTAAAGCCTATCAAAAAGATACTTGAGAATTACAAATGTATCTTTCTCAAAAATATCTACCAAAATTATAGTTTCAATTTGCAACTTGTACTTTTAAAATGTTTCTAACAAAAAAGAAATATAATTGATAGAATGTACTTTACTGAAATAATTAATCCATAAACATAACCTCTAAAGATTATTTATCCTTTTTTGCTTGTATCTTTTCAATATAAGCATCAAAGCTTTTAAATTTCTCTAGGGGAAAATTTCATCAAGACCAATTGAGTATAGGTTAATTATCTCACATTCTGCCATTATATCAGAGTGTTCTCAAGATGCAGCCTTGTATACTTGAGTGTCTTTCCCCATTTGATGTATTATGATACTTGATGAATAATGGATGGAACTCAAGTTGAATGTTGTATCCCATGTTGAATCTCTCTTGACAACTCCTTTAAAATTGTCCTAAACCTCTTTAAATGAAAGGATTTGATCTTGACAATCTATTGCTTCACATGACAATCTAATGAGAAAATATTCAATGTCATAGATTATATCCATGGCCTTATAACATATAGTGTTCTCCTTATTAATACTCTCAGTGAGCATTCTAAAATGGGCTGCCTATCCATCTCCTCATGCTCTACATCATTTTCCAATATCTTCTTTGTAATGAGGGTATCAATCTCAATCATGTCAATAGCTTGTAATTTTGGGAAGAATAGGTTCAACCTTTCAATATCTTCCTCGTATTTACTTATTTCTCTTTTTAAAGAATCCTGATCATTCTTCAAAATTTTGTAATAGTCCATTGTTAGCTCTATTACTTTGTTTCCTTTCATGATAATCCCCTCATCCTAGTTCTTCATAGCTCTCCTCATACTACTAATCTTTGTTACTTATTCAATTTTTTCTTTGTCAGGGAAATGAGTAATAGAATATGTTGGTTGGGCTACTGGCTCTATAAACTTATTTATAATAGTTTCTAATTTCTCAAATTTATTCTTCAATTCATCCTTTATGACCTTTTCACTATCCATCTTCTCAAAATAAGAGATAATACTTGATTAAACATCTTTTTTTAGTCCCTCTCTTGTAAGATGACCCAGGTGCTCTTTGGATATTTGATAATCCCCTACCACTAGATATTTTTTTTGTTTATCTGGTAGGGAACTACAATTTTCACATATCTCTCCTTTATTTGATGATATGATATATTGGATATGGTTATGGGGCCTACCTTTGATCTTTTATATGCTTTTAATAGATCAAAGTCTAATGTATTAGGTGACACCATTTTCTTCCACTTATTCATCATTAATTGTGCTAGCCACCTTGGTGTGGTTAAATGTGATTCTGGCACTATAATTTATGAATCTATAGATGAAGTTTCTACACTGGTGGTTATTGCAACAAGTGTTGTATCCATCACTAATTTTGCTGTTGAATCCTTGACTAATGATTTTTCCATCTCTTTCTCATACATGGTTTGAGAAGCCATAGTTGTATCTATGGGTCCTTCTATCTTTACCTCCTAGGTGGGGGTTAGGTTATTGATGAAATGGAAGATATGGGTATTTGGATGGGTAAAGGAATTGATGTGATTATTGTGAGTGTGGGAATTGGGAGTGACATGAGTAGAGGGGTAGGCATGGAGTTGAAATTGAAGAACCTATGGAAGTGTGGAATTTAGGGTAGTGAATGAATAAATCAAGGTGGTGAAAACACTTAGAGTTGATGAAATGGGGAATGTGATGGGAGATGAAGTGGAAGTAATAATCACCCCATTGGCTGGGATAACTAGTGGATTGTAGTTAGGATGATTGAATCTATAGCTATGTACTATTGGGTCATGTTAGTGATTAATAGAGTATTAGTGGATATGGGAGATGAGGTGGAAGTGATTGTCAAAAAGGGGGGTGAAGGTAGAGTCTGAGTGTCCACTTGCATTTATTGGCTTTCTACTAAGGAAGTAACTTGTACAGGTTGGTCAAGTGAAGGTGAAATCACTTGCTCTAGAGGAATGGTGGAAATTTAATGAGTAGGTATTTGGTCCAATTGGGTAGTGGAAATAGGAGGGGGTACTATAGTTTATTGAACATTAGATATTTTAGGGAGAACTATTTATGCCTCTTAAGTAGTAATAGTGCCCTTAGTGAAAGTTGGTATTGGTTGATCAATTTGATGTGTTGTTGCTTCTTGGTTGTTAGATTAACCTCTTTTAGCCTTTTGTTTTTTCTTCCTCTTATGTGATACCACTGGCCTATTTGCATGTTTTTCTTGGTTTCCACTGCTAGAACCCTCTGTTGCTATTACCACACCCTTCTCTTTCACTTCTCTCAACTTATCACTAATACTCAATATCTTCTTGGTAAACTTGACCCCTTTACTCCTTATCCAATTAATTATTATATTTATTACATGGGTGGTCCTATCCATCAATGAGGACTTAGGTATGGACCACATGACTAATGTAAGACGTTGGGAATACATCCTGTTATCATAATAAAACCTATCAATCTATTAATTCCTCAGGGACTAGTATTATGTTGTAACTTTTGATTTGTTCTAGGGTCATCCTAGAATAAGATCTTGGTCTCACTTCCTCTTCATCTTTAATGTCTTCCCATTAATATTTATAATTTTGAATATGAGAATATGTGGTGATCCCAAATATACTAGTAATATGGCAAGTCGCATCATATAATGGCCTTGAATCTAGAGATCTTAAGGTCATTTGAGTCATCGTAGAATTTTCACATTTGGATTTTAATAGGGAAGGGCATGTATACCTCCCTATGCTAATGGGAAAATGGATTCCTAACTTATGTTTGTTTGATAACAATTTACGAGTTTCTACAAGTTACCTTATAAGTTCCATTAGATCTCATGTCACTTGCATACATTAGAAAGGTGTAAGGACAACCATTAAATCCTCCTACTCTGATGTATGAATATGTTGGGAATTAAATGAATACAATCCCAAATATATTATCATAGAAGTTACATAATCATATGATCTTCTCTTTTCTATCTCCTTTTCAAACATAACTATGATGTGGTATATGAAAGCCTAATTTACCCTTCTAAAATGTTGTTTGCTAGCCTCGAGGTGAGGTTAAGGTAATAGTTAAAGACCTTATTGACCTAATTAGGCATGATGTTTAACCCTAGGAATGATTTTCCCTTTGATAATATGTAGACCAAGTAAAAGTTTGTGTAGAACTTGCCTAGAGTTTGGACTTTCATCAATTATTTATGGATAGAGTCAAAAATCAATTAGGCCTAGTGGATATACTATTTGTTGTAGTGGATCACCCAAATGTATTGGTATATCCAATTTGGATATTTCTTGGTATCTAGGTTCCCAATAAATATATGAAAGAGTATGATTATGCTAACCACTTCATCTTTAAAGTCTATTCTTGATAAGTTTTTAGTAAATCTTATAGATTTGGGTCTAGAGACTTTTTAACCATTGTTTATTTTGAACCCTTAGATATGTAGTGTTATTATCTTAATAAAACTTCTTAGATGAGTCAGGGGTTATATCAATATAACTCTCATATTCTATAATTAGGAATATGGTATCGATGAAGTCAAGGTCTAGGTTTAGAATATTTTCTCCCTTGTCATTCACTACTTCCCTCTTCTTTGCATCATAGTGTTTTTCCAATGTGATCACAAGATCAAGGCTCTACACTGATAGTGGGATGGTTACTACCTATGGAAATCCTTAGTTGTAAATGCTTTAAATCCAATCATTCTTGAATTCAACATTTACTCTTTTTAAGAAATTATCTAGGTGTATGTGACCTAGATCCATGTCTATGATCTCATTTACATTGGAGTCAAGGATAAATGAAACACCAAGTCCCTTAAAATTGAACTTCATTTCCTTTTTAAACATAGGTTTTCAGAAAATTAATATGTAAAAACCAACTATAACATTAGTGGGTTTTATACTTGTAACTATAGGTAAAAATTTTAGTGAGGTTTATACTATGTATTTGCAACTAATAAGTTCAATGAGTTTTGGACTTCGAAAATGCACTTGAAAAGTCTGATGAAAGTTACAACAGGGTTTAAGATTGATATTGTAAGTTAAATATTCTATCGGTGTTTGGATTTGTTTTAGCAGGACATATATCTGTGAGTTTTGAAGTTGCTTTTTATATTGGGAAACTCCATGGGTATTAGAGTTATTTTAGTAGGTCAGATCTCCATGGAGCCTGTATAGAGGATATTGAGAGAATTTT
>JARHVA010002089.1:2420000-2790000 GCA_037957365.1 Torreya grandis | reverse complement strand
GAATAAATAGTGATGTGATCTAGGTATACTAAGATCATCTCATTTATCAAACCCCTAAAAACCATATCGATGGCTCTTTAGAATGTAACACCACCATTAGTAGACCAAAAGGCATATTTTTATAGGCATACATGCTCCATTTTATAGTGAAAGTAGTCTTGAACTGGTTCGATTTTTATACTAGGATTTGGTTATATACATAATAATCATCTAGAAGGTAAAAAAATTATATCCTAATATAGTTTGAAAAATTTGATACACTAGTGGAAGGGGATAATGATCCTTTAGGGATGCATTATTTAGGTCCCTAAAATCTACACAAAGCTTGATTTCACCATTCTTTTTCCTTACAGGGACCAAGTTAGCAACCCAGGATGAGTGTTTGATAGGGAAAATGATGTTATCCTCTATTAGTTTAGATAAATCATTATTAATAAAGGGTTTTATTAATGGATTGATTGGTATTTTTTCCTATCCAATAGGATTGGTATTTGAGTCAAGATATATTATGTCTATGGCTAAGATAGGGTCAAACTCCCCTAGATATTTATAAATCCAAGTGAATTTATCATCAAATTCTTAACACAACTCAATAAAATATTATTTTTCAAAAATATTGCATACCCTTTTGATCTTCAATGCTTTCCCTTCTAAGATGACTAATGGATCATAGTCTTTTTCATTGACCGCGATATTCTTATTTTCACCCTTCAATGATCATTTGAGTTGAAGATATTATCTAAAAAATAAGACCCATGGGTAAGTTTTTTATCTTCAACTGAATGATTTGATCTTTGTATTGATCTTAGAGTCTTGACTAATTTTTTTTTGAGAATTCAACCTCATCTCACAAAAAATTCACAATTTATTGATCACTATTAAAAACTTGCTAGTTGGTTGAACTATCAAGAATAGATGGTCTTAATATTAAATTTACATGCTATCTATTGTTACTCTTTATCTCTTCAAGTATGTTTTATTAGGAACCTACTAAATCCATACAATCAACATCCTTATTCTATCCTCTTGGTACCACTTGAATGTTTAAAGTGGTGAAATATTTTAATAGGTCCCAAACCCTATGTTTGTAAAATTGTAGCAAGTTATTCTTGGTCATGCTTTTAGATCTTACTTGGTGAATGATCATATAAATATCACCAAACACTTTTAGTGATTATATTATTATTTATTTGGCCAACTTAAGGCCTTTGATTAATACTTTTTATTCAGATACATTGTTAGTGTAGCTGAATTGAAGTTTGAAAGAATAGAAATAACTTTCTTTTTGGGGAGAGATAAAAAATAATTATTTCACTTGCATAATTCCTAATTATTGATCCATTTATGAATAATTACCACATTCCTTGAAGATCCTCACCTAATTTCACAAGGTTTGGATTTATTACTTCATTTTCATGATGTAGTGGGTACCCAACCTAGTTCTTTGACATAATCATAAGGATAAAACTAAAGGGTTGATACTCATTTATCTAGATGAGTGTATAAGATTTATTCAATGGGTGTTTCAACCTCATGGTCAAGTTCCTCCTCTTGATCTTGTAATGTAAAATTCATATCCATAGGGATAGGAGTGTATGTCTCAATGCGGTTTTTAAAAATTAGCTTAGCTCTTATCATCACTTTGATCATATATCTTGTCCTAAACAACATGTGGGACCAATTAGTAGATAAACATCCTTCCATTTTTTCAATGAAGTCTTGGGAAAGGTAGATAGCAAAATGGGGGGTAGGTCAATAATTGAGATATCTTAGGATATTGATAAGCTTGGATATGTATGGATGGTAAGATTTAACCTTTTATAGTCCCAAATTTTTGAACAATAGTCTCATTAAATTGAACCACACCCATAGTGATAGGTGTATAGTTAATACCAAGAGCATCATCTATTTTCTTAGGCATAATAGAAATACTAACCCCTAAGTCTACTGTGGAATTATGTACAAGGTTTATCCCAATTATGAGTGAAAGGTAAAAAGGGGGGGATTACCATTTTTACTTATTTTTGTGTCTATTTGAGGTTGACACAAAATAACCATAGTAGTGGGTCCCTTAGCTGGGACCTTATCTATTATTTAGAAGTTTTTTGAATCTTCTTGAAGTAAGTCTCTCTAAGTTGGGATAGATATTGCTTCCCACATGGTGGCATTCAATTTAGCCTTCTTAATTTGATATACTATACTAAAAGGAATGTTACCATCCTTTGTTGGTGCCTTTATAGGAGCTATATCCTCTTTTATGAGATTTAGGGTCAGTAGCTTTGACTTTAACTATCCTATTGGCACATTAGGTGGTCTCTGAACTATGTTGTCTTTTGTATACCTAGGTACAACTTTAGAAGTTGTAATTTTCTCAACCCTAGGAGGTTGGTCACTTTTATTTCCATCTTTTTAGATCATGTATTTATTTCTAAGAAACTTCCACCATTGATTAGTACTTCCTCATGATTTATACCACAAAATTCCTCCTCTTGCTAGTTTAAATGGGTATATTTACTTTGAGTAGGCTCTTGTGTATCTCCCTACTAGGGAGTATATTTTTATTTCTATCCTTGGGTGTTTAATATGTTTTACACCATCAATTATTGACTAATGACACAATTAGGACAACAATTATGATTATGTGGTTGAGCACAAGGATAACACCACTCTTATTCTTAAGCCAAGTTATTATAAACATGTATAATAGCTTTATAAGTACTTGGTGTAGGTAGAGCATAGATGTTTAAAGGTTTTTCCTGTATGTTTTAACTTTGAGGCTATGAGATACCTTGGTATGGTTTCCTATTGGGATGGTATGTTTGATTATATTATTGATAAGGCATGTAGTTTTGGGATTGTTTCCTTTTCATCACTACCAACTAATTGCCAAAGATTTTAAGCAGTGATTTGACCTCATATAAATAATTAGTAGGGGTAGGATTTAAATCTAGTATCTTGCTTATGGTGGGAATTTGGGCACTAGTAGGTTGTGTAGGAGGAACTTATGCAATAGAGGCATTAGAGTCTATGGGGAAATTTTTCTAGATTAAATTAGGTAATTTTATACTCTTATTAAAATTTCATAGGAATTAGGGAATGTGGTGCCACCCATTGAATGAATCATGATAGATAGATCACTATTTAAAGCTCTCAAGTAATATAGAAAATAATTATTTAGGGTTGGCTTGAACATCATTGGAATTCTATTCCATGCCTTTTGAAATTGGAAATTGAAATCACCCATGAACTCATGAGGATCCCATTGAATAGTGGTTAGATGTTTAACCAGGGAGAGATAGTCACTCTTAACTTCAAATTACATGAATAGGGTAGTCATTAAGTCATCCCAAACATGAATGGAATTGGGAAGCAGACTTATGTACCATTGTAAGGCTTTACCCTTAAATGAGGAGACAAGAAGTCTAATTGTAACATTTTCTTGTACTATATTATGAGCTAAACATATATTAACAAAGTATTGTATATATTCCATGAGAGTGGTGGAAGTTTCACCATTAAAATACAGAGGACTTTCTGAGGTGGTTATATCATTGGGTTAATTGAAGTGGGTTGTCTTCATCGAAGGCTATAAATTTTTTATTTATAAGGGACATAATAGGAGGTATGAAATAATTGTCATTATTTGTAGGAGATTCAAATAGATTTGAATTATATACTCTATTTTAAGGTACAATTTATATTTATTTATTTTTATATGGAAATGATAATTATTACAAGTTAGTTTTCTTACCTTTAGTAGATGATCTTGTCTGTATCTTTGGAATAAGTAAACTTAGATCTCTTAAATTCATGAGCTATAATATTTTTTAGGTGATCTTGAAATATGTATGAATATTTCATAATGATTTATAATAATATAACCAATATCTTATCTATGGTATTCATGTCTTATCGAGCATGCCAAAAACTTTTATCACTTAGATTTTACATGTCTTTGTATGGTAGTGTACCATGTAGCATGAGTCAAAAAATATGGTAAATATAATGGCATAATGGGATCACCTCTAAGATGTGGGACCTTTGACAATTTAGGTGAACCTCTGGATAAGGTCGACTTCCTTTCACTAGGCTTGGTGTAATTGGTATTTGACCAACTCACATAAAACTATTGCCTCATAGTGATTTTTTCCAAATTAGGGTTTGACTTCTGAGGAAAATAATTTTAGAATGAGTTTAAAAATATATAAAAATGGTGATTACACCAAATAATATATTAAAAATTAATTAATTTTTTTATTTTAACATGGTTGAATGTTTAATATGCTGAGTTTATTAAAACACAATCTTGCATAAATATGAGATCAAAGGTAATCTAGGATTTTTATCAAGTAAGGAACATATTTTATTTATTTTTATCAATAATTTTAAAAAAGGGCACAAATAATACCATAGATGAATTTATGTGACTCAAACAAGAAATAAAACATTCACAAACTTGACAAATAGTCATACATACATAAAGAAAGCAAACATAAGGAAAGAAAAACTTCAATCTTTTATCATTCTCTAGGTTACAACATGTAAATCAATTATTCAAAATGTAGAAATCTTTCTCCAACAAAAAAAATATAAGATAAGCTATGCCATGATACCCATATTTATAAAAAAATACTCTTTGAAAAGAGAGGGAGTTATCAAGACTCTACACCTAGTTAAATAGAAATAAAATATATAAAACCTCATGCAAATGACATCATCTTTAGTCTGTAATGGCATCCTTAGTGGGGTAGATGGTTGGAATAAAAACATGAAATTACTGGGTGCCTCAAAAATTTGTTGGAGGCATAGATAAATCCATTGAACCTTCATGTAAATGTCCTCTTTGTCTTTAGTTTAACTGTTATTATCTTTTCTAAGGAATGAGGCACCAAAATGAGTTGTCACTTAGAAAATTTTAATGCTTTTATGTATTTTAGGTTATAACTTGAAAAACCTAAATTTTATTTCTTAGTTGAGGCTTTTACAACTTTTTAAGTCATCCAACTTGAAGAAACTAAAAATGTAAATTACAAGATGAGTCTTTACAAGTTACATAACTCAAATTTATCAAAAATAAAAGTGCAATTTGCATGTTTCACTTTTACAATTTAAAACTTCTCAAAAAGATACTTAAGAATTACAAATGGATCTTTCTAAAAAAGAGCTGCCTAAATGATAGTTGTAATTTACAACTTATAATTTTACAATGTTCCTTACAAGAAGGAAATGTAATTTACAAAATGTATTTTATTTAAATAATTAATCTACAACCATAACCTCTAAAGATTCCTTGTCTTTTTTTTATTGCATATTTTAAATAAAAGAATCAAAGCTTTTGAATATCTTTAGGAGGTGATTCATTAGGACCAAGTGAATATAGGTTGTTTATCTTACATTCAACCATTATTTCAGAGAATTCTCTAGATGCATACCTATATACTTAACTGTCTTTCCCCATATGATCTAGTGTAATGTGATACTTGATGAATTGGTGGATGGAACTCAAGTTGTAATTTGTATCCTATGCTAACTCTCTCTTGACCACTCCTTTGAACTTGTCCTAAAACTATTAAAATGAAAGGATTTGATCTTGATGATACATTGCTTCACATGATAATTTATTGAGCAAATCTTCAATGTCATAGATTGTATCCATGGCTTTATCACATCTAGCCTTGGTCTTATTAATAATCTTAATGAATATTCTTATTTTGAAATGGGATACCCTATCCATCTCCTCATGCTCTACATCACTTTTCAATATCTTCTTTGTAATAAGGGTATCAGTCTTAATTAGGTTAACAACTTACAATTTTGGGAAGAATAGGTTCAACCTTTCGATCTCTTCCTCATATTTTCTTATTTACATTTTCAAATAGGCTCTATCATAATTAAAAGTTTTATAATAGTCCATTTATATATATATTACTGTATTTCCTTTCATGATAAGCTCCTTAGCCTAGTCCTTCATATCTCTCCCCATACTGTTAATCTTTGTTACTACTTCAAGTGTTTTTTTGTCAAGGAAATGAGAAAGAGATTGAGTTAGTTGGGATATTGGATCTATAAACTTATTAAAAATAGTTGTCAATTGCTCATCTTTATTCTTAAATTCATCCTTTGTGACCTTGTCACTATCCATCTTCTCAAAAAGAGAGCTAATTCTTGATTGAAAATCATGTTTTAGTCCCTCTTTTGTAGGACAACCCAAGTGCACAAAAAAATATTTTATAATCCCCCACCACTGGATCTTCTTTTTGTTTGTCTGGTGGGGGAGATTTAATTTTCACATATCTCTCCCTTATTTAATCATATGATATCTTGGATATGGTTCTGGGTACTACCTTTGATATTCTAGATGTCTCCAATAGACCAAAGTCCATTGTGCTAGGTGACACCACTTGCTTTTGCTAATTCATCACTAATTTTGATAGCTAGCTTGGGATGGTAGCATGTGAATCTGGCACTATCTTTTGTGAATCTATAGATAAATTTTCTACACTACTGGTTACTATGACAAGTGCTATATCCATCACTAATTTTTTCATTGAATCCTCGACTGATGATTTTGCCATTTCTTTCTCATTATGGGTTAAGAAGCCATAGTTGTATCAATGGGTCATTATATCTATGCATCCTAGGTGGGGGCTTGGGTTACTGATGGAATGAAAGAGATGGGTATTTAGATGGGTAAAATGGGCATTGATGTGATTATCAGGGGTGTGGGAATTGGGAGTGAAATGAGTGGAGGGGTAAGCATGGGTAGTTGAAATAGGATAACCTATGGAAGTGTGGAATATAAAGTAAATGAATGAATCAATCAAGGTGGTGGGAACACTCAAATTTGATGAAATGGGGAATGTGATGGGATATGAATTAGACATAGTAACTACCTCAGTGGCTGGGATAACTAGTGGGATTGTAGTCAAGATGATTGAATCCATAGCTATGTACTATTGGGTAGTGTTAGTGATTAATGGAGTAGTAGTGTGTATGGGGATTAGTAGTGGGTATGGAAGATGAGATGTAAGTTATTATGGAAGAGGGAGGTGAAGGTGGATTCTAAGTGTCCACTTATGTTAATTAGCTTTCTACCAAGGAAGTAACTTGTATAAGTGGGCCAGGTGAAGGTGTAATCACTTGCACTAAAGGACTAGTGGAAATTAAAGGATTATATATTTGATATGATTGGGTAGTGTAAATATGAGGAGGTATTACTATAGATTATTGAACATAAGAGATAAGAGGGGGAACTATTTTTTGCCTATTGAGTAACATTTGTGCCCTCAGTAGAAGTTGGCATTCACTGATCAATTTATTATGATGCTACTTAATGGATATTAGATTAAACTCTTTCATCCTTTTATTTTTACTTCATATTGTGTGATAAAATTAGAATTTTTTCCTATTCTTAATTGGTTCCATTTTTTTTACCACATCCTTATCTTTCACTTCTCTCAACTTATCACTAATACTCAGGGTCTCCTTGGTAACCTTGACCCATTTTCTCCTTATCTAGTTAATTTTTCTATTTATTACATGGGTGGTCCTATCCATTAATGATAAGGATTCAAGTATGGACCACCTAACTAATGGAAGAGGTTGGGAATAGATCTTTTTATCATAGTAAACCCTATCAACTAGAGATGTAACATCTATTAAGTCCTCAGGGACTAGTGTCATTTTATAAGTTATGATTTATTCTAGGGTCATGTTGGAATAATTTATTAGTCTCAATTCCTCTTCATCTTTTATGTCTTCCTAGTTATATTCATAATAGGGAATGTGGGAATATGTGGTGATCCTAAATATACTATAAATATGGCTAGTCACATTATAGAATGACCTTTCATCAAGAGTTCCTAAGGTTATTTGAGTCATCTCGACATTTGTACATATGGATTTTGATAGGGAAGGGCATGTATACCTCCCTATGCTAATGGGGAAGTGGATTATTAACTTATGTTTACTTGAAAACAATTTGTGAGTTTCTACAAGATGCCTCACAAGTTTTATTAGAGCCCATCTATCACTTACATACCTTAGAAGGGCATAAAGATAACCACTAAATCCTCCTAATCTAATGCATGAATATGTTAGGAATTGAATTAAATATGATCCCCAATTTTTTATCTTAGAAGTTGTAGTATTAGAGAATATTCTCTTTTCTATCTCCTTTTGAAATATAATTATGATTTAGTATATGAAAGAATAATTTACCTTACTAAAATGTTGTTTACTAGCCTCAACGGTGAGGTTAGGGTAATAGTTAAAAACATTGTTGACTTGATTAGGCATAGTGTTCAACCCTAGGAATGCTCTTCCATTTACTAGTATGTAGACCAAGTATGAGGTCATGTAAAAATTGCCTTTATTTTAAACTTACATCAATTATTTTTAGATGGAGTAAGAAATCAATTGAGACCAGTGGATATACTATTTATTTTGGTGTATCTTTGAAATATATTGTTGCATCCAATCCTTATAGTTCTTGGAATCTAGGTTCCCAATAAATTTATGTGAGAGTATGATTATGTCACCCACTCCATCTTTAAATTCTATTATTACTAATATTTTAGGCAGTCTTGTAGATGTCAGTCTAGAGACTTATAGCCATTGTTTATTCAAACATGTAGTGTTATTATCTTGATAGAACTTATTATATGAGTTAGGGATTATATCAATATAACTCTCATATTATATAATCAAGAACATGGTGTTGATGAAGTCAGGGTCTAGGTTCAAAATCTTTTCTCCCTTGCCCTTCACTACTTCCCTCTTCTCTGTATCATAGTGTTTTGCCAATTGAGCACAAGTTCAAGGATCTACACTGATAGTGAGAAGGTTGATTCTTGGGTTAATCCATAATCATAAATTCTTTGAATCCAATAATTATTGAATTCAACATTTACTCTTGTCTAAAAGTCATCTATGTTTGTGTGACCTATATCTTTGTCTATGATCTCATTTGTGTTGGAGTATAGGATAAGTGGGACACCAGTTACCTTAGAACTTAACTTCATTTCCTTTCCATACATAGGTTTTGGGAAAATTAATGTTGGAAAACCAACTATAGAGTTATTAGGTTTTGAATTTGCATTTATAGGTAAAAATTTCAGTGGGTTTTATATTATATATTTGTAGCTAAAAAGTCTAGTGGGTTTTGCACTTGAAAAATGCACTTGTAAAGTTTGATGAAAGTTTTAATGGTGTTTAGGATTTCTATTGGAAGTAAAATCTTTGGCAGAGATTTAAAGTTATTTTAGTAGGTCAAATATCCATAGGTTTTGAAGTTATTTTTTATATTGGGAAACTCCATGGGCCTTGGGGTTATTTTATCAAGTCAGATCTATGTAGAGGATCTTTAAAGAATATTCTAGATTGTAATCAATTTTCTCAAACCCTAGGTTTTTTAAAAAGTTTTGTAAATGATTGGGTGATCCTTTTTTAACCATATTTTAGAATGAAAAGGAAAACTTGAAGGAAATGTGAGCAAAATGGAAAAAACCTAGTTTCACAGCTAAAACCTTGCATGAAAATAGAAAACTAAGCTTTTTGAAGAAAGATAACAATATTTGATGAAACATGTAGAGAACATAGAGCAATATCAAGCTTCACAAGGATTACAATGGTGTTCATAGCATTACTTGGCATCGACAGGTCATGGTTTGGCTTCTTAGCAAGTAAAACTCAAAATCTAATTTACAATGCTAATAATGACTTCAAAAAAACCTATTTTTTAAAATATAACCCTTTAATATATGATAAATAGGTTGGTGGTTGGGAAGGCATCAAGAGAAGTGGGTTTTCAGAGTCATGGTGCAATTTTTCAATTTTTCAAAATTAAATTTTTCACTTTGACCTCTTTTTTCTACTGGGTGGCTTGGTGAAATGGGAGTGGAAAAGAAAAACTTGAGGTGCACTTTACAACTTTATAGGTTGTAACGTGAAACTAGAGTTTTAGTTTCCATAGGTAGGGTAGATGGTAGGAAGCATAAATTTGATTTAACTTTGTAAATTTACAATTGAAAAGTGCAACTGGAGTTCTAGTTTCTATGAGATTATCAAATGATAGAAAGTGGGACTTGAGTTGCAATTTTTAACTTGAAAAGTTACAAATTACAATCAAAGTTCTAGTTTCTGCTAGTAGAGTGAAAAGTATAAAGAAGGGTTGTCCTAGATTTGTGAAAAGGGTATCTTGGGTCACTTTAAGGCTTTTTCCTAAAAAAATAATGGGTCTCCCCTAGAGTAAATGATGTTTTTTACATTTTTGGCTCAAAAATATCAATAATAATATTGGTGAACAAGGTTTGGGGTTTATTGAAAATCCTAAGGCACATCAATGTTAGATACATTTTATCAAAGAAAAACATCCAGATACACAAGACATGTTATAGAAAGAGCAAGATCTTAAGTTAAAAAGTCAAAATCTTGCTCAGTGAAGAAGCATTATCAAACAAGTTTTTTTATCAAAAGAGCCTCCACAATATTATTTGTCTATAATAAACATAGTTTCAAAGGGAAAATCACAATCAATATTCTAAAACACAGTCCATAAAGGTCAAATCCATAACATGAGGAAATTCCATCTAAAAAGCCATGTTATTATGATTCTAATGATGATCAATACTCAAATTATTATTGTAACAACATTAAACTACACCATAGAAATCACACTACACAAGAGATTATCATTCCTATTTTATACACAAGCCATAGTGATAACAAGTCTCCCATGAGACTCATTGGTTAATATGGTTCCTACCCTTATACATACTTCCTTCTCTCTCTCACTCCTTGTATAAATTTTATTTTCATTTTATTCTACATATCTTATATCCATAAAACACAAAAATAATATAACACATATAAAATATGAAAACATTCAAATATTACTCAAAAACACAAAATTTACATATTGTATGCATTGTTATGTTTACATTTATACTACTTTCCATATATTGAATATTACTATCTATCCCAATATAATCATTTTTATCATATACATATGCTTTAATTATTCTTATTGAGTGCTTGTAGATTATATACAAGACTCTGGTCCACTACACACCGATACAAGTTTATACATTCGATACATCCTCCCACTCAGGGGCATCTCCTACATAGTTATATTACTAGGTTATATACTTATATTATATATATTCTAGTTTACGCATTGATATATCTTGATGTTGATCACTACTACTTATTTCTCATATTTTTTTGTCTATTCCTAGTTATACTCAACATATGCACATCTAGGCATTTACGTAGATTTTTACTACATAGTTATACATGATTTCATTTCTAGTTTTCCTAGATTAGACTTGATTGTGTTTCTGATACTTCTTCCATCTTAGAGGGAATTTTAATAAGCCACTCTCTATTTTTAAATCTTATACATTGTCCCATGTCCCTTGTGTGTGCTTTCTTGTTTTGATATTTGAACACTTGAACATGTCCTTTTATGTGGCTCTAAGCCAAATTACTTATTATTTGCATGTTTGGACATTTGAACATGTCATTATATGTATTCATTCTTAGATTTAGTGATATTTTCCCATGTCTATATATTATGAACCCTTGGCTTACCTTCATATGCTTCATGTGTTTGTATGTATGTTTCTTTGTATGCTTTTTCACCATGACACTTGTATTTTCTTGTTTCACACACACACACCATTTTGTTATGCCATGAAGTAACTCATACATCTACCCTTCCTAATTGGGTGTCATGATGTACATCATATCCCATCCCCTAGGTAGTTACTCAAATTTTTTACTATACACATTGATTATATCTATCTTGACACCATTGTGAAATGATATAATACAACATACATATTACATTACTTACTTATGCTTAGATATTTTTACATTTTGATGTTATGTTTGTACATTATATTGGAATATCATGCACATGAAGGATAATTTTAACAAGGGACCCCTAAAATCTTACTATGAAATCTTGGCGAATCCTAGATTTTAGGTATAATTCCATTGGCAAATCTTTGGCAAAATCACCATGTTGGTAAAAATTGACCTATTATTTCTATTAGCTACTTCAAAAAAATTATAAATAGTTGGTAAATCAAGAATCATATTCAAATCAAGAAATAATGGCAAAAAAAACCAATGGAAAAATTTCTTAGAGGATGATAAGTCTAAAGTCAATATCTTATTTGTGATTCCTTATTTTTAAATGATTAAATTTGTCCTTTTTAAGTGCTAAATTTGATGGCCATATGACTAAGTATAAATTGAATATAGACATTTTTAAGTCTCTCAAAATACCAATTAAATAATATATTAGAATGAGCTTAGCAAAAATTGTGACAAAAAATCAAAGTATAGAGTATAAACCAACTATGTGTCCATAGGGCAAGACAACTATGAAAAGTGAGGATGACATAACTAAAAAAATATTCAAAACATTTTCATAGTTTTAAAATTAAAAAATATATAATAATGTTTAAAAAATGTCTTAACCACATCCATATTGGCCTTTCAAATATTTCTTTAATTCAATTAACAAAACATGCCAACTAGAATATAATTATTACCTTAAAAATTTAAAAATAAAATATAATATAATCATGAGGCTTTGTTGCATTTATTTAGTTTTTTCTTTGTGCATTGTTTAAAAGTAGTATCTTGCATGTCATTATTTCTCAAAGAAAATTGATTTCTTGTTTGTTTAAAATAAGTATTTGGAAAAGACTAAACAATAATATAATAAACTGAGTGTAGCAAAAATATAATGAATTAATTAATAGATATAATGATAATTTATTTGAAAAGCATTTATTTAAATATATTTGATCAAAATATTTTCTTTCAAATGTCTTAACCATAATCAATAATGATAAGGTCTATCAAAATGTCTTAACCATATCCATAAGCAATAATGGCCTTTCAAATATATTTTTATTTCAATTAACAAACCATGCCAATCAAAATATAATTATTACCTTAAATATTTAAAAACAAAATATAGTATGATTATGAGACTCTAATGTATTTACTCAGTTTGTTCTTTGTGCATTGTTTAAAACAAGTATCATGCATGTCATTATTTCTTAGAGGAAATAAATTTTTTGTTTGTTTAAAATAAGTATGTGATAAAGGTTAACTAGATAATATAATAAAATGAGTATTAAAAAAATAGCGATGAACAGCTAGAGTATAGAGTATAATTCGACTATGGGGCCATTGGACATGACAACTATGAAAAGCGAGGATGACATAACTGAAAAAAATATTCAAAACATTTTCATAATTTTTAAATTATAAACTATATAATAAGGTATTTCAAAATATCTTAACCACATCCATATTATCATTTCAAATATTTTTTTATTTCAATTAACAAACCATGCCAACCAATATATAATTATTAACTTAAATATTCTAAAATAAAATATAATACAATCATGACTATCCAAGACTCTTTTATGTAAAACATATGGTAAGATCATGTGTAATACATAATATAAATTAAGTACAGACCACAACTCCTACATTTGAAATAGTTAGTCAATCTAATAAACTCAAATAAGTTCTTGCTACAAGGGATTGATTCCTTGAGGTTGTATCCTCTGTAAGTTAAACCTTGAATGAAATTGTAAAATGTTTCTCTTCAGAGATTATATATCATTTTCCTCAGGATGAATTGCTATAATCTATGGCTATGGTGTACCCTCAATATTGGGGAAATGTTAGCTCATACTATTTTTAGAATAAAATCAAAACCTTGGTCCAACACTTATTTAAGAGTGTAGAATTGAATGGTTAACAAACTGAAGGCATTTTAGATTTTTTAAAGCTAAGAGAATGATTTGTTTGATTTTCCATAAAAAATCTTAGACCATGCTTTCGAAGATGGATCAATCACTAGACTATGGAATACCTTAATTTTGAGTGAAATCCTATGTGATGGTATCTTAGAATATTTTAAAAACTTTAATTAATGCCAAACAATGATTTTGGGCTCAAGGGATGATGAGATAATCTTTAATGCTTTGTCATTTTTAAAGTCAAAGTTAAAAAACAAGATTGTCAAAAATTGGATATTTTCTTGAGGCTCTATACAACTAGATACAATGCCCTCAATTTTCCATTTTATTAATCTTTAGTAATTTGGTAGCCAACATATAAAATAAGAGGATTGACTAATAATTATTCAACATACTATAGTTTTACAATACTAGATCTGAGTCCAACAACTTTTGAAGAGAATGCAAATGAAAATTATCAAGAACAAAATGAAGAAAATTTATGTATTTTGTTTCTATTTGATTAAGATAACATTTTTATAATAATGTTAAACTCTATTATAGAGATGCATAAGTATATTATGGTATTCCTTTGTTATTTTATACCAAGTAGTTATATTTTTGTGCTCTGTTTGATTAAGATAACATGTATATAACAATTACAAACTCTTTTGTAGAGATCTATAAGTATATTTTGGTGTTCCATTTTTATCTTATACCAAAATTATTAGACTTATATATAGTGTAATTCACTTTAAGTATCTATATTATACCAACAACTTCAATTCTACCAATAGCTTGCATAAATGACTAGAAATTTTGAGAAAACCATCACATATGTATTCAAACAACTTCCATTAATCCCATAGTTGATGTGTTGGACCAACATTAAATTTTGAATTATATCCCCTCAATATGCTGATGTTAATTCAATAAAAAATGGGGTAAAATATAAACCTCAATCCCCAT
This sequence comes from Torreya grandis, assembly GCA_037957365.1. Classification (NCBI taxonomy): domain Eukaryota; kingdom Viridiplantae; phylum Streptophyta; class Pinopsida; order Cupressales; family Taxaceae; genus Torreya; species Torreya grandis. The sequence continues at coordinate 2,775,256 of JARHVA010002089.1, read as the reverse complement.
AATTTCAATTCCACCTATACCACATTCAATGCTAGAAATAAAATAAACATTAGGTTTGAAAATTATTTATTATTAACTTTTTAGTCATTAAAACCATATAAAAGGAATAACATGTTTGTTTTACTTAGTTTTATAAATGTGTTAAGGATCATTTGCGACTTACGACACAATAATCTTAAGGTAATAATTATATTTTGGTTAGCATGGTTTGTTAATTGAAATAAAAATGTATTTGAAATGCCATTATTGATTATGGATATGGTTAATATATTTTTGTATACCTTATCATTATTGATTATAGATATGGTTAATATATTATCATATATTTATTCATTTTAAGATAGATGAATATGAATGCAAACAATTGCTTTCAATCTTTAAAATAAAAGAAACATAAATCCATACCTTGCAATCATAAGGAAACCAACTTAGAAATTGTTTACACCTTCATTTCCAACCTCTTGTCCCAATATTTTGACTACCAGAGCTTCACTTATGCCAATATCTTACATCAATGACTAGAAAAATCAATAAATCATCACATATGTATTCAATCAACTTACTTATGTTTGACTACATATACATCTTTATAATAGAGTTTACAACTATTATAGGCATGTTACCTTAATCATATAGAATATTGAGAGAAGTTATTTTTATACACAGTCATTTATCTTGAAATGAATAAATATAATGATAATTTCCCTAAAAATCATTTTTTTAAAGATATTGGCTTGCCATCCTCTCTTTTCGTAGTTGTCTTGGCCTATAGCCCCATAGTCAGTTTAAGGTAATAATAATATTTTAGTTGGCATGGTTTGTTAATTGAATTAAAAAAATATTTAAAAGGCCATTATTGATTATGGATATGGTTAAGACATTTTTTCAGACCTCATTTTATAGTTTATACCTTATTTATCAAATGTGTGTGTGTGTGTGTGTGTGTGTGAGAGAGAGAGAGAGAGAGAGAGAGAGAGAGAGAGAGAGAGAGAGAGAGAGAGAGAGAGAGAGAGAGAGAGAGAGAGAGAGAGAGAGAGAGAGAGAGAGAGCTCAAATTATATAATCTAACCTGTCCAATAGAGTAAACCCTATATAAGAGGAAATATCTTGAAGGAAAGATTTCTAATTCTATAAAAGTATTTTACTAATCTCTTAATATCCCTTTTATAGAGAGAGAGAGAGAGAGAGAGAGAGAGAGAGAGAGAGAGAGAGAGAGAGAGAGAGAGAGAGAGAGAGAGAGAGAGAGAGAGAGAGAGAGAGAGAGAGAGAGAGAGAGAGAGAGAGAATTATATAGTCTAGCCTATCCAAATAGAGTAAAGCCTATATAAGAGGAAATATCTTGAAGGAAATATTTCTTATTCTATCGAAGTATTTTACTAATATCTTAATATCTATTTTATATTTCTATAGATGAAAAGAGGTAAAAAGAAATGAAATGGAAAAAACCAAAAGAGAAAAAGACTCAATGTACTCAATGTATAATTACAAAATAGTCTCTTGTATATCAAACACTGATATCCCTTTGATATCTTAGATTGGTCTTTTGAAAGACTTATAGAGTTCTTTACATAATGTATACTAAGTAATACACAAGACCTTACCATACATACTTCACAAAAAGAGCCCTCTAGAACCATAATTTTGGGACATGAAGGATAATACAAAATATTGATTTCAACCTCTCCCTCAAGATCATATTAAATCTTGATCATGTTACATACATTTATTTACTAATTTTGGCAAAGCTAAATCATGATCAATATGTAGAAACAACTTTTAAAAATCATTATAAAACATTAAAATCCATGTGTGTTTCCATAATTACTCAATAATGAGTAAGACATTAAAACATAATTTTATGTAAAAAATAAATTATTACCATGTATATATCAAAACTTACAAAAATAATATCATCATACTTAAAAATATCAAGATAGTATTTAAAACTTAATACCAAGTATCAACATAAATTTAAACACAAGAATTTAAGTTTTAATTAGAAACTAAATCTATTAAAGAGTCACCCTTATCAATCAATTACTTATTGTAATCTATGGAAGAAGTTCCATCAAGCAAGTTGAGGGATATTCACAATCATCCACCTCCAACTTAACCTTTTTTAACATTTTGACCTTCATAGTTTGTGATGCAGGGATGTTATCACATTTCCTGCTATAAGAAGTAGGTCTTTTAGGCTAAAGGGATAGAATATTAGTGTTAGGTATAATAATTTCATTGGGATGAAATTTTAAAGTTAGATCAACAATATTATCATGTTGAGGTGGATTGGGTAATGGAACATTTTTCTCATTAGGCTGAATGGCAACATGAGCATGCATGTGTTAAGGGAGCTCATTTGGAATGCCTTATGCATGAGGATGATTCCTCCAATGTTCTCCCCTAAATCCTCTACTCCATGAAAATTCAAAAATTTAGTAATCAAAGAGTTTATAACATTATAAAAGGTAGGGTCATTGGCATTCAAAATGTAATAAAATAGGATTTCCCTAGTTAAATGGCCTAACAAATGTGTTAGCAACCCTATAACCATGAAAGAATTGACCTCCTTGAGAGATAACTAATGAGTGATTAGCCTCACTATGTTTATCATCATCAAAAACCCAAAAATATCTACCTAAAGCATTTGAACCTAGATTTCATCTTGACATCTAATAAAATATGCTAAAATAAGCATTTTATACAACTGAGCTCAAATACTTCCTAGTTTCCATTATCTTAAAAATGCAATGCATCAAATTGTTAAATTTGAAACAAAATGAAAATAATACCTATATAAACATAATTGTATAAAAAATTATTCATTCCATCCTCTTTACAACCAAACTAAAATAACAACTACCAGCCTAAGAAAACCATGCATTATTCTTTAACAATCCATAGTGGCCTTTCAAATTTTTTATTTCAATTAAACAACCATGAAAATTAGAATATAATTATTGCCTTAAACTTTTAAAATCAAAATACAATATGATCATGAGGCTCTATGACTCTTTTTGTGTATTACATATGGTAAGATTGGTAATATAATGTGAAGTACTTCATTTAAATTGACTACAAACCACAACTCACAATTCAAACATTTTGGTAGACCTTGTTATATAATTTGTATGGGTCTAATTCACCAGTAAATTATTTAATACATATATAGGTTAGTTTGGAATTTCTAGGTGTGTGTGTGTGTGTGTGTGTGTGTGTGTGTGTGTGTGTGTGTGTGTGTGTGTGTGTGTGTGTGTAGATATATATGTATATGTATATGTATACAAGGACCACATAGGACTATTATGTGAAAATATTTTGAATTTTATTTGGACCCACATACTCTTCCTTCTTTATGGTTTTAATAACTAAAAATAATAATTAAAAAAAAAATTCAAACCTAATATTTATTTTATTTCTAGCATTGAATGTGGTGTAGGTGGAATTAAAGCTATGGCTATTGAGGTATAGATCTTTCTCATTTTTTTATGAATTGGCATCAACATATTGAGGACACAACACACTTAAGGTAATAATTATATATTTATAGTTGTGTCATCCTCAATTTTCATATAAGTATATTGCATACTATTATTTCTCAAAGGAAATCAATTGCTTGTTGTTTAAAAGAAGTATGTGGTAAATACCAACAAAATAATATATTGAAATGAGTATACAAAAAATCATGTCAAAAAATTATGGTATAGAGTATAAATAATAAATCGACTATGGAGCCATAGGGCAAGACTATATGTATATGTATGTAGTATGTATGTATGTATGTATCTATTTATCTTTGTATTTATGTATGTATTTGTATATACATAAACATATACATATACATATACATGTGTGTGTGTGTGTATACCTTAATTTTTTGTCATAAATTTTTACTCAATTTAATATATTATTTGGTTGGTATTTAGTTTTACCACCCTAAACCCTAAACAAACAAGAAATTGATTTCCTCTAAGAAATAATGGCATATAAGATACTTATTTTAAGAAATGAATAAAAATAAAAATGAATTATATTATTTGATTGGTATTTACCATATACTTCTTTTAAACAAATAAGAAACTCATTTCCTCTAATAAATAATGGCATAATAAACACAAAACAAAATGAATTATATTATGTGGTTGGTCTTTACCACATAATTCTTTTAAACAAACAAGAAACTAATTTCCTCTAAAAAATAATGGCATGTAAGATACTTATTTTTAAAAAAATAAATAAATGCAACAAAGCCTCATGATCATTTCAACCATATTTTTGACTAATCTGAAATTACCCATTTCACAGATGTTGAGTTTAAGGAAAAGACTTTTAGATATACATTAAATTTATAAGAAAACCAACATGCACAATATTTGTAGTAAATATCCTTAAACACATGTTTTCAAGGGAAATAAATTTCTTGGTCTTTTAAAATAAGTATGTGGTAAAGACCAATCAAATAACATATTAAACTGAGTAAAGCAAAAATTGTGACAAGAAATCAAGATATAGAGTATAAATAATAAACTAATTATGGGGCCATAGGACTACATATATATATATATATATATATATATATATATATATATATATATATATATACCCTAGTTTTTCATAACAATTTTTTACCCAGTTTAATATATTATTTATACTCTATACCCTAATTTTTTTTCACACTTTTTTACTCAGTCTAATATATTATTTAGTTGGTTTTTAGTTTTACCACCTTAAACCCTAAACAAATAAGAAACTAATTTTCTCTGAGAAATAACATCATGCAAGATACTTATTTTAAATAATGCACAAAGAATAAAATGAATTATATTATGTATTTGGTTTTTACCACATACTTATATTAAATAAACAAGAAACTCAATTCCTCTAAGAAATAATGGCATGAAATATATTTATTTTAAAAAAAAATTAATAAATGAAATAGAGCCTCATGATCATTTCAACCATATTTTTGACTAACCCAAAAATAACCATTTCATAGATTTTGAGTTTAAGGAAAAGATTTATAGATGTACAATAAATTTCTACAAAAACCAACATGCATATTTTTTTTAGAAAATATATACAAATAAATATTTTTTGAGGTAACCTATTATTATATTTATTCATTTCAAAATACATGATTGTGCATGTAAACAATCGCTTTCAATCTTTAAAAATAAAAAACATGAGTTTGTACCTTTCAATCATAAGGAAACCAACTTAGAATTTATTTTCACCTTTGTTTCCTACCTCAACTACCATATCTTCAATTCTCACTACCATAGCTTCACTTCCACCAATAGCTTGCATAAATGATAATAAAAAACAAGAAATCATCACATATGTATTTGAGCAACTTCCATTAATCCCATGGGTGATGTGTTGAGAAACTTCCATTAATCCATGATGTGTTGGACCATAATTAAATTTTTCCATAGGTCCCCTCAATATGATGGTACCTGTTCACTATAAAATGGGGCAAAATCTAAACCTCAACTCCAATATCTTTAATTCCACTTGTACCACATTCAATGCTAGTAATAAAATAAACATTAGGTTTGAAATTTATTTATTAATAAGTTTTTTAGTTATTAAAACCATATTGAAGGAAGAACATGTGGCACCAAAGAATAATCAATTTTTTTTCACATAATAGTCCTAGGTGGTCATTATATACATATACATACATACATACATGGCAATTCCAAACTAACCTATACATGTCTTTTATAATTTCCTTGTAAATTAAACCCATAAATGTCTAGTAACTCTAGTGAATCTATGTCCCAAAATAGGATCGAGTATACTATATAAAATGAATCCATGTCCTAAACTATAAAATTGTATAAAATTTTGGCAATTTGACAAATGTATATTTTTGTAAAATTAGCCATTTTCAAAATTAGAAAAACCTACTTATAGCTAATTGGCTATAAATAGCCACTTAAATTTTCCTTGATTCACATTCTTTGGATAACAAATTTTGTATGGATATTTATTTTTAGGATAATTCTTACATAGGTTTCACAACTACCCTCAAAAGAGGGGTCATTCAAAGGGGTTTATCGTAGAGATCAAGGTCCTACTTTGCTATTCAGCAAAAAAAATTCAGCACACAAACTCAGTTTTAAAAATTAGACACATGGAAAACATAGGAAAAAGATAGACTCAGTAAATAGTTTAAATCACCTAGATTTTAGACCAAGTAGATAATAGCACCCAGATTGGGACACTAGTCCACTATAAGTCACTACTATCTAGTAGTCACATCTTTAGGATAGTCCAAATTAGCCACACCAATACACTAAGTATAGTATACATTTACATAGATATAATCACAAATTTGATAGTTATTTTAGGATTTTTGCTTAGATAAACTCATTTCAGCTCATATTCATACTAGTTACTTAAATTCGGGGCATCATGCATGGCATTATTACTCCCACATTCAGTTTAGTTACATAGATCTAATTATTGCATACTCAATTTAGATTCAGTATACTCATATACTAGATTGGGGGCATGTGCACAACACATTAGTTTATATATACTCAACTACATACAAGTTGATCAGATGGAATGGAAAACTTCATGTCATTCTTTACATGGTATACACTTGATATCACATTCTAGGTTGTCACCAAATTCATGCCTTACTTCATCTTCATGGTTGGTATTATTGAATAGCCTAGATCTAATTAATATACTTGAGTGTCTGTAGAGCCAACATACACAATTAGATTTACTCAATTAAATACTTTAAACACTTTATATAGTTCACTTACATATGTATCCACTTCACACAAATGGTAAATGATGGATTCATAGCCTAATTTAGTTATTTAGCCACCCACATGAGAGGGTTAGACACACTTATAGCCTTATCTAAATTATTCATATATTAGGATCTATTGAATAGGGGTTGGTAATGATGGAGTAAAAACTAGATTGAGTTCTTGATCCACTCATATGAGGATTGAGCAATCCATCAATTCAATCCAAGCTATTCAATGATATGATCACTATATACACTCACACACATAGGTTATCACAAGGTTCATGTGCTCAATGAGGTGTATTCATTCCTTTCCTCTCTCTTTACTCATCTTTACCTAGTTACTTTATTTTAGCATAGTCTTTTGATTTTTATCATCTCTTAAGTAAGGACTAATTTTTGCATGTTTCATTATAGGTCATTAATTTGGATCATGTTTTCACATACGCATACCTAGATTGACATACTTAGACTCATATACATGGGATTCAATTCTAAGGTAATTCCAAGTATGTTTTTTTTTCTTTTATACTAGTAATTTTAATTTATTGCATTTCTAGCATAAAGGGAGGGGGAAATATAATCACCTAAAAGTGGTATTTGGATGCTAAGAGTATTTATTGAGTTATCTTATTCTTATCTTAGCCCTAGACCTATCGCCTTAGACATAACTTTTAAACCATTGTGTAGACCATACACATCTATAGTCATCCAAAACATAGTCCCAAAACAACTTTCTCAGATCCCAACCTAGTTTGCCTAATAGTCTGCTAGGTGGACATGAACACCACATTTGGGATACTACAACCACATGGTGATATTTTCTCCAACTGGGTGCTACTATAATTTCCCCTAAGTCTCCCAAATAAATACTTTTTTTAAATGTGTGCCCCTCTTAAAGTTGATCTAAGCACATTTTCTTATTTGCATAAATTAAAGATCTCTATAAGTACAAGTATATTTGACCTTTATTCACTATATGGAAAATAGATCTAAAAGACTATTCAAACAAAACAAAATTTAAATAAAATTAAGGTATGTTATCCCTATTCTACCCTACTTTTTCAGACTACCATCTACATCAATCTTAATCTTAGATTCCAAAGTTTTCAAAGCTCAAACACATTCAAGGCATCCAAGTCCACTCTTATTCTAGCATTCACTTGTACTTGCATCAAGAACTAGGTGGGATAAATGCACCAAATTTATCCCTCTTTGGAGTATTGGTATGTAGGAAACTCTCTTCACAATGGGGTGTTGAAGATGTCTAGCCTATCCTAATAATGAACACACAAATATTGCTCATGCCATACAATAAAGATTAGGGTTTTCATACTAAATTAGTTTTTTTAAGCACAACATAAAGTTATATATTTCATGAATGTAATAACAAGACATAAAAACACAGGCATAGGCACTCCTAAAAAATAGTAAAAACCATGAAAAGGGGACACTAACACCACTTTGAGGACACTACAATAACATTGTGCTATTATCTAGGTGGGGTGATATTATCCAATGAGTAAACAGATCCCAAGACCTTATAGATGACACTTAGAATTTTCTAGAACCTAGTTTTTAGAACCCAAATCATCCATAATAGTCACTTTCAAAATAAGTCTACGTTTAAGCATATTTATTACTATTTTTAGAAAATCAAAGAAGGTCAAAATCCATAATAAATTAGTAATTAATTATTTCATATTATTTGACTAATTCTGACATCCCAACCATTTAATATAAACATAGGATTTACATAGTAAAACCCTAAAAGGTTAAATCAATAATCATCAAACTTAAAGGACTTAAATTGGGAGGAGAAGGTAAACACAACCTATCGAGTCCCTCCTCTATAGTTTGAATCCTCTCCTTACATTTGTTAAATATCTTTATTATTTATGAGGTATAATTTTCTAATTTGATGTGAAATCTAATTTAAAAATTTGGTTATAAACCACCCCACTAGTTAAAGTCATGCCATTTGATTCAAGATAACTAATATGATCCTTAGAATAATCTCATAGATTTTATATCACTACTTTAGATTTTGTGGGTGAGGTGAAATAGGAATCTATATAATAGGGTGATGATTTTTAAAGAATTTGACTATTTTGGTCTTCAAAATAGCCCAAATGGACTATGAAGGTTTATATAGGTATTTGATTATTTTCTAAAAACATCCGAACCTAGGGGCCTATTGAAATCCTCACCATACTTATTTTTGGATATATGGGCACCCACATAATAAATGGAAAAGGAGAGATGTCAATGAATTAAAATAAAATAAAATAAAATGGGAAAACGAAAAATTAAAATTCATTCACATCATTTTCACCATATTTGTAAAATTCTAATGAAGCCAAAGTGAAGGAAAAGTAAAGAAAATAAATCTAAACATGGATAAAATCCAAATAATGTTGGGATAAAAAAATCATTTTTGGTTCATGATATTTTTATGCACAAAAAGGGATGGGATAACTATGTGCACTTGACTTCCTAGGATCAAGCTCAAACATCCAAAATGGAATGATGAAAGTGTGATTATTTATCTTGATGATTTAATTAAGCCCATTAAATATAATAAGATGGTTGATTTAATTGACTTATCCTAACATTATTATGAAATATGTGTTTTAGTGAGTGAGTTTGTTTGTACCAATATTATTTGCTTTTTTCAAAGTGATCATTTAGGGTAGCATACTATCTAACTATGAGGGCCCTAAAATATCCTAATTCTATGAGAAATAAATAAAATAATTATTGACCAATATTTATCTCTTTATATGGGTAAAAATCTAGTTAGATTACTATTTGGATTTGATTGACTTGGTTAGGTTAATATTGTCTATGTAATGCCATCCACAAAGTGAATAAAATTATATTAGACTAGCCTTGAGGATGAAGATTCAAGTTAAATTCAAAGGTTGGCCTTTTAGAAGGCTAGTAAATGTATCTACATAGATAATTATGCTTTTAATAATCTCATTTATTCATACAAAGCCTCAAATTGACTAATGATTAAATTTTAAATTGGCATAGAGTGAAATACTTCCAGCCAGAGCTTGGAGTGTATATTCATTTGAATGATTTTCACCAGAATGTGAGTGATTACTTTTAGAAATGATCCTACCCCATGTGGATGAATTTGTTATAATAAAATCACCAAAGGGTGTCATTATGGGTGTTTTTAAATATTTTTTGGCCTAAAACTATTTCTTAACTTTTCTAAATATTTTGTGAATGGTTTTAATGACCGATTCTTTGGAAACTATTATTTTTCATAAATTTAAAAATCCCAATGGAAATTTAAAATATTTTTTATATTAAAATAAAATAACACTTAAAAATTAAAAAATAATAGTAACACCCTAATTTAATTAAGAATTAATTAAAACACAATGCTGAAAATGAATAGAGTAACCTTTTTTTAATTTATTTTCAATGTTTTGTGCATGCAAATGCAGATAACTAAATGTTGAGTTTTAACCAAGTAAATTTTGATCTTATAATTTTTCAAATGAAGAATACAAGAAAGTGATAAGATAATTGAATGTTTGAATTTTTCTAATTAAATGTTATAAATATAAATATGAATTTATTTCCTATATCTTCTTAAATGACATGTAAAAATGACACTATCTAGATAGTTGGAAATAGTTGTAGAAGCTAAGTTTTTTATTAGATAATTTAAAAATCTAAGATGCCTATATGAAACTAAATTTAAATGAATTATAGTGATAGAAATATAAATAATACTTATTTTTTTCTTATTTATAGATTTTAATGTTCATGCAAGCTATAAATAAACTAACTAAATCCCTTTTCCTTTTCTATTTTTAAATTTCAAAATGAATGCTCTAAATGATTTATATAGGAATGTATATAAAAATATTTATATTTGTTTTTTTGATAATAAATTTTCAATTAAATAAAAAATAATCTAATAAAATTATAGAAAAATAAAAAAATAAAAAATTTCTCCAACTTGTCAAATGTAGAGAGCAGGTTGAGAATGCGTCGCTAGTTAAAAAACTTGGGATCCCTACGTTACTATACTTTAGATTTTCTCAATGTTGATTTATGGGTTTTTTATAGTAGAAGGGGTGTAGGATAATAATTTAAATAACAACATGAATGGTATATACAAAAATACTATGATTGGTTATCACAAATGGTAGAGTGAAGGTTACTCACTCATGCACTTTCCACTCAAAATTGTGATAAGGGTGGTGAAATGAAATCACAAAAATGTTATGACTAATCCTCAAAGAAATATCATAATTCAAACTATGAATTACTCAAATTTTCAATGATTCAAATAATTAAAAACTTCTAATGCTAATTGTCCAATATAATAATTTTAAATGTTACTGATTTCCAATCCAAATACATGAAGGTGATAGGGAGATGTAGTAAATCTATGGCTACTCTAAAAAATAAAAGATTGTTGGTTATTAATTTTTTAATTTTCTTAGTATTGATTTCATCATACATATGATTATTTATAAATAATGTGTAAATTGAGACAATTGAGAGTTCACTAGAATTTATTAGAGGTTAACTTAGATTGGTTGGGAGTTAGTCAAGACTAATTGATAGTATGATTGGGGTAATAGATAATTAAATGTATAAATCACAATAAAGAATGAAAAATCAAACTTGAATTTTTTTTAAAAACATATGTTCTATAAGTTGCATAGGTATCCCCAATAATGGTGGTGAAACTAATAAAATATGTAGGTGGTGGTTGAATAACCATTATAGTGGTTTTACTATGCACCAAAAAATGTACAAATTTAAAATGTTTAAGTTCATGTTTACCAAATTAACACTTAGGGAAGGTCTAGAAAGAAAAAAAGGGAAATGAGCATAAAAATGGGTATGATCATGTATTTTTTATTTGGATGTCCTCATATCATCATCAAATTTTTATTAAATATTTCATCATGCATAATTTGGGTGTGTACACATTTACCCCTTGAGGATGTACCCTATCATGAATTAGACAGGGAATTTTTTTGAGAAGTGGCACACATCACTAAATGGGTGGGTTAGGAAAATTACCTCACTTACAAATGTAATAAAGTGAAGCTAACAAGACATCCCACCACATAAAATAAAGAAGATAGGAATCAAGTGAAATACATTGAAATGAACTAAAAACACACTGCTTAATCTAAATATAAGAAAAAACTTCTTATAATGAGTTTAGTACATTTAAGTACTACTTGATCTATCCTATCTGGGGGTGGAACACAGTGTTGAGAAAAATGAGTTCAAACTAAAAAAATAAAAATAAATCCAAATGTAAAAGTATCATGATTTTTATGTTTTTTTATGAAAATTAAAATAATATTATTTACCGTCAATTTGAGGGATGCACCTAGAGTGCCTTGTGATTCTCTATACCTTAAAAATCAAACACATAAAAATACACAAAAAATAAATCAAATGGGAAAAACTTTTCCAAAGATGTAAATCTGGAATAAAATAATAAAAAATGAAAGTTATTATAAACATTTTCCCCCAAATTTGGAAACCATTTACACATATCCACTTGTCAAATTTCGAGCTCTGACCCACTAGTGATGAAATTGTGAGAAGAGATAGTCAATAGAAAGAGCATAGAAAGATTATGGTGGCAAAGTTATTAGTAATATGTGATCATAAACATAAGTATTTTTTTCATTTTTCTCAAAAAATCTAGGTTTATTATATTTGGTTTTAATATAGCCTAGGATAGGTGAAATTTAATAATTTTGCAATCTAAATGTTTATTACTACTAATATATTAGGGAAATGTATTTTTATTATTATTATTATATTGTTGATGTTTTTATGAGTTTTTAGGTTTTGAAAACCTACTAGATGAAATTAATGGCACATGGTAAAACCATTGGTCTTTGTAGATTGAATATTACACATTTACATTGGTGATTGTGAAATCACCATGATGGTTATGCAATCACCAATATTTGAAGACTAGTGGTTACATAACCATTATGGTAGTTGTATAACCCCATTATGAATATTGCATAGTCACTAGTATTTACATACTTATATTTATGCTATCAACATATAAATTTCATAACCACCCCTGTATATAGTGGTATTTTCACCATAATAGGATTTATATTTGGTTTTGAGTGTCTTGAAATTATCAAAAAATTTATTTGGATGCACGAGAATTATATGAGGTGAAGTAGAGATTAGGAGTAGTGGTTGGACTAAGTGTTTATTTGATTTATGGCAAAGGATATTTTTATATAGGATTGGGTTGACATTTTTAGGATTAATAGGTGGGATTGGTTTCCAAAATTAGTTGGTTATTATAAAAAAATCATTTATATAGATGTGAAACAAAACAATTTATGGTTCACATAGGTGTCAATTGAGTGGACCATCACCTTTTAGGATGTCTATAGGATTTGGGGCCTTAAACTAATAATACGTACTTTGAAAATTATGGATGTGACATACAAGTTTAAGGCTTGGATATGGGTTGAGTATTTCAATGATGGAGACATACTTGATGTGGGTGTAAACTAGGGTATTAGTATGGTAGGGGTTTAAATGGCCCAGATATCCACTATCTGAAAGGTCATCATTGATCTATTGTACATGTGTTGATGAGGAAAAATGTATAAATAAAATATTGTATTAATGGGCTTTGATAGTGAAGGACAAATAGGAACATGGGTGCCAATAAAACTAGGAATAATATGTTTTATCTAGGACATAAAGGTATTTAGACCAGCTTAAAAAAATTTGTGATCTCTCTCTTATTCGCCCAACCTTCATGATGTGTTGAATATTTGAATGTATGAATCCTTACAATATGGAATTTTTTATTGGAGATGCAAGTATGATAAAGGTAGCTAGTTGCATATCTATGGATCATTTTTGAGATGTTATTAGGGTCATGGGCACCCTTACAATAGGGGATATGATAACACAACCTTATGTAATGATGAGAGGGTTTTAAAGTGATGTGGACATTACATTGATGGCCTATGAGATATCATGACAAATTAGAGATATGAGGGAGAAATTAGAGACACACATAGTGATGAGGGTTCCATAGTAGTTTGGCCTTGATTATAAAACCAAACTCACCATTCTATAGGTGACATACATAAGACAGAGGAATATTATATATTCTCAACTAAGTTGAAAGGGATGTAATTAATTGGTATCATGGACACACACCTATTTTAGGATTTTTGAGGATGAGGAGAGGAATATAATAGGGATAGGCCCCTAGATCTAGAGGTAATGTTAGACTGTAATAGGTAGTTATGTGAGGAGACTATGGGAAAGCATGAAAGTAGAGGCCTAATGAGAAAAATAGCTAGTGGTGGTGTTAGATGTTTATTATTATCAAGTAGTAGTTATATATGTTGTGAAATCACCCATGTAATTTGATTATGGGGGATATTAGGATCATATTAAGGGTGAGTAGAGGAGGCCAAAATGAGCTCAGACACTGAATCTAGCTATGATTGGTAGGGGGATCCCATTAATTTTTATGTAAACATCCATTTTCTTATGTTTTTTTAGTTTCATTTAGTTTTATTACTTTAATATTTTATCTCCAACATGTGTGTGTGGGTGTGTGGGCACGCATGCATGCACATGTACCTACATGCATTAGTGATGTAAAATATTTAAGAATGGGTGGAATAGGATGATTCAAGAAACATGTCTTGATCTATTTCATGTGGTCTCAGGCTTGACTAGGTAATAGATTATTGTGGACCTAAGGTTGCCCATAATTGTGGGTACACACTAACATTTTTTCTCTAGATTATCATGGGGTAGTAGATGATTATAAAAAGGATAAAAGCTTCTAGAATATAGGATAAATTCCTTAGAATATAGGATCATGTTATGACTCTAAGTGACTTGATTATTTTTAGAAATGGAATCACATCTTAGAGTAGATAAATTGAAGGGGTGAGACATCCTATGCTAGTACTATCAATAGGAGACAACACAATTAGATCAAGAGTCCTCAACATTTAACATTAGGATTTTCACATAGGAGGTAGAGTAAGTTTCCATGATATTCTACATCAATGGGCTCATAAATATGATAGGATTATTTTATACATAGATGTTATTACTATTATATTTACATTTTTACCACACTTTCCCTCTCAATGTGGAATTGATGTGCACAAACATTATATATATGTATATATATATATATATATATATATATATATATATATATATATATATATTTCCCATTTGGTTGAAGTTTTCTCTTATCATCCATTATATTTTGTAATGTTCAAATTTTGTCTTATGCAAATTGGATGCTAGGAATATGTGAAATACTATGGATCTGATTATGATAAATGTTATGGACATCTGTATACTCATGATTTCTAGTAGAATGTGTGAAAATGTGGAATATGATGGTTTGAAAAACATAAATACTTTAACAACTATTTTTTAGCCAATAATTAAGAGACTTCATCACATAAAAAGAAACACTTTATTTGTAGTAGGGAATGAAGGAGAAATAAGATGTATGTAATGGAGAAAAGGAAAAGAAACTTATAGAAATGTCATAGTAATTTAAAATATCATCCTTGGCCCATAATAATTTTTGAACCATTATACTTCCTTTCAAGCTTAGAAAAATAATAGTTATTTAGGATTACTTTACACTTAAATCAATAGATATAAAAATAATGGATGAATTGGCATAAAATGGGTTCTATTTTTAGCAGTGGATTCTAAAACCAATCTTTAATGATTTTAAATTAAACACTTGATTTATTTTGTTTTATTTTATTTTTTAGTGTGACCCCATACATTTAACCTTATATGACTATGAGGAAGTAATGTCTCATTACCAAAGGTTAAACATAGGTGAGTAAGGGCATGTCCTCTTAATGCTAACCACACACAACTAGTAATATGTGAGGGTTCATCACCAAATGACATTAAAAGGAAATATATGTAGAATTATTTAATCATATTTCATTTAACTTGACTAGGCTTGGATTTTCATTGGGTCTTTATTATCACTTTTTTTAAAGGAAGGATTCTATTCCCATGCCTTGGCTTCTGAAACTAGTTAGATGCAAGGGTTCATCAGCAAAGAAAAATTTTGGTGAATAAGATAACTAGGTAAAACATTCATATTAGGTTATCTTATTTGCCTACCTTGGTATTTGATGATAATCAATGATTTTGATAATAGTAGTTATTGATTTTTTAAGAAAACTAAAATCATTGTGGGTCTCTCCTTAATTTCATTTTTTCCTCTATGGTTTTAAAAAAAATCATCCTTATTCAAGATTGATGAAGGGTTGGGACTTTTGAGATTTTATTTTGGCACCTATTTACATTTTTAATGGGTTATTTTTATTTCATAAGAGGAATAATGTTGTTTACTTTGTTTCCAAGAATATTAAAGTTTATTTGGAGGCTTGCCTTCCTCTTAAGATTCAATTGGTGGACATCCAATGTCTTGGGATCTCTTTGATCAATGAATACTTTCACAATTTTTACAACTATCACTTATTAAAACAAGGTTGAAGACATGGCCTCAAATATGTGAACCCATGGCCTTTCCAAAATCATGTGGTAATTTGTATCCTTGTCTATGACATAAAAATTAATGAGTATTGTCTTGGTTCAAAATTTTATAGAAAATTCCTATGATACTAATAGAATTAGTGTTTTCATATCCTCATATGGTGTCTCTGGTGGATGGACACTTGCTTTCATTGTAATCTAGTTATTAAAGAAAATAAAATAATAATATGTTAATCAAACCCCCATCAAAAACCATGGACAATTTTATATATTTTTTATAAATCCAAACTTTAAAATATAAATAGAGATATCTTACATTACCCATTTTGGCATCATAAGGTAATTGTATTATATCAAATAAATATGAGTCATCCCTTAAATTTTTCTTAGGAGGGTATATATTTAGGTCAATGTGATTAATTTGGGATTCAGGAGGTGAGGTGATTCTAGATATATGACAAAGATGTAGGGTGTAAAGGAGCACTAAGAGATGGGTATGAGAGTTTTTGAGTAATTCCATTAATGAGATATGGAAAAAAGTCTTTGTGAGGTATGTCAAAAAATCATAAGTTCTAATAGGATTGGTTGTTCCTAGAACTTCAACCTCTAGAGTATTTATTAGAGGGAGAGCTTATATTTTATATTAACTTATGTGGGTAATGATGTTATCTTATTCATTATCCTATGATTATACCAAGATAATAAATCTAATTTTTCCCTAAGGACTAAAGATTCAATTATTGTATGTCAACATTTTCAACTAGTATGGGTTGGTTCAAATAACCATTTATAATGTGCTCTAGTTTAGTTGAGGTTTGTGATTAGGAAAATGATTTTGGTAATATACATATATTTCCATTTAAGATGCCATATGACCCATTTATATTTTGATGGTTTAATCTATGACTAAAAATATGACATTTATTATTATAGTAAGACTATTTTTAGCTAAAATACTAGCCTTGATATTGTGCATTTAGACTTTTATTTTGGCCTTGGTAATAATTTTCTCATGGTGGTGGTGGTATATATAGGAATACTAATGAAGGAATTTTTTTGATTTAGAAGATATTTTTTTGAGTAAATGGATTTTATATAAAATAGAAATTATTTGTGCCATTAAAATTTAGAGCCATTCCTTGATTTAAAGGACCCATTTTAGATGATTCTTGACAACTATCTAGGTCTTAAATGCATCACATAAAGGTGAATATGAGATAATTCATATTGGAAGTAGTAGTTGATTTGGAATAATATTTTTTAGAATGTTCTTGAGGAATAGGATGGTATCATAGGATGAATTATTTTTCATTTGGTTATTCAAGAGGATTCACCCTATGTTTCCTATCATGCATCGAACTAAAAAGACTTGAGTTGGGAGGGGAAGGTAACCACATCATATATAGTCCTTATTTTATAGTCAAAATCATCTAATTATATTGATTAATTATTAACATTTATTTCAACTCATGAGTTTTTAATCTAATGTGAGGTCTGGTTAAACATGTGGTTATAAACAACCCCCAATAGTCAAAGTCATCTCATTTGAGTTGGGATAACTAAAATGAGCCTCAAAATAATATCATATACCTTTTACCACTACTTGTGATTTGGTATTTGAGATTAAAGAGAAATCACTGTATGAAAATTATGGTTTGTCAACCATTTGACTATTCTAGTTTTCAAAGCTATCCTAAATGGATAATGAAGGTTCATATTAGGATTTGATGGTGTTTTAAAAAGAATCCAAGCCTAGGGGCCTATTTAAATCCTCAAAAAACATATTTTAGGGGTGTATAAACACCTATAAAATAAATATAATATGAGTTAGATAGATGAAATAAAATAAAATAAAAATGGGAAATTATAAAAGGATAAGTTGTTCACATCAAGTTTACCAAATTTTTAAAATGTTGATGAAGCCAAAGAGAAGGAAAAGTAAATAAAAAATTGGAAACATGAAAAATTTAAAACTAATAGTGGGATATAAAATTTTCACATCACGTTCACCATATTTATATGCATGAAAAGTGATGATTTATCCTTGCAAAGTCAACTTCCTAGGGTTGGGCTAAGACAACCAAAAATAATGATGGGCAATTTGATTATTGATTTGGTTGATTAAGTTGAGATCATTAAATGAGATAACATGGTTAATTTGGTTGAGCTATCCTAAAAAATTATGAACCATATGTCTTATTGGGTGGGATTATTTATACCAATATATTTTGGCTACTTCAAATTATTTATTCAAGGCAGTGAGCTATCTACCTATCCACACATTAAAACAACTTGATTTGAAGATAAACAAATAATGTAATTATTAATTGATGTTTCTATCCTTAAATGGACAAAAAATTGGTTGGGTTAATCTTAGTTTTTTTTCAAATTGGTCAGGTTGATCTCATCTAGGCAATGCCATCCACAAAGAAAATTAAATTTGGCAATGTTGGATTAGAGGATGAAGAGTTAAGTCAAATTCAGAGGTTGACTTATTTGTGGGATACTAAGTGTATCTTCATAGATAATTGGGATTTTTATAATCTCATTTTTTAAAAAAATCCTCAAAATTATTAATTATTAATCTTGTAAGTGGCATTGAGTGAAATACTTCTAGTCAAAACTCGAAGTCTATCTTTTTTAGAGTTTTCCACTAGAATGATTGTGGTTAGTCTTAGAAATGATCTTACCTTGTGTGGATGTGATTATTTTGAGAGAATCATATAAGGGTTTTGTAATGGGTTTTATTAAATTATTTATTTGGCCTAAAACTGATCTTATAACTTTGCCAAATGTTTTATGAATGGTTTTGTTGACTAATGTTTTGTAATTTAGTCTTTTGATAAATGGAAATTGCCAACAAAAATATAAAATGCTTATAATAATAAAAGTAAATAACATTTTAAAATGATATAAAAAATATCACACCTTGATTTAATGATGATTAAAATGAATATATTAGCCTTTTTTATATTTTAAAAGATTATATGCATGCAAATGTGGCCAACTAAACATTAGAATTTAACTAGATAAATTTTATTTTTTTATTTTAAAATGAATAATGTATTAAAGTGATAATCTACTCTAATTTTTGGGATTAATTGATTAAAATTTTTAAACACAAATCTAAATTTATTTTCTATGCCTTCTTGAATGACATGCTAAACTGAAAATAAATAGATAGTTGGGAATGCACATAGAAGCTAAGTTTTTTATTTTATAATTTTTAGATCTAAGATGAAAATTTGAAACTAAATTTAAATGATATAAGTATAAAATAATAATAAATTTTTTTTCTTTTCATAATTTCAAATAAATGCAAGCTAGAAATAAATTAACTAAATCCCTTTTCCTTTCATATTTTCACATTCCAAAACAAATGCTCTAAATGATTACTATAGGAATGCAAATAGAAAGATTTTTTTTATTTATTAATAAATTTATAATTAGATAAAAATAATGTAATAAAATTTTAGTAAAATTACTAAATAAACAAACCCTCCAACTTGAAAAATGTAAATGATAGATTGAGAGTGTGTTTCTAGTTATAAAAATGGAATCCTCAGACTACTACTTATTTAGATTTTCTAAATGTTGACTCAAGTATTTTATACATAAATATGGGTATAGGATAATAAATTAAAGCACAAGATAAATAGGGATCAAAACAATACTATGTCGATTTATCACAAATGTAGAGCACATGTTACACACTCATGGAATTTTCACTCCAAATTGTGATAATAATGGTGAAAGGAAATTACAAAAATGTTAAGATTGATATTCAAGGGAACAACATACTTTATACTATAGCTTAAAAAAATTCCAATTATTATAATTATTCAGAAATTATAATGCTAATTATCCAATGAAAAAATTACAATACTACTAATTTACAATCCAAATATACAAAGGTGAGAGGAAGATGCAACGAGTCTATGACTACTTTAAAAAATAGCAGAGTGTTGGTTGTTAATTATTTAATTTTAAAAATCTTAATTTCACTACAGATAGGTTTCTTTTTAAATAATGGGGAAATTGAGATGATTTAGAGTTCACTATAATTGATTTATAAATCACTTGGATTAGTTTGGAGCTAGAAAATATTGATTAGGAGTATGATTGGGGTTAATAAAGTTTTAACTGGAGGAAGCACAATAAAAAATGGAAAGGTGAACATGCTTTTTTTTCAAACATGAAATTACATGGATATCTCTAACAAATATGGAAAACCCACCATTATATGTAGGTGACAGTTGCTCAATTACTGAGGAAGTTATTGAAACCATTGTGGTAGTTTTCAAACTCTTAGGGTGGTTGAAAAACCCAAGAGGTGGTTCACATAATTGCTAGGTAATTTTGTGAAACTATCATGACAGTTGCATAATCACTATATTTTTTTAAGTGCACCATAATACTTAATTTTTTCAAAGGTTTAATTCTTTATTTTTTAAATTTAATATTCAAGGAATGTATGGAAAGAAAAAAAAGGATAAATGAGTATGAAAATGGGTCTAAACATGTTATTTTTACTCATAGGTCCTTGAATCATCATAATTATTTTCTTAAATGTTGTATTGTAAAAAAATTGGGTCATAAAATACCATGGAAAATAACCCATAAATGTAAATTGGAAATGTGATTCCAACTCCAAGGCTTCTCACTAACTTATCTAATATCCTCTATCTTCAACATAGGTTGTATTTATTCCTTCTCCCCATGGATCCTACCAAATAAATTAAAAAAAACCATTGTGAGGAAGTGGCAATGTTTGAAATAGTTCATATTATTGTATTTTTATGATGTCAAAACTACCATAATATACAGACTAATGATTTCAAAAACACTGGGGTGGTTATGTAACCATCGAGGTATTTATGAAACCACCACATAAATAAATTAAATATACCTAATATTTTTCATTTTATCACTTTACTAATAGTTTCTCTTGTAGAGGCTTGTCACTGCATCAATCTCCTTTAGTGCATACATTAAATGGTACACCAAGAAAGAGTGGTATTATCTCATGGTGATTTACAAGAAATGTTTGCACATTATTTTATCATGACTTAATTTATATTAATTTGACATCATCTAAGTATATTTTTATCTTAACTCTCTATATAGTTTTTAAAATAAATTCCCAGCCACCCTATATTTTCTAATACATTGGTCAGTCCAGTAAAATTTATTTCCTTCTTGTTTATCCATACATTATATTAGCCTAGATGTTACATTTTTTAGTCTATCCCTATCTCCCAAATTGTATTGAATATGTTGATACAATTTTTATTTAGTTTTCATCCCATTTTCAACTATATTTTCCAAGATAATATCATCAACTTAGAGTCTTATGTGATTTTTAGGTTTGAAACCATATATATAGGCGTTATATTATCACTCCAAAACATATAAAAAACTCTTTGTCACTTTTTTCACTCACATTTATTATCTTAAGTAGTGAAAGGAATATTTAGTGGTCAAAATATTGTGTTTTAGGTCTAGTCTTGATTATGGTAATTATATCTCAATAAGAGTAGTTTTTATGATGAGGTGTCCCATCATTTTGAGTCTCCAACTAATAAAATATAGTTTTTATTATTGTAATTTGAGGTATTAAATGTAAAAATATATTTTAAAGTTCCACTTGATCCAAAGTGGGAATTAATGCACCAACATGTCCAAGCAGAGGTAAGTATCTCTATCTATAATATCTTTCCTTTATTTACTTATAAGATTAGATATTTATTTTTTCATTGGTATTATGGATATGGTGTTTATCCTTATGTATGATCCTCCTACTAAATAAGTTGGAATGCTATAGGGTTTATTAGGCTTGCCATTATCATCATAGGTTGTGTAGACCACCCATTTATTGACCATTGCACCACTTGTATTCCTATTAGTTTAGTATATATATATATATTGGATATAGGTTACCTTCTTTTCCTATTTCCTTGCATGTGGCATCCTTATTATATCATTGATACACCCCTATTATTATTATTATTATTATTATTATTATTATTATTATTATTATTAATAAAATTAGTTTTCTATATTGAGACTTGGTGTGATCCATACCCAATATATTATATATAGGATTCAAAATCCGATCCTCTCAACATTTTATTTTAGATTACCCTTTTTTATGATATATGATTGATCAAGGTCCATATCTAGTCTTAAAATTATATGTAGGCTCTATTTTTATTAACTAATTTTATCCTAGTCTATTCAGAGAAAAATGATTATTTTATGCCATCTTAGCCTATGCATAATTTCTAGTGAATTGACATGAATATTATCCCACCGTTAGCTATATTGTATTCACATTTCCATAATTTTATTATTTATATTCAATTTGACTTCAACATAATAATGCATTATGGTGAACCCAGTGTGAATTCTATCTCATTACTAGTTGGATTGTCTTCATGTTTCCATTTTATTCTTACTTTTATTCACTTTGGCTTCACCATCATAATTTTTTTGTGTGAAATTGATGTGAATATTATCCTACCACTAGTTATTATCTTCATGTTTTCATATTTTTCTTTTTATATATTTATATTTGAAAAGTATCTCTTTTCAAATCCTTTTCTTATTTTAAGATTTATAATTTTTACATAAACTTTCAATGATGTCTAATATTCAATTTTTATAGTTACCTTCAAAACATTCCTAGTTTGCATGGGTCATTACTTTCTACTGTGCATGACCACTATTAAAGGAATATCCTCATAGTGTTATTATTCCACTTCATTTACTATTTCCAAAGATACACATGATAATCTTCCAATTTATGATGATCCCTATAAATATCCTAATGATAACACATATGGTGGGACAAAAAATACTCAATATGGTTATCCCATTTATGATTATCCCTATGAATATCCTAATTATTAAATTTAAATTTGTAATGAAGATCTCCATAATGATCTTCCCACTTATGATGATCCTGGTATGATATATGATCCCATTTATTTCACTTCTAACATGGTCACAAATAATATCATGATTTTTATATCTATTATTATGACTCTTATGATGGAGATGAATATCATATAATTATTATATATATTCTCATTTATGATGATCCCACCTTCACCACTTTTTAAATGGTTAAAAATAAATATCAATATTTCTTCATCTATTATGATGATTTTGATAAAGCTGAAGACCCTAACATGATAGTAAATATCCCCATTGATGAATATTATGATAATGATGATAATTTTACCATTTCTCACATGATTTATAGTGGTATATCCCCCATGATCCTCATGATCCTTATACTTGGGGTCAAGAAGAGTATCCTTCCATTGATGATTATTATAACATGGAAGATAGTCCCTCTTCCATTTCTTCCATTTTTATAAACCCCCACTTTAATTAAAGTAGTAATGGGGACAATTATATCAATTCAAACCCACTCTTTGTCCCATGCTTGAAACATTATTAGTGTATGAATAATCAAAGTTCAGCTTAAATTCAAGCTTATCATATACAACCAAATTTTGTCAACCCTTTAACTTATGAAGAGTACATAGTTCAAATTTATATTCCAAAATGAATTATAGTTCATGTTTAATCTTATCATAAAACTTATAGGATTACCTATACCTATCTTATAGGTTCAATTTTAGTTTTAAATTATTCCAAATCATCTATGTATACACTCACTTATTTATAGATATATCGACCATGCCAATAAAGTTATATTACATTTAACTCAATATAAAATATATTACCAAAAATGATGATATCCATTTACAACCAATTACAAAAAAATACATTGACCATGAAATAAAATGTTATGATATAGTTTTACCTATCTTACACTACTAGAACAACTAGAACATATATTTTCCCAATATAGTCATAATATATATTATTATTAATTAGATTACCTCAAATAAAATAAACTATATCAATAATCATCACTATGTTTCAGATAACTATATTACCTATAATGATATAGTCAAAATTAGTTCACACTTATCTAACCTTATGGACTAGACCAATATAATTATATTACACCATACTATATCATCAAGCCAATATTACATATCATAATTTAATAACACATCCCAAAGATCCTAAAACTTTCATATGTACCACATTACTTACTATAGAAAAAATTCAAATATAATTTGACATCATTACTAGGCTTGAAAATATTAAGGTTAACTCTAATCCACTGATCTGGGCAACAATTCAAGTGACAATTCAGGTGACGGTTTTACCCCAATTGATGATGAAACTTCTGGGAGCCATAACTTTTGCAACATAGCTTCGATTGAATCCCTATTTGAACCATTATAAATATAAAAAATGATGAGAATTTAGTGATATGGCACAAATTTCTACCTAGTGGGTTTTGACCCACAAAAACCTAACAAAAGTGCCTCAAATTATAATTTTAGTAGTGCAGTCTAAGAATAGTAAGTTTCTAAAAATAGTAATTCCTCAAATTTTGTATTGTTGTGAATCATGGAAGTAAAACCACTTAATCTTACTCAATATTGGTGACCTTCCACATCCTCTTCCTACCTTCAAAATGTGTATAAGTGAATATGTAACCCAAAAAAGAAATTAGACATCTCTTCTTATAGATAAGCATATGTTTGTATTTGTAATATTGAGTAATAAAACATCTCTTCTCATAGAAATAATTGTTAATATGTTATTTTCATGTTCTTAAAATATATTTCAATCAAAAAAATTTATTTTTGGATCAGTGGTATTAGAGTGGTTTGTATTGAGAGTGTATGATCGCAAGGATGAGGTCAAGCTATAAGAAGCTTGGATGGAAAATAATAGAGCTTCTAAACCTATCCACCTATTTGCTCCAAATGACCTCAAATGGTAGATGTCACCAAGACATCTAATCCCTTTAAGGAAATGGTGAATGGATCCCTCCAATGGTAACAAGCATATATGATGAAATAATTCACCCAAATTTTCCAACAAATCTTGGTGGGAAATTTTGGCTCCTCATCTGCACTCACTGGCTCCTCATCCATGGAACATCCTTTTAGTGCCCCAAAACCCTTCAAAATTTAGGTGAATTTTGATATCCCTACATTTGAAGGCAAAATCAATGTTGATATAGTAGAAAATTGGTTAGATTAATTATCTTCTTACTTTTTTATAAATAAATTCATTGATGGAGAAAAGATCACTTTTTCTCTTTTGAAAGCATCATTGCTCATGAAAAATTGGTGGGAAGTGTAAAAAAAGAGGTTCAGTATAGATGGTATTGGCCTTGAGGTGGAACCTACCTAGGATGATTTCATGGAAGCAATAAAGGAAGAATACTATCCCATTGGAGCATATGATGATCTGTACATATAGTGGTAACAACTACACTAAGGTAAAGACCATTTTATTCAAGATTATACTGACATTTTTCATTCTCTATATATGAGATTGAGCATCCAAAAAATTGAGAAACATAAGACTATTAAATATCATGGTGGACTACAATGGTACATATGAGGGGAAATGGAACTCTTCAATTTGGAAACCCTCCATGATGCATACAAGTTCATAGTGAAGATTGAGTAGAAGCATATAAGAAAGAATACAAAGAGTCAGTATTAGAAATGGAAAAGTGACAAAGAAGGTCAAACATGAGGCCAAAATTAGAAGCAAAAGGATTTCCAAGATAAGTAACCCCAAAAAGGGAAGACTAGGAAATGGTATGATTACCACAAAAATAGAACTCACTCCAAAGAAGAATTTCAAGCCATCAAGTCACTATTTTCTGAGTCAAAATACTCAACATCTACCACTCTACCTCATACACACCCTATAGTCAAAGAGGCTGAAGAAGAGATTATAGATGTTGAGCTTGATACCATCATTGCTTCATCATAGACTCATGAGGAAAGGCTAGATGACAAGGAAAGGTTGTTTCACTCTAAATTATGGGTAAAAGGTAAGCCTCTACATTTCATTCTTGATAGTGGGAGTCAAAATAATTTATCTTTGATAAAGTTGTAAAAAGTCTAAATCTATCCATGAAGCCTCACCTAAAGCCATATAATATTGGATGGTTGAGCCCAGGGAGAGACCTTCGTGTCACCTATCAGTGTCTTCTTTCATATGCAATAAAACCTTTCCAAGATGAATTCTTGTATGATGTGGTCAATCTAGATGTTTGTGATGTACACATTGGTCAACCATTCATGTATGATCGACATGGCATCTATGAATCACAAACTCAAAGAATCACCCTCACTCTTAGAACATGGTGTTATAGGGTACCTGAGGTACCACCTCCCAAATCTATCTCCCTAATTAGTGAAAAGTAATGTAAGAGATTGGTGGATAATACAAAGCAATTCATTCTTATGGTGGTCAAACAATAGAGATCCAAGAAGGCCAATGTTGTAATCTTGACTACATAATCAACACGACAATAGAAGCAAATGGTACAAATCATGGGAGAATATGATGACTTATTCAAGTCACCCATAGGAGTTCTACTTCACTACTAGGGAAAAATTCTATCGATTTGATCATAGGATCACCTTTGCCTAATATTCTAGTGTATCATAGATCAATTTTTAGAGAATGATGAGATAAAAAGGTAGATTCAATCATTGATTCAAAAGGGTCACATTAGGTCAATCTCTTCACCCTGTGCTAGCTTGATTATCCTAGCACCAAATAAATATCAAACATGGAGGCTTTGCATTGACTATCGAGTCTTGAATAAAATCACTGTGAAGAATCACTACCCCCTCCCTAGGATTGATGACTTTCTGGACCAACTCGATGGTGTGAATTTATTCACCAAAATTGATCTCAAATCTAGATATAACCAAATTACCTTTGATCCCACTAATATCTGGAATATTGCATTCAAATCCAAGGATGGGATCTTTAAATGGTTGGTTAAGCCTTTTGGCTTGACTAACATACTTTCAACCTTCATGAGGATGATAGATGACATCTTATGAATCTTCACCAACTCATTCATGGTTGTTTACTTAGATGACATACTCATATATAGTATAACATGAGAGGAACATCTGTAACATGTTTATAAGGTGCTTCAAACTCTTTAAGAGCACAAGTTGTATGAAAATATTGACAAGTGCACATTTAGGATGAAAATAGTTCAGTACCTGGGGTATGTTGTGAATGAGTAAGGGGTCCGTATTGATCTAAAGAAGATTTAGGTTATTCATGAATGGCCTTCACCAAGAACCCTCATAGAAATTTTTAGCTTCTTGGGTCTTGCAAATTTATATCATAGGTTTGTTCTTGGATTCTCACATGTTGCTTGGTTACTAACCCAAGTAACTAAAGGAGGAGCTAAAGCTACATTTTAGTGGGGTGAAATACATTAAAGGCCATTTGAGAATTTGAATAATAGACTCTTCTTATCCCTTATTCTTACCTTGCCCAACCTGCATCAACATTTCAAGTTGATGATAGATGCATCTAAATATGCCATGGGAGCTTTCATCATGCAACATGGCCATCCTTTTGCATATCATAGTAAAAATTTCAATGATATAGTCATAAAATACCCAACATATGTTAAGGATATCTATGCCATTGTGTAAGCCTACAAAAAATGAAAACACTACATCTTGGGGAAAGAGATGGTCATCCACATTGACCATAGACCATTGAAATTCATCTAGATGCAGAGCAAACTATGAAATGAGAGGATTTTTAGACATATCTACAAAAATTCCATCTAATAATAAAACACAAAAATGGGAGCTAAAATAAAACCATAGATTTTCTGATGCACCCACCAATTATGGCACTCATAATAGTTCTTGACTTGTGTAGACATGAGACTCTCACTTGGGGTGCTCTATATGAAGTAGATCCTACCTTTGTTAATATATATCAAGAAATTTTAGAAGGTAAACATGTTTTGATTTATATTCACAATATAATATCCTATATCACATGGGGCATGTTTGTATTCTAGTTAAAAATCAATAGAAGATGATATGGGAAGCACATTTTAGTAGGATAGCTAGGCACTTTGGTGTAGAGAAGACATTGGCAGTTCTTTAAAAACACTTCTACTAACCCCATATGTGGAAGGATGTGGAAATTTACCTCAAATATTTCACCCATTATGTGATATCTAAGCCAACAATTAAGAATTAAATATTGTACATGTCATTTTTAGAACCAACCAGGCCTTAAGAATCTATCTCAATCAATTTTCTCTTAGGTTTGCCCACTTAAAAACATGGCAAGGATTGTATTTTTGTTGTAGTTGATTATTTCTCAAAAATGGCTATCATGATTTATTGTAAGAAAAGTATATCTACTGAATAAATTAATCAAATATAGTTTAGTCATGTATGGATTCATTTTGGTCTCCCCAAGTCCATTATCTCAGATAGAGATAGTAGGTTCCTAAGCATATTTTGGTCCACTCTATGGAAGATGATGGATACCAAGATGATGAAGTCCACAATCTTTCATCCATAGACTAATGGTAAAAAAAATTGGTGAACCACTTGATTTTTCACATGATTTAGATGTATCACTCCAAACATCCATGTAGATGAGATGAGGGGCTTCTTTTCATACATCATGGATACAATTAGGCCTTGCACAGCTTGACCAAGCATAGTCCATTTCAATTATGCTTTGGGTTCCAACCAATGACACCAATTGATATATCCATTCCATTATCCACCATGGAATACACACATCATGGGATTTCTAAGGTATAAAAAGAAATAAATTTCATTGAACAAATGCAACACATCTAGAAGCAGGTTCATGACATCTTGGAGAAGGTGAATTAGAAGTATAAGCAACATCATGAAAAACATAGGATTACACACCATTTAAATAAAGGTGACAAGGTTTTGTTTTTAGATTAAAAATTAATTAATTTCAATCCTATAGAAAAAAAATTGGCCTCTATGATATGGTCCCTACACCATCACTAGAAAAGTTAGAGAAAATGCTTTTGAGTTAAACCTACCAACCTACCTTGGCCTGCATCTAATATTCAATGTGGAACTCCTCAAACCATATCATCCACCTATGTTAGACACTTCATTAATAGTATAAAAATTTGAAATTGATGAGATTGATCCATATATTTTTGTTTCAATAGAGGAGGATCAGATTGTGGACACTTGGATGAAGAAAACAAGAGGATGCTCTATTCTGCTTTATCGGGTGGTCAAAAGGGGCTAGATTAACCACCAAGGTGAGTGGCTCATAGAGAATGAAATTAAGACATAAATTCCATTCTTAATGAGGAATATTGATGTAATGGGTACCATTTCTTACCAAGGAGGGAGAAATGATCTAGGCAATAATTCAGGTGACATTTTAGGGGATGGTTCTACCCTAATTGATGATAGAAATTTTGGGAGCCATAACTTTTGCTCCATATCTCCAATTGACTCAAAATTTGAACCATTGGAAAGATAAGAACAAGGAGAACATGGTGAGTTTTCACATATATTTTATTAGTGGGTTTTATCCCTTAAAAACTCAATGGAAGTGCCTCAAATTTTAATTTTAGTAGTGCAGTCTAAAAATAGTAAGTTTCTAAAAATAGTAATTTCTCAAATTTTGTATTGTTTTGAATCATATAATTCAAAATACTTAATCTAATTTGATATTTTTGACCTTCCACATCCTCCTCATACATTAAAAATGTGTATAAATTAATATGTAATCCAAAAATGAAATCAGACATCTCCTCCCAAAGATAAGCATATGTTTGTATTTACAATCTTGAGTAATAAAACATCTCTTCTCAAATAAATCATTGTTATTGTGTTATTTTAATGTTATTTAAATATATTTCATTCAAAACTTATAAGTTTTTTATCATCCACCTACATCCCACATGATGGGGAATCTTTCAATGCCTCTCATTTTATTCTCACATATGCTGGGGCATCTTATGATGCCCATAATTTTCTTACTACACACGTTGGGGCATCTTTTGATGCTTTTCATTTTCCTATTTT
Source organism: Torreya grandis (assembly GCA_037957365.1). Taxonomy (NCBI): domain Eukaryota; kingdom Viridiplantae; phylum Streptophyta; class Pinopsida; order Cupressales; family Taxaceae; genus Torreya; species Torreya grandis. Next base: position 2,744,938 of record JARHVA010002089.1, on the reverse strand, counting down.
AGCCTTTGCTACATCTATTGATTCCTATCTTTCCCTTCATTCATTTTTATGGTAAGATAATAATTCCCATCTTTATTATCTCACCTTCTTAATACCTCATCCTTATAATAAGGCAATACTAAAGAAAAATTCACTATTATAAACAAACACATTAATTTTCAACAAACCTTTTTAGATAGATGTAATTAAATTAAATTATCTTGATTTAAAGTTATATTCTCTTTATCATTTATGTTTCTTTCTATTTTATTTTATGTTTCTTTACACACTTTAATTTTATCATGACCCTTACTTTAAAGATTTATATTACATTATTATTTATGGCCTTAGTTTCCCTTGGGGATATTTGGTAACACCTTTAAGTTTTATTCCTTAAAATTTTTATTTCACCCTCTTTTTTAATGATTTAAAGTTGACCTTAGGTTATCTTATGTATTTTTTGTAGCACCTTCGGGTTTCAGTTTTTAGCATTTTATTTCACTCATAGTTAAACATAGTTTTCCTTGTGGAACTTTGATAGAACCTTTAGGTTTTAGTGTTTATAATTTTATCCCCCCTCTTTTGGATGATTTATAATTATTACTAGTTTTCCTTATGTATATTTGGTAGGACCTTTATTTTATTTTTTACATTTTATTTTCCCACTCTTTGGGGATGTTGTACATTTGGGTATTTTAGCTTCCCTCTATTTTGGGATGGTTTTAGCTTCCTTGTGAATCTTGGGTAGCACCTTTAGGTTTATTATTTATATTTTATAACATATTTATAGTCGGTCTTAGTTTCCATTTGTACAATTTGACTTACTTTTCCATGTACTTTTAGATCCCTTATTTTTTCCTAGTCACTTCTGAAGCAAAACTCTTCATTCTTATAATAAGATAATATCATATCTTCATTATTTCACAATTTTCACATGGAAAGTTATTAATATATACCCATGTTTCTATTTATTTTCACTTGAGGCACACTTTGATCAGTTTCAATAATTCACTCTTCATATGGTACAAGTCTAAGATTCTTTAGGCACCCTGGGCTTTAGGTTCTAGTCTTCAATGGCTAGGTGTAAGCTATATTTTGTGTTAGTAATATTTAGAATCCATTTTTGGTTTTAAAAATATGTATGGATGAGGAAAATATAATAATAAAAAATATTTAGAAACCATATTTTAAGAAAAATAAATGTTAAAAGGCAAAATATTTCAAAAGTCAGATCACACTAAAAGACATGATATTTTTGGAACATCTCCTATTTTGTTCAAATATAAACATCCATAGTTGGCCTCATGATAGATCCAAGATAAATTATTGTGTGGTTGGATATTAGACTAGGATATGAGTTATAATTAGCTATATATATTACATTGTGGTGTCATTTAATATATAACACAAGTATACAATATTCATAGTAGACTAATGGCTCTATAAGGGGTCCTAAAGAGTGGGGAACATGTGAGAAGGTAGGATAATTTTATTTTTCAAGAATATTATCCTTCAAGGGATTATATTTATAATTAATGAGTTAGCCTAAGCTTATGTTTGATAGGTGGGGTTATTTAGGTCCTTAATGTTTAAAACACTTATTCTGAATGACATGATTAGAGTGTATTATTTACAATAAATACCATGTTTTAACCTAGATGACACCCTCTTTACCTCATTAAAAACCCCTCCAACTATACTTGATATGAAGGTTTATTTATAAATCCTCCCCCCATCTTATTTACATCTCTCCATCTATTTCATACATGTTAGTATTATGATAATTTTAACTTCTACATATTTAAAATAAAAGATACATCTTTGAGTTTCTACGAGATGATATATTAGGAATTTACTTATGTCTATAGGGTTCCTCTTAATCATGTTGGGATATTTAATTTTCTATTCAATTTTTATGGGCCATCATGTCCTATTTTTTCCTTTCGTGCTTTCATGTTTCACCCCTTTTAGACTATCTAGTTCCATTTTCACCTGTTCACATATTTGTTAGAGTTTTATTTTCTATTACACTAGTATTTTCATTAGAATTCAATAGTTATTTGTGTCATTTTTTTTAATTTGAGTTTTCATTTATCTTATTATGGATGAATTTCTTAGGTTTTCTAGTCTTATAGTCATCTTATCTTAATGGATCATTAATTTTACCTTATTAATTATATTCTTCCTTTGATATTTTGGTTCTAACCTAGCCTTCTAAATTTTAGATTTTCAAAAAAATTAAGTTTTTAAAATTTTTATCAAAGTTTTTAATATTACATCCATTCATTGACCATCATGCATATGTGTGCATTAATTTTATCCATTTTAGCCTTGTATCCTTAGGATTTCTCAATTATATTTATTGTGCTCTCCATAATATAGACTATGGTATTTGAATGCATCGTTTATGCATAAAATTAGGTAAAGGCATGCATATGGTATTTTTACATATTCATTTACCATAATTTATTTCAACATTATTTTTTATTTATTCTATTTTGTGTTACTATGTATCTATCCCAAAGAACCATCCTACATTACACTATTTTGACACATGATGAGATTTAGGTGGGGTATATCTATACACTTGATATTTTTCAATTTAATCACTTTACCACCATATTATCCTTTTGTGAATTTTCTTAAATGGTACATTGGGAATGGAGTGAAATCAACTTGTGGTAATATATGAGAGATGTTTTCAAACTATTTGTTCATGCCTTCATCATTATTAGTTTGACATCCTAAGTATATTTTTATATTACCTCTCCATATACTTTTTGATATAATTTTATAGCCACCCTATATTTCCAATTATATCAACCATACTGATACAATTTTCTCTTATTTATTTATCCATGTATTATATTAGAATGGACGATATAGTTATGAGTCTATTCCTACCTTCCCAACTATACTAGCTAAGTAAATATAATTATGAGTTAATACACATCCCATTCAATTGTACTAGCCTAGTAGACACCATAAACTTAGAGTCTTATGTGATTTTTAGATTTGGATCAATATATTAGGGGTCATATTATCATTACTAAAAATATAACGCACTCATTTTATCTATTTGTTCTCAATTTTTTGATCTTAAGTATTAAGAGGAAAATTTAGTAGTTAAAGTACCTTTTTAGAGGTTTTACTTGATTATGGTCCTTGAAACTCAATACAAGGAGTTTTACTAAGAAGGTGTGGTGGTAGTATAATAGGGTTGCAAAATAATAGTGTATAATTGTATGAAAAGTGTGTGTTTCACACCATTTTGTATGTGGTATATTATTTTTGTGTGTATGTGTCTCTCATTCTATATCAAAGGTATTTTGAATGCAAAGAGTCTTCTTATCGGTTGTAGTGAAAGGTTATAATGTGAAGTGACAGAGTCTTGGGAAAGATCTATAAATACCACTCACTTGTATTAAAAAATGGTTCTAAAATATTAACATCAATATAGAGATTCAAAAATGGTTTCTCTTTTATCTTTCCTTATGTTACATTCTTTGATATTTTATGTGTAATTTTAATTTTTTCATTATGAAAAACTTACTATGTTAAGTTGATTATATATATGAATCATTATAATTATTGTTCTATGACATGATTAGATCTATGTAAAGTTTTTATGTGATTTCCCCTTTTTTGTTCTTGTATTATGTTTTGCACAATAATCCCATATTAGCATATTTTGATTAGTTATCCAATAATCACTCCTAATAATGGTGTGGTGAGAATAGAAAATTAGAACATGTTATGATGGCTATTGGGATAGAGATACTTGGAAAAATGTTTCAATTAACAAATTCATAATTTTTTAGAAGAAGCAAAAATAATAGGAAGTTTTATGAATGAAGTTATTCATGAGCTTCTGTATGGTGAAATATATGAAATTTTATGGTGTGAATTACCTAGACTACTAGATTCATGGTTTTTAACACTCTAATATTATTATTTTATCCAATAAAAATAGATTTATTAGTTTGGATGAAAGATATACTAGAGAACTTAAGTAATTTATATACTGACTAGACTCATGTAATAGATCATTAGGTAAAAAATATGATTGATGGATACATCACTAAATTATATGTACATAGATATATTGAATTTGAGGCTACATAGGACCTATTTTTGAGAGGAATTAGAGGTAAGTTTTTGTAGTGACTACCAACTCCTGTCAAAATATTGTTTATAGAAAAGGCCATGGTGCCTACTCCTACCAACACGGAGTAGACACTTCAAGTGTTAGGGGAATGTGTGAAATAATGAAGTGAATAATAAGTAACTAGGAAATGAAGCTTAAACCAATACCTAGAATATGGATTATGTAAAGAATTAGAGTGAAAAATGAATTCTAAGGTTAGAGTATGAATTATGACAACAAATAATATGAAAGAAATAGAATAATCCTAATATAGTTATAAATAGAAGTAGAGTAGATAGTGTATAATATAGTGAATGAATGGGTGCTCATAAGAGATCAAGATAAGTTGGAGAAGATAAGGATAAGGAAAGGATAGGTCCTGAGAGAAGAGAAGGTGTAGATAAGAGTGCAGAGATAGATATAAATGATGATGAAATGGAAGAAAGTGGAAATGTAGAAGAAGAATGAATAGACTCATTAGAAAGTAGTTTTATATCACAATTATAATGGACTTTATTGTTTGGAAAAGAGAATAAGTAGTATTTTGAATAATCTATGTTAAATCTTAGAATTAAAGCAAGTTCAAGTTCTAGTGTAATGGAAGTTACAAACATGGATCCTTCACTTCAAGGCTACATATCCCTTATGCCTAACTTATCATCAAAAAGAAGAAAAGTGTACATGTTAGTAGAGATAATACATGGTTTGACTCTTTTATAGATAAGTTTTGGAAGTATAATATAGATACCAAGAAAGTTTTGGATAGGAAAAAAATTAGTGAGGCAAGATTTTAGGTTTCACCAAATATTAAGACATTACCTAAGTAGAGTATAACAACACCACCACTAGTTTCAAGTGTTACCACTATAGACATGGTTCTGAGACATTTTATAATATTGACACCATATGATAGGTATAATGACCTTGACTAGTATATAATAAATTTTGAGATGGAATTGTAGATCAAAAATTTCATTGTAGATATGTGAAAAAGTGTGAGCTCATATGATCTTTAATAATACAAGATATAGAGTTCATCTATAAAAGATATGCTAATAAATATATATTTAGAAATGTAAAATACTATTTTATAGGTGAATTTAAGTAAATAAGTGTGTGAGTCAAATGATAGAGGATATAAAAGATATTTGGTAGAAATAAATTAAATTAGTGTGGGATTGTGATCATAATGTTTTTGATGTAATGAATAGGGTAGACTTTCAATTCTAGGATAAATATAAGGAAACATGGTTTTTATAACTCTTGAAACCTAACATTATGTTTTTACCTTTTTATACATAGTTTTTTAATAAGGTATATGCTTGGGTAGCTTCACTCTATGTGTAATAGAGGATTATAGAGAAATATCACAGCCTACTGGGAAGATAGATGAAAATATCAGCATTGTGTTATGCAATATAGAAGAGCTACATAAAAGTAACAGGCCCAAACTAGGCCTATGGTACATGGAATGTGGAAAAATAGAGCACCATAGAAATGATTTCCTAAAAGTTAAGATAATTCTATGAAATTTTCCATTTAGTAGGGCATGAGACAAAAACATGTCATTTGCTACAATAGTACATTAAACAACCTTAGAATATGTTCACACAATCATGATGATAATAAATTTTTAAAAATATAATAATTGAATAAAGACATCATTGATAATTTATTTGTAGTCGTATCATAATAGGTTCCATTTATAAAGTTAGGAATACCAAGCCTAGATGTAGACATGCATTTTGGTAAAAAAATTATTCCTATATTGGTGCCTACCTCACCTCAGTATCAACCATAGGCTCTAATAGGTTAGAGACCACATGATATTCAATCTCCTCAAAACTAGGTGGGATGGAATTCCCCATATCCATAGTACCAGTATCCATGGAACTCTATGTCACCTTAACAAAAATATTCAAGGTGGACTCCATCTTATCCTCAAATAATATGTGAAATATGATGGAAAATAATAAGAGTGTTAGGGTTCTTCTTAGAGGCAAGTAGGAAATGAGGGAAATAATAATTATGTTGGGGCTTCCAACAAATATAAGGAAAATATAGAGGAGGATATCGAGGTGTATACCAAGATGGCAATCTCATCCAGGGTGAACAAAAATAACATCAACCAATTATCTACTATTTTTTTAGGGACTATAACCATTTCACACATAATTTCCCCACTAATCCTTAAAGGAAAATGTATTATATTTATTGAAAAGTTTTAGAAAAATACCACAATAAATATTATCTAGCATTATAAAAATTAGAGGAGAGAAAATATTATATGAAAAGTGAATTAAATTAATTCACACCTTAAGGATCTTGTGTTTATACAAATAATAATGCAAAAACAACATGAATAATGGGGATTACCTCCTTTAAAGATGTCATAGTAATAAATAATCAAAAATTTATAGAAGATAAATATACAAACCTTTTGACAAAAATGGGTTTGATGAACCAAGTATATTAAGTTCTAAAAAACATTCAACATCATGTTATTTCAGAAGGTGATACTATCAATGTGTAGATGTATTGGAAAATTATGCAAATTATGAGACATTATGGAATAGTTACTACCTTTAAAAATATTATAAAACTCATAATAACTCTAAATAATGAATAAATATCTCATAATATTATAAAACTTATACATAACTTGTTGGAGTGTGCACAAAGGGGTCAATAACACACTAATTAATTAGTATGGTATGTAAAAACTAAGAAACTCTAGGATGTTGAATCTTGTATGGATATTGATTTAGTAGGGTATGAAGTACCAAATTTTGTGTTTAAATTTATAAGAATGATCAATATGATCCTTTGATATACATTGGAAGTTATTGGATGATAAATGCTTAGCTATAGTCTAATAATGCTAAGTAGGATAAATTTTAGTGGCCCATATAGAAATTAACTTGGGTTTTCTTTGGAAAATATTTAAGTATGTGTTTCAAAAGTATGGTAAAACTTAATAAATGGTGTTTATGTGAGAATGTTAATGGATAAGTGAATCATAACATGGTGTATAATCTAGATGGGTATGTGACTATATAGAAAACCCATATATAGACTACACCTTATTTTTATATGGATCACACCTCTTTCCCCAAAAAATAAAGTTGATGGTGGATGATATAAATGTTATCAAATAATATATATGTTATCATCTAAAATGAATTTTATTAAATGACAACAATGTTATCATTTGACAATAATACTATCGAATAATAGCAATGTTATCATTTAATAGTAATGTTGTTGTTTCATAGAAATGATACTAAATGAAAAAAATGTTGTCACTCGACAATAATTCTATCATTTACTATTAAATGATAGTATTTTTATCATTTAACAATGTTTTTGTCATTCAAAAACATTGCCACCATTTAGTAGTATTAATATTAAAATACATCATTGTTGCAATTCAGCATTATTATTATTATTATTATTATTATTATTAGTATTATTATTATTATTATTATTAGTATTATTATTATTATTATTATTATCATTATTATTATTATTATTATTATTATTATTATTATTATTATTATTATTATTATTATTATTATTATTAGTATTATTATTATTATTTGATAGCATAACTATCATTTGATAGCTTTGGTATCACTTGGAAACATGTTATCATTTAACATAATTATTCAACACTTCCTTCATCCTTTTCCTACTACTAAAAGTTTCCATTATGAGTATATGGGTGGATGTTTATTTACATATAATGGAAATTAAACTCATATTCACTTTGAATAAAGTGGAAAACTATATTTATATGTATGAAATTATTTTAAATAGTAGGCAAGCTGAACTAGAGAACTAACTTACACCTAGATAATTTAGGTGAATCCATGTTGTTCACCACCCCCTAAAATAACCAAATACAAATTTTTAAAACTAAAATATTAATGAATCAACAAATAATAACCACTAAAATGTACCCCAGTACTAAGCCTCATAGACTATGGGAAGGTAAAACCTCTTGTGCAGTTGGAGGATGTGGAGATCAAAGTTATAGACTAGAGCCTAAGAGAAGATTTTAGAAGTAATTAATATGAATAATTATGAAACACACTACCCTACATTGATTAGTAATAAATGGGCTTATGATGGTCAAATGACCATTAATATAGTGTGAAATTAGCTGTAGGCATACCAAGGGGATAAAATTATCATTAATCCCGTAAATAAACATGAGACTAATCCCTATATTATACCTAAAGATTCAAATTCACCTTTTGCCTTTGGGGATAATAGCTAGTTCAAAGTGGGCACCAAAACCAATCCCAATGTGATACAAGCTAGATAATAACAATTTTTCTAGCTATAAATGAAGCTTAAATAGCAACCACAACAAAATGAACATCTATTTTATATAATTGTGAAAATAAAGGCACTAGTTACACAATTCTAAATAGAAGACTTCAAGTCACCATATCTATGATCTCAAACTATGTCTATGGTTGATTTCTTGTACAAATTAAGTGTCACAAATATGGAAAATATTGAGCTAATGAAATAAGGACTTATACCCTAGGATATGACATAATTAGTAAATGGTGATTTAGACACCCATATGTTGAATTGGGTAAGAGGAAATTCATGAGGTGCATCTGATGCACATGGTTTTTGCTATAGAGTGCCAAATACCTCAATATTTTTCAACTAATAAGTTAGATTCATTCATCTTGAGCCTAGAATAATATGTATTGATATTATATTATAGAGGATGAGTGCACTAAACTATACACTAAAGGGAATTATTGTGACTTGGTTGGAAGCAAATAGAACAAACCAATTACAATGGGATGAGGCTTACATATTATTGTGAGCAGAATTTCAAATGCCATCTACCATCCATAAAAATTGGACATTTTTCTAAGAAGGGCATTTCTTAGAGATGCACATTCATAGGTGTGTATATATGTGGTATAAACATGGTATTACACCCAAATATTGGGTACATGTTTTTAGGCATACACTAGTAGTGCTCCAAATAACATGGTACATACATTAAGAGTGTATAAGGGAGACTAATAATTGGTCATAGGTCAAACAAGATTTTATTTAAACATTATCTTAAAGGATGAGAACCTAATGGTACACTAAGATCTATAGAAGATAAAGATATTATTTTTTCATGGTTGAGTAAAATATCTTAGTAGTACTCTAGACTTTGATTCATACAAAAAAGCAACCAAGGACTTGAACATAACTCTCAAAATATATAAGTAAAATAAACAAATGGAATAACTTATGATAAAGACTTTAAATTAAATCATGGATGAGGAGGAACATGAAGAATACAATGATAATGATGAGGACCTAGATTTTGAAGAATTATTTGAGCCAAAATGAGAAGTGGAAGAACCCAAAGCCAATGTTGTAGAATAAAATGAATATCAAAAACTATGAAATCTACATATTCAAAAGTGATAAGGCCATAGAATAGTGAAATACCCCATTCTAAGTGTATCACAAAAATATATTAGGATCCATTAAATATATTCATGGTAAATATTGGAATAGAGTTTGTGCCAAAACTTTCAACTTTGGGTGACTACTAAATGCAGAGTGAGGTGTTTGAGGCATTACAACTCCTATAAGATTCATAAGATGTATTTCCAACTAATTTCATAGAAGGGAAAGGAGTATATCCTTACTTGGGTGAGATGCACATAAATCTAAAAGAGTGTGTGAGGCTTGTGAATATGTTCCATACATGTTAAATCCAAATATGAAGTTGAAGGTAAAAGAAGAACTAGATCAGATGAAAGATGTAGGCATTATATATCTATTTGAAAAGTTAGGCTAGGTTATCCAAATGGTAGTTTAACCTAAGAAGTATAGATAAATTAGAGTGTCTGTGGATTACCATGCACTAAATAATGTATGTATAAAATATCCATTCCTAATTTATTTCATAGATGAAGTCATAGAGTTAATCATAGGAAATGAAGTGTACTCTTTTACAGATGGATTTAGTGGTTACCATTAAATATGGATCATAGTATAAGATCAAGAAAAAACCACATTTTAAACATAATGGGGATATTTTGAATACAAATTAATTATCACATCTCATTACACTATACAAAACTATTTAAGAATTAATAGTGGATTATGAGACTATTGATTTATAGTTTTGATTTTATGCTTGATTTGGATATATGCATGATGTATGATAGATAGTTATCTGATTTTGGTATGATTAATATTAAGATTGGATAGTTGTTTTATATACCATACTATTCTTTATGATCACGATTAATGATTTCATATACATATTATTTCCATTCAATAGTTTATTTATGCTTATATAATGATGACTATTATGATTTTAGACTAAATACATGTTCATTTGATTAAGGTGATTGTATGACTATCTTACCCTCATAGGCAGTACATAGGGAGAGTATCATTAGAGAGGTGGGTTTAGATGCCAGCATTAGGGGTTTAAATAACTTTGTTGAACTCATGCACACATCACATCTAGTTACTTGAGTGAAATGAATATTGTTTGCACTAGTTAAAAATAGATGAGTCTTGGTTGCATTAATGAGTTCAATCCTTGTCATGATTTTACTAGAATGAAAATACCTTACATTATTTGGTTGTGTTATCAAATATCCATAGGAGTTTAACTATTCTTTGATAATCTATACCACATTTTTGTTTATTGGGTTTTGAGTGTTATTTTCCTTGTTTATCTACTTGATTTATCTTGTTTGATTGGTTACCTTATGCCTTTTAGTATCATGAAAAAAGAGACAAAAGAGGTAACATACCCAAAAGCAAATTAATTTAAATAAATTCCAAAAAAATTGATATTATCATGGGTTTTTATAACCATTGGTATATTTCAAGGTTGAAAGGTAATAAAGTTAGGTTAAATTTTGAGAATCTCAAGACTTAATATTATGATCTCATTATCGTGGTTATATGCTATGAAGTAAAAAAGGTAAATAATGTGGGGTTTTTGTTTTGTCTTATTATTGAAATGATTAGGGAAGTTAAATTCACCATTTTAGGATGATGAGGGTTTATTATTCTACCATGCCTAAATATGGATCACTTGACTACAAGTTAAACAATAAATGAATATGAACATGCATTAATGAAAGTAAAATACATGAGGAAGAACTTTTAAAGTTTTAAGGAAGTGATATGGTCATTAAAAACATGAATGAGTTTGAAGAGAGGATAAGATCAGTGAAAAAGAAGAAAAATACACATAGTAGAGAGGAGGACACAAAGTTTAGTGATGGATAAAAAAAGGGGGCTAATAGTACACATATTGAGATGGTGAACAATATATAGCCATATTAGTCTTTATTGAGCTAAATTATTCATTATAATTTTTATTCTTGATAGGAAAGAAAATATAATTTTTATTATGGTTTATTATTCTTGTCTGAATGTGCATAATGAAAGTCTTTAGAAAAAATCTCTAAAAAACCTAGGTTTTCATGTCTATAAACATGGGGTAGGCCTATAGAGATTGGGAAAAGCTCATTTTGAATGAAAAACTTGAAGATGATCTTAAATATTTATTATATATTGGTTGTGAAAATATTCTTAGCTTGCAACTCCTTGAAATTATGAAAATAGGAACATTTAGTGTTCTATTTTTTAAGAATTGGTAAGGATGGGTGAGTCTTACTGTTGATAGGAAACATAGATTCCCTAGTGATGTATGGTTATAAGGCTCAATTAAGAAATCATATGGCATATTTTATGTAAATTTTCATTAACATACATACATACATATATATGTATATATATATATATATGTATATATATATATATATATATGTATGTATATATATATATATATATATATATATATATGGATGTATGTAATTATGTGTGTGTGTGTGTGTGTGTGTGTGTGTGTGTGTGTGTGTGTGTGTGTGTGTGTGTGTGTGTGTGTGTGTGTATGAATGGATACTAATAAGCTATATTTGTATCATTGAAAGATTGAATTTTTTATTGATTGACCTAATGAATAAGGGAGATAGTTTCTTACATGTTTCACATCAAAAAATGAACTTATCTAGCTATACACTAGTTGTCAAGACTTAGATAGACTATACAAGATTAATATTTATATATGGGATGATTAGGTAAACATATATGCATTTCATATGAATGGTACCAGTTATGAAGGTTGAATATTTCTAATATTATATTTATATATATACTGGTAACTTTAGTTGTTGGTGTTATATACACACACACACACACACACACACACACACACACACACATACATACATATATAAACAAAGGTAAGCATATATATAAATAAACATATGAGGAGTATTAAACTAGTCGTGTATGTAAATATGTATACAAACATATTTTTGATGCTAACATTGGACCTATATTTGTCTTTTTTTTAGGAACTAGTAAAATGATTTATTTTGGGAAAATAATTATAGACCTACATAATTTTTTATGAGGAATCTTTCACACATACATAATAAATCATCTAGTTCAAAAAAAATTGCATGAACTATATACATAAAGAAATGTACATGTATTTATACAATTTTATGTATAAATAGTTACATTCATTTATGCATATAAATACCAAGCTTGAGTATAGTCTTGTCTCTTGCTGAAGTATGGAAGAGTTGTAGGTTATTAATGAAAAGTTTTGAGTTTGAGTAATTTAAGATGATTAGGGTATTTACCTAAGTTATATAATGGGGATATAAATTAAATAATGTGAAATTACACACACACACACACACACACACACACACACACACACACACACACACACACACACACACACTTTTGAATACATGTGAGAGGATGTTTATATGCCTAAATATAGGCTTCATGGATATTAAAATATATTTTTAAATAACCAAGTCTATAATCACTACGAGAAAACTTAATTTGAGTTGTTAACCCAAAATATTTATATGATTGTGGACCTAGATGTAGACCATATTGATAATAGCAATTTGAAATACAAATTGAAAGTGGATATTGAGTTTTACATGTATACTTATATATATTTGTAGATTAAATTAAGTAAAATTGTATGAGTTTGCATATAAATACATATAAATGTAATCAAGGATTTTACAAACCTATCTAATATCAATGATCATGATGAAACTAGGGTGTAAAGGATTTATAATATAGAAATTTATAACTCAAGCTTTTACTAAGTATATATAAATGAACACACACACACACACACACACACACACACACACACACACACACACACACACACACACACACACACACACACACACACACACACACACACACACACACACACACACACACACACACACACACACACACACACACACACACACACACACACACACACACACACACACACACACACACACACACATTGGTATGAAAATATGAAGTCAAATGAATAAATTAAGATACACAAATTCATATTGTTGTATCAAATGATTTATGTAAAATTAATAGTGATTATGGGGAAATTATGAGTTAAACAAATATAAGTGATTTTTTTATTATGGCAATTGAGCCATTGACTTTGTGTTAAGATTAGTGTCTTTGAATAAAGAAAACTAATGACGATCTTGTGTGTATATATCATATATATGTTTTTATATGTTATAATAGCTTAAAATATTCATTAACAACCATAATTAGACTGTAACCCTATTTTAATAATACTTTCTTGTATAATATATTATGATGGAATTAGTGGGGGTAATGCAAACCCAAACTCTTCACAACTATATCTATTTCAAGATGATAACAATCCAAAAACTCCTCAATATAGTTATAAAATTATTATATTGGTGTCTCTAATAACAATGAGACAATTCATGATTTAAATTAGGATTATTAACTTTTCCAAATCTTTATCCATTACTCTCATACACTCTTCAAAACATTTCCTACTAGGTCTGCCTTCTATAAGCCTTATAATAACTCAAACACTTTAATTTAGGCACGTATGATTTTTTTACTTGATATGAGACTCAATAAACATGTTATTACCTTATTATAATTTCCTCATCTTTATTTGATCTATTATTTAGACATTCTACTAGGAATGTTACCATCCATATCTATCAATCTTCAACAAATACACAAACTCTATCTTTTTGGTCTTATACATGAACTTGAAATATTGATCCACTAGAAATAAATCAATGAATAGAGATAATTATATTTTTAAATCATATTGGAAACCTTTCACACAAACTATGTCACCTTCTTACAATGTTTTAAAGCTTGTTACTTATTCATATTGAAGTTATACTCTCTTTTTTGATATGACTTCTATACTTTATTGACTGTAATCAATCTTCTTAACTAAAATATTAACTACAAAAGGTATTTTTTGATCATTCAAGGATTTTTTAGGGTTCATTAAATTTTAAATAAATTTCTCATGTTTATTCTTATCTTAACTTAGACTTAGAATGTAAGAAACTAATGAAACATAGGGTTTTAGGCCTTCTCACAATACTAAAAATATGAGAAAGAAATATAACTCTATCCTTGGGTGATGTAAACCTATTTAACCTCTACTATTAATTTAAATTCACCATGATAGATCTCTCTAAAAATTTATATAACTCTCTAAGATTTGAAACCTCATAAAATTATAAAATTGTGTTTTTAGCCCTATTTTAGGCTTAACACATGTTTGTAGGTATAAAAACATATAAATATAAATTTATGATGATATTTCAGTTTTAAAACCACTTTAATATCTTATAATACACTTTCATACACCTCCTTAGAAATTTGTATCAACTTTTTACTAATTAGTTTATGAGATATGAGCATTTAGGTGTCTTGAAAGCCTAAATTAGGGTTAATACGCTAAGAGTAGTTAAATAGGGATAATTTATGTTTGAATAATCATTTTTTAATTATTATACTTTTAAATTACTATCCTTAACCTTCCTTAACACTTTTTATTATGTATTAATCTTAAAAAATTGAAAATGAGTTAAAAAAGATCCATTTCTTGACCATTATCACTAAGTGTACTTTATGTTTCAGACTATGTCTAAGTGGTGTCTCAAATATGATTGAGAATCCAAATTAATTAGACCAATATATAATATTTATATTATAAATATACTTTACATATGCTTCACTAACATTTACAATCAAATTCAATGTTTGAACAACTTCACTATGAATAGAAGACTCTCCTTAAGATTGATAGAACTATGTTCTTCTGATTTCCATATTTATCATATGAATAAAGACTATAAATGACAATTTAATAAATAATGACATTAAATTTCAAATAAAAATGGTTTTAAATAAGATAAAATCAACATCAAATCATTTATTTCTTAGTAATCATTCTCAAACTATGATACAGTCCTTCAAGAACCTTGTAAACCTATAACCTTTTGCCTTCCCTAAGCTCCTTGTTGAGCTTATTTCTTCCTATCTATATTTTTTTCATGGAGTATTTTATATATATATATATATATATATATATATGTATATAACCTTACACACCTTTATTTTCTACTTATTTTCCTTATCTCTACATAGTATATCATTTTCTTGTTGTTTGTTCTATTTTTCACTCACATTTGTTTACCTTATTCTCTAATTTACTTATCTTGATAAGTATCTTAGCTCTGATCAAGTTTTAGATTTATAAAAATATATTTAAAACATCCCCTAAGGTATAAATAATCTCTTAAAATAAAATAATATACATTTAATCCCTTCCAAGGTGATAAAATACCCTCCATTTTCACTTAGAGATTCAAATTTTTAAATATCCCATTTTGGTGGGAAAACCATTTGAGAGTTCTAGAGGCTAATATTAAAGTCCTATTAACTTAAACACCTCCACAAGGACTTAACTAAAACTTCAATACATATTATTTATTTGATGCACCTGCATTATAATCTTGGGCTTGAAAATGTTCATGAACTCCTTCTCATGAGATTTTTATACTGCCATCATTGCTTCAAATGAATCTTTTCCTATATTTTCTTTAACTATATTTCCATACAACTGTACATGAAATTTTGATCCACACTTGTGTCTATTTTGTGTTTCCTTCTCTATAACTTAACATGAAACAAACTCATTAAGGCAATAAATCAATTATTTATTACGTCTTCCATTCATATTCGATTTGTCTTCATTATAAGAATGATGTTCATGCTTCCCATTCACTTGATGGACTTCAAAGATCCATTGTCAACCTTCACAATGTTAAGCCATTATTCATATAATTTTTCTCAAACATTTATTTTAATTTCATTCTTAAAGGATGATTCAACTTCCTTCTTATTGTTCATGCTTACAAAATTAAGTTTCTTTTTACTAGCATTAAAATTCTTGTCTTCACGACTATTTCCTAGGTTGACATCTTCCTTTATTTTCAACTCTTCACAATTTCTAATTTATTTATGTCTCAAATAAACAACCATGTTTTCATATCATACATATATATCTTCCTTCATATTTTATATTTTTATCTCCTTTCTCATCTCATTTTCCTAATCCTCATATTGTTCTTTATGGTCTTCATGGTTACACATATACAATCAGTTGTTCAAGGTTATATATCACCTTGTATTCTTCATATTTTTCAATATTTAATGCTTCATCTTGGGAAATATCTTCATGAACTTATGTACCTACAAACACATGCTCAAACTCATTATTATAAATAAAACATTGAGACTTGATTTTCTTTTATACTTATTACTTTATCAAGGCAATTAATTTAATCCTTGTTCTCTTTGTAATTAGTAGTTATATAGGCTACTTTAATTTTCTTCTCAACTTTTATCCATAAAATTAGATTTCTTATTCTTATATCAACTCTATCCTAAGATTTAGCTTTTCTTTTAACTCAGCTATCTCTATCTCTATATCCGACTCTTTCTTATTGGTATATTCTTTCATATTTTTGTGGAATTTTACTTTTAAGCCCTTCATCTTGATTTTCTCATCCTTTTTATTCTTTCCTTTGAGACTTAATGTGTTCTCCCTCTTATTTTCCTCTCTTGTATTAGGCCTTAATGTGTCTTTTCTTCCTCAATAAGTATATTTAACCTTGCTTGCTTCTTAATACCTTACCTAGGTTACCTTCCTCTAAACATGATATTTTTTTATCTATAGTCCTTATTTAACTTGGAATTTCTTTTTGAGTTTCTACCCACTCTTTCCTTTTCACTTTCCAAGCCTTAATGGGAGATAGGGCTTGTTCCTTTACACTTGACTCCTTTTTTTCTTTCTCAAAATTTCCAAGAATCTTTCTTCTATTTTTTTTACTCTCAATGAATTTTTGTACACCCTCTCCAAGGTAATCTAAACCTTGATTTGGAATATTTTACATTTCCCAAGATATCTTAGTAAGCTCTAATACCAAAAATTAATGTAAGACCAAACTCTTTACAACTATATTTATATCAAGATGATGAAAATCCACAAACTCCTCAATATAGTTATAAATTTCTTAGAATGGTCTCTACAAGACCAATGAGATTATTCATGATTTCAAAAAGGTTTATTAACTCTTTAGATCTCTAAAAATTACTCTCATAGGCTCTTCAAAACATTTCCTACTAGGTATGCCTTATATAATCCTTATATTAACTCAATCACTAAACTTTGAACACTCAGGATTATTTACTTGATATAGTAATTAATACACATGTGATTACCTATTTATACTTGCCACATCTTTATTTGATCCAAAATTTAGGCATTTTATTAAGAATATTACCATCCTTCTCTATCAATATTTGAATTAACTTTTAGGCAATTTAAGGAATGTAAAACCCTAGGTTGATAAAGTGATAGAATAATAAATTAGGGAATAAATATAGTAATATCAATAGACTCTAATTTTTATAATGATTTATCTAATTAATTATTCTATAAATAAAAAATGAATTAAAAGAGATGTGCTTAGCTAGAAACTATTTGATATAAATGAATATAAGTTGAAAATAGGTGTAAAAATTATGCAAGGTCTCATGAATAGGAATTGGGAGTTAGAAAACATCCTAGAAAATAGCATAGTATTTTTTATAGTAGCATACCATGATAGTGTCATTTGTGTCATAGCAGTGACCTTTTCAAAATAGGGATAGTGATATTCTAGGTAGACCTTCACCTGGTTCTAGGGATTCTATGTCTGTGTGCATGGATGCTAGTCTACTATGTGTTCCCTATTTTAATAATTTTAATACCAAACACTAGGCCTTCATGTTAGTTAGGGTATTTTAGGATGACAAGTATAAAAATAATGGTGTCAATAGGGTAGGTTAGACATGAAATCAACACCCCATGTGCCAAAAGTTTCCTACATACCATTACCCTGAAAGAGGATCAAGCCTGATGTAGTTCTCCCAATCTAAGTACTGATGAAAGTGCAAGTGAATGATAGTATGAGTGCCAATTTGATTGCTTTGAGTTTTATTTGAGATTTTAAATCTAAGTAATATGAACTTTGGTCTATTGTAGATGCATGTATGTAAAAGTATGGTAGAGTAGGGATCAATGACCTTGATTTCCACTAATGTTGTTGAGTTTATTTATGAGTATTTACATTCAATTTATATATAGTGGATAAGTGATTGAAATTGGTCTATATATATAATTATATTGATTTTTAATATGTGAAATAGGTCTAACTCTACCCTAGGAATGCTTTGAAGAATGAAAAGATATCCATTGGGTGAGTAAAGAGATAAGTGATAGTAATACATTCCCTAGGTAAATACCATAGCATGCTAGTGTCCTAAGGGATGCACTAATGTACAAGTGATGGGGTGTCGTCATTCCATTAATTTAATCAAATTACTATTGATGTCATATTTAACCAGGGTTGTGTCTAAAGCTATATGAAACAAGAAGAATCATAGTGATTTAGTAACTGATTGTAGGTATCTATATTTTTTCTTTTTGTTTTGGGGTTTTTCTAATGTTTTGAAGACTTCTTGGTTAAAACCTTATTGGAATCAATCTATTAAAATTTTCCATATATAGACACACGTTGTAGAAATGAAATAGATCATTGGAAATAAACACACTTTTGCAGAATAAAATAGATTGTTGGAAAATGATTACAAAGAAACGAGAATTTAATCTAAAATGCCTGTAGGAATAAATTTACAAAAAAAATTATCTTTAAGGAGTTGGAAGCATTTATAAATTTAATAAAGTTACCTATTTGCTTTTGCAAGTAAAATATAAATACTGACTAAAAATGAAGATCCTGGTTCTTTGGAGGTGTGGGCCCTTACTCTGCCTAGAAATAGGATTGAGCAATTTAATTTGCTTTCAAAATAGAAATGGCTTATTTCATTGATAAAATGTTCTGTATTACAAAAATTTACTAGTCTATCCTTTTCTCTCTATTCTTCAATGATCTTCTTCTCTCTCTTCCTCAATTCCTAGGTTTGTATATATAGATGCTTTGATGGTTGTAACTATTTCATAGATATGATGGAACTGAATCATACCTAGAATAGATGCTAAATCAAGATGTGGTTGGATGTCTAGTTGTGTGATAAATGTCTTAGATCTACAAATATGGAAATTGGGAATCTGCTCCTAATTGAATGGGATCATTGACCTAAAAGATCACTGGCCATTTTGGAATAGATCCTTATCAGTTCCATATCTAGCTATGAAAGTTCTAGAGCTTATCTATAAGAGTACCAGAGCTAATTCAGATAATTCTAGAGCTTAAATATAGAGTTTTGGAGCTAAGTCCAAAAATACGATAACTTGAAATAGTATGGTGGAGTTCCAGAACTAAGATGTTGATTTTAATGCTTCTAAAAACATGTAATCCACTTCATATTTATTCTTTAGCCTGACGATGACCTATTTTATTAGAAAACTTGAATTTTCCAACACACTTGTTAGGAATTATAGGTTTTTAAATGTTAGAATCACAATCAACAAAAGATGGATAATTACATCCTAACTCATCCAGATCAAAATAAAAGTTAAAAAATGCAATAAAACCTAATAGAAAGAAAGAGTAAGATGAGGTCATTTATTATAAATTTATCGGGCATATCCTGGCCTCATCATTTCCCCCATACTTACTTGTTTGTAAGTCCCTTTACAAACTTCACTCTTCAAATTCAGGACTGTATATCCTGCATTCCAGTTGATTACTCAAATAAAATGGCTGGAACTAAATTCCCAATGCTTTAATCTAGAGGTACTATACCCAACTCCTGCTTCTACTTTTCTTTTACATTCTACAAATTGAGTGGGATTTTGAAGTTCTCTATTTTTCCAAGGAGATATGGGAGTGAGAAGTAAAGGTGGCCTTGTTTGCATGACTATCCATATGCACCAGGGAGTTTCATTGATCTGAGGAATTATTGTGCATAAAGTTTTTTCCTTTCTAGACTCTAGATCAAATTTGAAGGGGATATTAGTTCCCTTCTTTTCAATTCCACTAAAATAAATTCCCATCTTTTTAAACATGCATCATAGATATTATCAAAATTTACCTTCTCATAAGAGGTGAAGACATCCAAGTTTTGCTGTAAATTGAAAAGATAAGGTCCCCTAAATTTTTCATTAAATGCATGGGATTGGAAACGTGTAGTAAAGGTGAGTGGATTACCATAATGAATTCTCATACATAGACCAGATGAATTAGCCTTTGACAAATTCTTTGACTCCCTTTCCTGCCATGCAATCTGATTTTGAAGAACAGAGACAAATGTGTTAAGCTAGCTTTCCCCTACATACAAATTGATCATAAAACCCGTATTTCTTTCTAGCATAAAATTATAGAGGTAAAATTCACAAAGAAGGTTTTTCTATTTTGTATTAGCTAAGGAATAGGCGGCCGAGAAATCAGCTTCATCTTTTATTTCATGTGGAAGGCTACATGCTATCCTTGCTAATTACCAGTGAATGAATTATTCCTCTAAAAACATACTATAAATAGGGAAAGGTCTTCTACACACAAGTAGTTTCTCACTCATCATACAAACTATTTTTATTTTCACAAGACATTTATACTTATCATTTTCCTCCTTGTAAAATTTGTCTGACCATTCCTTCCTTGCTTTATCTTCTTCTGCCAGTTTGCCTTTCAAGTCTATATTGGATGCCTTGATTACACTAAATTCTCTGCATGTATCATCCCATAACTTCTTGAGTGGAAAATAATTCAATTTAGTCTATGCAGAGACTATTGACACAGAGGTCTTTATTGTACATTTTTCCTCATTCTCCATCAGTTGCCTTTTAATCTCTGATAATTCCTCATTCTTTACTGTGAACTGGTTTATTAATTCTTCAAGGAGCATTTCTTTCTATTCTAATTTGAGTTTGAGGAAGTTCAATTCCTCATCCTTTTCCTTGATAATGAGTTCTACTCTAGACAAAAATAGAGCCTATTTAATCTATTAGTTTTGTTCTTTTTCTAAAATTTCTTGGGGAGTTAAGAATTCTTCTTCCACCATAGGGGATTTTACTTTCCTTCTCCAAGATGCCTATTCATCTTTTGCATGTGATGGTGTTGTTGATCTAGTGAATTTGGTATCTTAATTACTGTACTCAGCTGTGGAACTTAGCGATTTCAACTGTGTAACTACTATACTTAGCTATAAAACTAACAGAGGTAATTTGTTGTATCTCTTTTGAAATTTTTTTGTAGCTAGCTTTTACTTTGTTGATGTAATAATAATAATGATTCTTTATGACTATCTACCAACTCATTCCATCATCAATATCCTTCTTATGATTTTGCACATTTAACCATGATGTACAATAGATGACTCATCATACTAATCTTTTATATTAAGTCTAATCACACATGTAAACTTTCAATTTAACTTTTAACAAGTTAAAAACATAATTACCATCCTTAATGATGCAATCACTCCGTCATGATGACTCATCATTCCTAAAAAATGGTTAGAAAGAAAATAGCTAGAATATAATTTTTTTTAATTTGAATTAGCCATTTATTTGAGAAGATCAACACCATCACTGGTTTTCAATTGATCTTTTTTTTTAAAGAAGAGAACAACATTTACTAGTTTTCATCCTCTTCCCTTTATTCTAGATCTTTTCATTTTATTATTTGATCATTCTAGAAGAACTGGGTTCTTACATATGATCAAATTCTTTATTTGCTTCAATCTACTTCAAGAATTCATCCTTAGTAGGAGGCTTCCTATAAATTTTTAGCCTGTGTCCATTGACCAAGAGTATTCTTCTGCTGCCATCAATGGGAAGTAACTGGATAGAACCATTGTCAAATATTTTCTTGATTTGATAAGGTCCTCACCATCTAGTTCTTAATTTGACTTTGAATTATTGGTACTTAGAATCAAACAACAATGCCCAGTCTTCTACTTTGAATTTTCTTTCCTTGATATGTGAATCATGCCATTGCTTCCTTTGACCTTGGATTATCTCTGTCTGGTGAAGTGCTTCCATTCTGAATTCATCCAATTCATTGAGTTAAAGGATTCACTCCTTTTGAGCTACATCCAATTCAATTCCCACCTTAGTTGTTGTCCTCAATGTCTGTAGTTCAAACTCAATAGGCAACAAGGGTTTTTTTCCCATAGACTAACTCATATGGTGAAAACCCTGTTATGTTTTTCTAAGTTGTATTGTAAGCCCAAACAGCTTCAGGTAGTCTTTTTACCCAATCTCTTTTTTCAGCTTCAACTTTTTTAGTGAGGATGTTTTCTAATTCTCTATTTGTTACTTCAACTTGTCTATTTGCTTGCGGGTGATAAGGAGATGACTTCCTATGATTGATCTGATAATACATTGTAAAGGCTTGGATCATATTAGACATAAATTGTGGTCCCTAGTATGAAACTAAGCTTCTTGGTCCTCCAAACTTTACCATAATTATGTGCTAAAGGAAATAAGCAACTACTTCTTCAGTGGAATTTGTTAAATCTTGCACTTCTACCCATTTTGTTACATAATTAATACACACAAAAATGTGCTCTTTTACCTATGAAGGAGGATTAAAGGGTCCAAAAAAATCCAATCCCCATATCTCAAATGGTTCAATCACTACTTTTGGTTACAGAGGCATTTCATTGGTAATGGTTGGCTATGTCATCCTTTGACAAGGATCACACCACCTAATATATCTCTTCACATCATTTTATAGAGATGGCTAATAGTAACCAGTGCCAAGTATCTTTTGAGCTTTTCTTTTCACTAAATAGTGTCCTCCACTTGGTTCATCATGACATGCTTAAAGGATGTCAAAGATTTCATCTTCTCTCACACACTTGTGTAAAACCAAATCAAGACCACATTTAAATAGCATTCCTTTTAACCATTTGAACTGTGCACTGGTTTTGATTAATTTCATTATTTGATTTTTAGTGAAATAAGGAGGAAACTTCCCTATTGCAAGATAATTTGCCATGTTAGCAAACCATGGTGTATTAGCTGAAATAACAAACAATTGTTCATCTAGAAAGTTATCCTTGACTAGATTTTGCTCCCCTGTAGTGGTCAATCTTAACAAGAAATCAGCTACCACATTAGATTTGCCTAGATTATCCACAATGGTAATATCAAATTCTTGTATAAGTAATAACCATCTAATTATTCTACCTCTAACCACTGGTTTGTTAATTAAATATTTAATTGTTGAGTGATTTGTATGTATAAATATTTTATACCCTGTAATGTAATGTCTAAATTTATTGATTGCATAGATCATAGCCAAAAATTCCTTTTTAGTGGTAGTGTAATTTCTTTCAGTGGGAGTAAGATTTTTACTGATATAGTAAATAGCATACATTCTTCCTTCTTCATCTCTCTATCCCAAAATTACACCAATTGAGGTGTTTGAGGCATTAGTTTGGATGTGAAAAGGTTTCTCCCAATTAGGTCCTTGTAATATTGGGGCAGTTACTAATTTGTCTTTAATTTCTTCAAAAGCATGTTGACACTTTTCATCCCAAAGAAATTCACAGTCCTTGGTAAGCAATTTAAACATGGGAGCAACAATTTTACTAAAATCCTTGATGAAGCACCTATATTATCTAACATGTCCTAAAAATGATTTGATATCTATGGGAAGGAATAGGCAAGTTTGAAATAATCTTGATTTTGTTTTGGTCAACTTGAATTCCTCTTTTTGAAATATGGTGACCTAATATGATCCCTTCATCAACCATCATCAAACATTTCTCATGACTAAGAGACAAGTGATGTTGTTCACATCTTGTTAATACTCTGTCCAAAATTTTTAAGGCATCATCAAATGTATCTCCATACACAGTAAAGTCATCCATGTATACATCCACATAGTCATTTGTTAGGTCTACAAAAATTGCTAATATAACTCTTTGAAAGGTTGCTGGAGCATTACGTAGTCTAAATGGCAATACCCTATAAGCAAAGGTACCCCATGGACAAGTAAATGTAGTTTTGTCTTGATCCTCAGTAGCAACTCTGATTTGATTGTACCCACTAAATCCATCCAAGAAGGAAAAGTACTATTTACTTGAAAGGTTGTCTAAGACTTGATCTATGAATGGTAAGGGAAAATAATCTCTTAGGGTGGCTTTGTTCAGTTCCCTATAGTCAACACAAATTTTACATTTTCTATTATTTTTAGGGACAATTACAAGAGGAGACACCCACTGGATATCTGAGATAGGGTAGATAAAACCTACTTGTAATAGTTTTTCAATTTCTTGTTTGACTATATCCCTTAAGGTTGGATTAATCCTTCTTTGAGGTTGCCTAACTAGTCTAATGTTTTTAGTATAAATGTGATGGGTGAAGATACTTGGATGAATTCCCTTAATATCTCTATAGTCCCAAGCAAAAGCTTTAGTATGATCCTTCATAACATCAAATAGTTTGACTTCTTCATTATTCTTTAACCAACTATTAATATTCAAAAAAATTCCTGGTTGAATCTCAACATGTTTGGTTCTAGGAAATGATGAACTGATTTGTTGAAAGGGTTCCATTAAGGTATTTAGTGGACATGCATGTGGTAATAACATATGATATGTAGCAACATCTTCAAAAGTTCCTAGAGGTAGAATGATGGACAAGGGACAGCAAGAAGATTTATGATAATTATCTTGTTGTAGGTTGAACTCCTTGTTACTGGTATTTTTAAAAAATTCTTCATCATCTCTTGATATCTATAAAGATAAAGCTATAGATCCTTCATCTCACCAATAGAAATCATGTTCCTCCAGAGCAAAATTATCTTCATTTATAGATAATTGGTGTGGTTCTAGAATTAACTGTGATGGTTTTGGAATAGATTCTGCATGTTCCAGAACTAATCCTGACTGCTCCAATAATGATTGATGTTCATTTAATGAAGGATTAACCATATCATCTATTTCTCATACATGATCTTGCAATGTTATCATAGCCAAAGAAGACAATTTTTTCTCATTAATATCAGGATTATCAACCCATAATTTGCTTGATTATCAATAAAAGGTCTTAAAAATGGATATAATGAAATTTGCTTATAATTCTTACCATTTGAAATAGTCATATCACCTGACCTACAATCAATTAAGGTAGCAAATGTATCTAACCATGGTCTCCCCAACATAATGGGATAACCAAGTGTTTTACCTTTTAGTTGTAAGATAATGAAGTCGACTAGATATTCCCATGATTCCACCATTGCTACCACATCTTCAATAACTCCTAGTTTTGCTACAAAATGATCTACCATCTGTAATATGGTATTAGTAGGTTGTATGCCTATTAATGGTAATGTTTTCAAAGTGTCCATTGTCATTACATTGATAGCTACACCCAAATTAATCAAAATGTTATGTATATCCTTATTCCCTATAGAAATAGAAATAATAGAGCTTCCAAGATCTCCATATTTGGGTAGTAGGAGTTTTCCTACTAATAAATTAGTAAGTTTTCTATCTACCTAAATAGTCTTGGGGTACTGCTTCTTTATTCTAGGTTTTTTAAAACATAACAGTTTGATTAACTTATTCAACTCTGGAATATCCTTAATTGATTGTAACAATGGTATTTCAATATTTAATCTTCTTAGTTCCTGCACCAATTTAGATTCTTTAAGTTCTATGATTTCTTTAAGTCTTTCTAGAAATGGAATCTCAGTAGAAGTTCTTTCTAGTTCCTTATATTTTTCTTGGTCATTTTCCTTAAGTGTAACTGTGCTAGGAGTTTTAGCTTCTTATGTCATCTCAGTGATTATAATAGGTGGACTTCTAACTATTTTTCTAGATTTGGTTTGAATGTTTTTATAATCTATTGTATTTAAATCAACTAATTTTGCTAGTTCTATTTCGTATATAAGAGTTATTTGTTTGTTTCTTAGGTTTGCTACTAGTTGTGCTGGCATTTGTGTTTGGATTATGTTTTTAACCTATGGATTTTGTGCTAAAGGTCCCATTATGTCTTGTTGGTTCTAATTCAGATATGTCTTCCCTTACACATAATTATTAGGGCCCCATCTATGTTGTGGCCAAGAATAAGGATTTTCTTGACCAACCCAAGGTTTTTGATGTCCTTGAGTATACCAAGATTGACTTGACCAATCCTAAGGATGACATGTGGGTTGAGGGGCCCAAGGTGGCTATCTCCAACTTTGTGTTACTATTTGAGCTACCCATGGCATCATCCAGGGATTAGGAGCTGGTCTTGGCATAAATTGTCCTTGGTTAGGTTGTCTCTAAACAAAATTTAATTCTTCTATGGTGGATGATGTATTGGTTTGTTTGAGCTAATTTTTTATGAGTGGAAGAAGAGAACAAGCATGAGTATCATGTTCTTTAGATTCACAAACAAGACATACTTCTATTTTATCCAAAGGACATTCCTTTATTGTATGCTTCTTCCTACATCTGGGACAATACATGGTTAATGGTTCAAGTTGGGCATTTGATTTAGCTTGCAATCCTTCCATGGTGGAGGTTAATTGAACTAATATGTCTATTTTAAATTTTTCCAATTCATCCATCAATTTTTTCATATCTCGATTTGAATTTTTAACCATTTCCCCTTTCTAGGTCCACCCCTTATCCTTGAATAGTTTCTACAAATTTCTATGATTTCATCCATTCTTAATTGAGCAATGTTTCCTCCGCCAATTAAATCAAGGGTTTCCCTAGATTCATCATCTATAACTTTGAGAAAAATGGTTTTATTTACATCTTATTGAAGTACAAATCCACATATTTTACTCATAAAGAGGAATTTGTCATAATAATCTTCCATATTTTCATCTTCTTCCTATTTGATTTTGAAAAACTCTTCCTTTTGATTTCTTCCTCTACAATAATCTTGATATTTGTCTAGGAAGACAATTTCCATTTGTTCCCAATTGGTAATAGAATTATATGCTAATCCCATAAACCACCTCATCGATGCATCCTTCAGAGTAGATGGAAACAACTTCAATTTTTGATTATCTGTCTTGTAATCATAAGTCTGACATAGTACTTTAAACTCATATAGAAATTGGTTAGGATCCTCAGATGACATTCTTATAAATGTGGGCAAGTGTGTAGGTGAGATTTTTTTCATAGTGGTTTCATCATCCTTGATCTAAATGGGATAGGTAAAGGTTCTCTTAGGTTCTTTTCTAGCTTCTTGTGCCATCTCTCTAGTATTTTCTAGTCCCTTCTCCCAATCAATGTGGTATGTGGTCTATTTTAGGGATGGTGAAAAGTCAGGAGTAGGAGGTTGACTACTCAATTGAGAATCAAAAATTTCCCTCAATAGATCTTGAGAAATAATCTTCCTCCCTAAGGTTCTACTTGTTTCTAGTGACTGATCCAAAAATTCCAAAAATGGTAATTTTGCTTCTTATCTTGTAAGAGATAATGGTGCCTCCAATTCTTGCTCAGTGTCCTTTATTAAACTAGAGGATGATGGAAATTCTTGTTCAAATATTTTGGGGAGAAATATACCCTTGGATTCTCGTGGTCTACTCATAAATTAGGGAAAATTTCTTTAATTATTAAATGAATGATTGTTGCTCTTGTTGACACGTAGTTAGAAAATTCCAACTAGTGAGTCCTCAACAATGACACCAAAAATGATGGGTGTCATCATTCCCTTAATTTAATCAACTTCTTGTTGATTTCATTTTAACCATGGCTATGTCTAAAGATATATGCAACAAGAAGAATCATAGCGATTTAGTAATTGATTGTAGGTATCTATATTTTTTTCTTTTTATTTTGGGGGTTTTTTAATGTCTTGAGGACTTCTTGGTTAAAACCTTATTATAATCAATCTATGTGAATTTGCCAGAAGTAGACACACATTGAAAAAATGAAATAGATCGCTAGAAATAAACACACTTTTGTAGAATAAAATAGATTGCTAGAAAATGATTACAAAGAAATGAGAATTTAATCTAAAATGCTTGTAGGAACAAATTTTAAAAAAAAATTAACTTTAAGGAGTTGGAAGCATTTATAAATTTAACAGAGTTACCTATTTGCTTTTGCAAATAAAATATAAATACTAACCAAAAATGAAGATCCTGGTTCTTTGGAGGAGTGGGCCCTTACTCCGCCTAGAAACAAGATTGAATAATTTCATTTGCTTTCAAAATAGAAATGGCTTATTTCATTGATAAAATGTTTTGTATTACAAAAATGTACTAGTCTATCCTTTTCTCTCTATTCTTCAATGATCTTCTTCTCTCTCTTCCTGAATTCCTAGGTCTATATATATAGATGCTTTGATGGCTGTAATTATTTCATAGATACGATGGAACTGAATCGTACCTAGAATAGATGTTGAATCAAGATGTGGTTGGATGTCCAGTTGTGTGATAAATGTCTTGGATCTATAAATACAGAAATCAAGAATCTACTCTTGATTTAATGGCATCATTGACCTAACAAATTGCCAACCATTTTGGAATAGATCCTTATCAGTTCCATATCTAGCTGTGAAAGTTTTGGAGTTTATCTATAGGAGTACCAAAGCTAATTTAGATAATTCTGGAGTATAAATATAGAGTTTTGGAGCTAAGTCTGAAAATGTGACAACTTGAAATAGTATGGTGGAGTTTTGGAACTAAGCTAAATTGCTTTCAATGCTTCCAAAAACATGCAATCCACTTCATATTTGTTCTTTAGCCTGATGATGACCTGTTTTATTGCAAAACTTGAATTTTCCAACACACTTGTTAGGAATTACATGTTTTTAAATGTTAGAATCATAATCAACAAAAGATGGATAATTACATCCTAACTCATCTCATATCAAAATAAAAGTTACAAAATGCAATCAAAATTAATAGAAATAAAGAGTAAGATGAGGTCATTTATTATACATTTATCGGGCATATATTGGCCTCATTACCAAGTAGTAAGAGCTAGTGAATAAGGGGCCTAAGTGCTTAAGGGGTGATTTATTGATATTTTTGGTATATCTATAAATGGGTTAGACTTACACAAAATTTGAGTAATGATCAAGAAATGCCCTAAGATAGTTCTAGGGATAAACTAAGGATAAAGTGGTCTAAAGTGACACTCATTAAACTCAAATAACATTTTATATGATCACATTTTTTCCCCTTTATTATAGAAATGTAGAAAATAAAAATGAGTAGGATAAAGGAAAAAATATATACTTGTTCTTACCTAAGAGGCAAATCCCATGAATATGGGTCTGAGTTTACAAAACATGCTCTATTATGAGTCCTATAAATGAAACATGAATGGATTAACCTTTAATTAAGAAACATCAAAAGAAAATACAAAACTAAGTAAATAGATGAGATAGAGAGAGGAAATTAATAAATACACCTTGATGTGTATGTAAACCAATGCTAAAACTTGGTGAAATCCTATGTGTGCATGTAGTTGGTGATCAAATGATAAAAAACTTAGACTAGGATAATGGCCTAAATAATCCCCATGTGTGGTTTACTCAATAACTTAATATGGCCTTTAATCCATCATTTCCCATCCATATTTGGTAGATCGTAATCTATGAATAACTAGGATTAGACTGATGGCTTGTCCAAACCTTATATGTAGGTGACTCAAGAACTCAAGTAGGCTATGACTACATCATTTCATACCCATGTATAGTAGATGCATATAAAACTAAATTTAAATAATTTAACTAAATATGTGTGATGTAACTAAAACTATGTAGGATGGATTTGAGGACACTCAAAAACTCTAAAATGTAAAATAGCTTAGGGGCAACTTAGGAATATAGCTTAGGGATTACTCAGTAATGCTAACCACTATGATGGAATAAGGCATCAATCTAGTGTGAACCTAGTACAAATAGTGTATATATTAATAACATGTATAATGACATGGATATTCCATTCCATATGATATTACTATTGTCAAACTGAACATATAAGAATAATGTATGACACACATGCCCCCAAATCTAATATATATGTATATGTATTCTAGATTGAGTCATAATAATCTATGTTTGAGTATATAAAACTAAAATGGGAGTGGTCATGTCATGCATGATGTCCCCAATTTGATTAAACCTATGTAATTATGCTTATAATTGAGCATAAATTGAGCTTATATGTTAATATATGATTTAGACTATGCAAACCTAGACTATACATACTACACTTTTCTAAAAATTCTAAAATATTCTATTTTTGGGGCTATTATATAGTAGCATGGTCCCCTAGCCAAAATTACACTACTCTAGTGTCATTTATGTTATTTTATTGACCAAATGTGTTGTTTCTATACAAAAATGAGACTAATCTGGTTGTGACTATTTTTCTTTGTGTTTTCCTTAATCTAAGATCTATATTCTATGTTTACATGCTAAAAACTATGTTATGAGTGCATTAGGATGGAATGATTTCTATGATAAAACCTTTTAAATTATCCCTAATTTTATAGGAGTTGTTGAAATTATACAATAATTGTACTCAAAATAAAAATTGTGTATCATGTGTGTTAGGTTTAAAACATATGATATCTACATGATAGACCAATATAATGCATATACATGACATTAGAATGTAAAATAATCTAAGCATAAGTTGGTAATGTATAATTTATGTGCTATCACTTGGATTTTCACCCTTTTATGAGATATCTCAGCTTTCATCATCCAAGTGGCATAATGGAAACAACTTTAGGCTTGTGGGTAGGCTAAGGATGAGGTGAATCTCTAGTTAGGACTAGCTCCCTTGATGTACCACTTTGGATCACTAATACACCTAAAATTTGTGAGGGAAAAGGGAGAGAGAAAATAGAAATAAAACTATCATAAGGGAGGTGATATAAAAAATAAGTTTATGACTACCAACCAGATGCATGTTACACACGAAACCAAGAGACTAACCAAACATACACTTCTCTAATATGCATCTTCCCACAATAATATTACATTATGAGGTTATGGATGAATGTTTAGGCTAGGAGGACTAGACAAGAGGACTTTAATGCTACTATTGAGTAGACCAAATCACTGAACCTTGAAACATCCTTTAACACTTCTTATGCCCTACAAGAAGAAGTTTTCTAACTATAAATAGGTGAGAGAATGAAATAACATGCTAAGGAAACAAGAGTTATCACTAAGAAAAATATGTCATCCAAGTAAAAACACTATGAAAAATTATGGAAGAGGTAAAAATAAGTAGTATTATTGATCAAATGGTATTAAAATGATCAAGGATTAACCATACTCAAGTGGAGAATGAATTAAAAAGGCCAAAATGGCTAGTTCTTATAGAACCCGAGAGAGAGAGAAAAAGAAAGAATTACAAAGGGTCATAAGGACACTTGTAAAGATAATAAAAGGAGTTAAATATGCATGAAAATAGTATTTTAAATGAACCATTCAAGGATAGGAATCACAAGTGTCATCTCAAGTCATGAAACTCATGAAAAGTGGCATGAAGTTCTCATTCTGGCTTTAAAAACTGCCTTTATGATTCACCTATATTTGAACATACCAAAACTAATTATGGATAGGTATAATGATTTTAATGAATGTTAAGTATTTTATACATTCCTATTTATTATTTTTTTATATTTTTGGTCATCTAGAATCATTTTGGATGATCCATCACCATCTACAGTCTAAGAAAAATCCTCTTCCACACACCTTACACACTTGGATTATAAAAATAATAAGTTTTCAATGAAAATTCATAAAATGGAGTGGATGACACTTTTAAATACCCTCCATTTCCTTATAGGAATTAGGAACACCTTAAAATTGGCTCACTTGAAATTTTCCACCCTTCTTACTAGCTTGGTCACTATTCCAATTTTGACTGGCTAAGATGAAGAAACTATTTGAGGTACTTAGGAGTTTTTCCAAGGAATTAAATTTAAATAGGGAGTTATATTAAGTCTTAATATTCCCTGACATGTGATTATAATCTATTGAAACCTCTAAGACCTATAAAATACACAAAATAGTCAAAAGTACCCTATTTTGTACCCTATCTATGTAGTTATATACAACTTAAAATGATGGGAAGGAGATTGAAATATTCATATTAATTTTTCAATCACTTTAATGTTCAAAATAGGTCATTTAAATATCCCTTAAACCTCATTTTTCTAATCGGGTCACTAGCAAGGGTTTTACAAAGGTTTTGGCGTATTTACCCTCTTAAGCTTTGTTCATAAAGGTTTCATATTTAATTTTTAAAAAAAATACACAATATAATTTTATATTACCATTTTAAACTTCTATAATATTCTTATTTACCCATGCAAATCATCAAGATAGATATGAGTACTCAAAGTGCTTATTCGAGCTTGGTTCTTCCATTTACATAGGCTTGCCATTGTCTTGAGACAAAAATATGACTCCCTTGTGACTTATTGTACATAATAATAGCTTATAAAAATCATAATTCATCCTATAATCATGATTTAATAGGTTATAAATCTCACTAGGGGCTGGAAGTGAAGTTGGACCCCCCATTGGGCACTAGGCCTCAAATAGTCCTATCTGCATACTTGGTACTCTAGACCATTATATTTGGTTTCATTATTATATGATATTCTTCCCATGTTTTATTAGGTTTATTTAAAACTCTCCCACCTTCCTTAATTGTTTCTCTATATCCCAATCTACTTTTTCATCCTCATTCTCCGAACCTACCATTTAGTACATAAAGGGAAGTGCGCTCTATCTGAGATAAAATAGAGGGTACTTACCCTATTATCTTATAAAAATTGAAGTTTTTATGGGATTAATTAATTAATAATTAGGTTATTTACCAATTTTCATCCCTTTTCCAAGTCATTTGACCTCTCAATTCTCTCAATTCCAAAATTGACTTGTGCAAAAGAGCACTATGCATAGTGTTTTGATGTGGATTGAGTATGCATGCTCAAGGTACTTCCTTTGATTGTTTTCATATCATTATGTTTTAATTTTATATTTTACATTACATTATTATCATTTAATCCATTTTTACCCTCTCTAACTTTTCATTATTTACACCCCTCCTTAGTTTGCCTAAATTGAGTACTATTTGACTGCGTTCTACTTGTTTAGAGATCATGTAGTTATTATTTGAATAAATTAGGCCTTAGGTTCAATTTTTAAATACTTTCACAAGGTGTTATTTAAAACATAAAATAATTTCCATTCCAATCAAATTCATTTTCATACCTTGTTATGGTTCCAACCATTTGCTCAAACTCATTGTCCCACTTAGTCAACTATAGGTGGATATAGGGCTTTAAGAGGTATATGTAAGCTTGTTTCACATTTAAAAGAGATAATGGAGGTAATAATTGTCCCAAATAAGGTTTTAATAGGTTAATTTCATAATTTTAACTTTCATTTTACCCTTTATATGGACTTTGATCTCACCAAACTGAGTTATCCCTTTTGACTGTGATACCCTGCTTACTTGATTCTTATAGGTGTGTATTTACCTAGTTGAAATTGTTAATGATGTGTGAAGAAATTACTTGAATAATAAAATTATCCTACCTATATTCACTTTAAAGTTATAAAACACCATTCTTAGGTCACTATTTTCCTATTTTGTTGTAGGTGCACATTTCCTTGAGAATGGACATATGTAAGTGTCTATGAAGCTTGAAACATTATACACCATAAACATACTAAAAATATTCATGATTATTTTCATACCATTAAATAAATGTGACCATTAAATAATGAGAGTATTATTTATTTTCTCTTGGGATTTCAAATGGTCATTCAAACCTCAAACCCTGTAGATGTTAATGCAGGTTTTTAATGTCTTTATAATCAACTTTAAGGCTCCAAATAGTTAGGCTCCATCAATTGTATTGGATTCATCCTTGGAATATTTATTATCCATGATAAAGGATATAAGTTATACCTATCTATATAATTTTAAACTATTTGAAACCTTGTTATAATATATTCACAACATGCCCTTAGACCTTTGTTTTCACCTTTTAGGGAAAATCTCCCCAAACTCAATCATATTATGCTTAAAGATGGTTTGCATCTCCTCTTACTAATTTTATGATTAAAAAATGTCTACCTTGTGTTTATCACATGATATTAATTTAAATTAAAACTTACCATGTTTAAAATTATCCAAAAAATAACCCACAAAGTTTTGTAGTACCACCTATAGTGGGTGTTCTAATATACAAGCAATGAGGCACCTTCAAGTAACAAGCATGATATTGTGAGTTTAAATGGTGTTTTTAAAATTTTAAAGAGTTAAAAATAGACCCTTCCCATTATCATAAACCTATATTATATCAAAAAACTCCTTTTAACATATTTGGTTTCCATAGAGGCACCTATAGGTGCATTTTAGTGGTAGGAGACTATGAATTTAGGCAATGGATAGTGATATAGGTAGTGAACAAGGATTATATTATTGGTATTCACTCTATAACTTCACCAAGTTGAAAAATACATTATTTTCACTCTAAAATATTATACATAACTATCAAATCTCTCATTCCATCATGACATCATATGAGATACTTGTATATTTAATGAGCTGCCTGTACATGCATATTGCATTGACTATCTAAGTTTATTTATAAATTATTTGGAGATTACAACTTGCTTTTTAATAATTTTAAAGACATTTTAAATTATTTTATACATTAAATACACCTCCATGAAGATATATATAGGTTCTACACATGTGATTCAACATGGTTGCAAGTGAAACTGATTGAAGAGGTAACTGAGTATGACCATGGGATGAATGTTTGATCAAAACATGGAGTTATGAAAAAAAATGAAAATTGGTGATAATATTTAATTTATTCCTATGGGACACCATATTATATTCATATGAGACCTATATATAATACCATCATTCTGAAACAAGGAAAAACTTGATTGAAGCTTCATAATGGTGATACCTTCCTGCAACATGAGATAACTTGCCCATTAAAACACCATGAAACATGAAACCAAATATGAAGAGAATTTGAGAAGGTATCCAAAATCCTCTAGATCCAATATAACTATTTGGTTTGTATAGACATATATAAAATGGAGCAAAACCTATAGGATACACATATTGGTAAGCAAAAAAACATAGTCAGCTTAAAAAGGATGTTTCATAAATCATGGTTAACAAATCTTATAAATATTATTATTAAAATTAATCTCTATGAGTTTAATAAAACCTCAAAAATATTTTTGACTTGGAACCACTTCTAATAACCATACTAATCATGAACGTATTGATCACTTCAACATGTCTAGAAGGGCAAGAAAGGAGTGAAATGATTTTGGGCATTTTTATCACTTTTAAAGCATGTCAAGAGCTAATATGAGTGTAAGGAAGATGAAGAAGCATTCCATTACGTTATCCCATGTGTCAAATTTCCCCATAGGCAATACAAGTTTCAAACTCTTCTCTTATCCCAAGAAAATTACTCTTTCTTATGAATAATCTATAACTTTCAGTTATGAATAGTTGATTAAGGAATAATAGGACACATGGAATGTGAAATCACATTTTGGAGCCTTCACATTTCCTAAGGAGGTCGTACAAGTCATTAAATGTTCTATTTTGACCTCTAAAATGACTCTAAATGATATAAGGACTAAAATCACTAATTAACAAGGCTAATATAACATGAAATCACACTAAATGACCTATAATAATCCTTAAGACATAATATTAGACCCATAAAACACCTAAAAAATAAGTTTTTACCTATAAGGGTCCCAATTTGACCCATACGGTTTGGTCAACAAATTGGTTATTGATAAGTGTAGTATGCCTATTATACTAACTAAACTAGTATCCTTATCAGTCCATTGGGCTTAGGGAGTTATTTTAGGTCTGAAAA
This sequence comes from Torreya grandis, assembly GCA_037957365.1. Taxonomy (NCBI): domain Eukaryota; kingdom Viridiplantae; phylum Streptophyta; class Pinopsida; order Cupressales; family Taxaceae; genus Torreya; species Torreya grandis. The sequence goes on along the minus strand of JARHVA010002089.1, from coordinate 2,708,514 downwards.
AAAAAGTAAGCCTTTTACTATTGAACATAGGTTAGATCAAGACAAGACCAATTGACTACCTCAACCACACAAAATAAAGGACATACACAAAACAATGCAAACAAGCTAACAAGACACACATGTGCTCAAATCACTTAGGAAAATAAAGGAAGCAAACCACTATATATAACTAATAATTAAGCATACCTCTATTTTCAGGATCAAAAGGAAAGTTTCTTACATCTCCTTCTTAATGAGATAAATCATGGTACCAAACATGTTGTTATTTGGATTGAACACTTGATAGATCAGATCTAATTCTTGGCACTTCACTTGCTATGCTTTCAAATAGACCTTCTTCAAATAGATCTCCAATGTAAAATTACTCCTCTTGGCCTTGTACACATACCTCATATTATTGCCCACTCTTCATCTCATGATCAACTTGCATCTTCTTTGTAGCCATGGTTTCAAGAGGAATGGTTTATTGTTCCTTGGAATATTTAGACCGATAAAATTTTGTTTTGACCTCCAAAGGCTGAGGTGAACTTTGCTTTGTCTCTTCTATAACATTTTTTAAAATGTAATATTGCTTACCATCACTTGTAATTAGATCTAAGGCATTTGTAGACCCCTTGAGAGACTTAAACTCATTGCTACTATCACAAGTATTCATACTCTCTTTGATTAGAATAATGAATGGGGAGAAGAAGAGAAGCTTATTCATTCTCTTCTTTATAACCTAAAAAGACTTCATCAAGATTTAATCTTTGACATAAGGGAGGCATTCTTCATTATCAACCAAACAAGAAGACTCAACACAAGGACTCACCTCTTTCTCAACATTCAAGACCTATTGAGGGATATAAAATTTTGTCTCAACTATCATAATATTATCTTACTTCCCAAGGGCTGCAAGATCTTCAATCTCCTCATTCTTGGTGATGCCAAGACTAGGCATCTTAAAATCAGGTGACTTAGCCCAATGAGGTTGCCAAGAAGTTGGGATTACTTCAATATAGAGTTATAAGTTTTTATCAACCAAATACTCCTCTTTAGGTTACCACACCATAGGTATATCAAGGCAAAGGTTGATGGGGTGAATAAAAGATGAACTAGTTGGTGGAGGTGACACACAAAACTCAAAATTAGATTGAGAGTGAAATGTAGAATATTATTTTGGAAGCTTTTGAGGAAGGGGGAGTAGACCTTAGGATAAAATAGCTTCGTTTTCTTCCTTATATTTGAAAATTAATTCATTAACATCTGATTTATCATGAGTAATCCCTTAAGGAAGAGTAGATGGGGTGAGTTTAGGCATAAGATCTTCTTTTGGGTCTAAACCTTCCATCACACCTTGACTTAGCAATTTCATCCTTGACTCTAACTCTTTAATTTACTTGGCTAGTTTCTCTTATAAAAGTATATCTTGGAGTTGATAGGAATCAACATGAGTATGATGATCACAAGAGGGATCAAATGTAATACAATAGGTCTCTTGAGGAAGGGTAGGAGGGGCTTGCATAAGATCAAGTTCTTTCTCAACTTCGCACTCCTTATCAAGGCTTCTATCTTATTTCATTACCCATGAATCCACTATCTTATTCTAGTTTATGATGTTAGGATTAAGAGCCTCTTATTGAGCTGGTGTTTCAATTTTAGGGGTGGATGAAGTATTCAAGAAACTTGGAATCTCCTTAGGCTTGGACTCTTCACCTTGTCTTCAGCATGGAATCTCACATTTAGAGGTCACTTCTTGAGGTGGGGTTGTAATTGGAGAGGGAAATGAGGGCTTATATTCCACTTAATTTTTGAATACATGGACTACTTAATATGTATATTATCCAACTCAATCTACCTATCAATATTTGCTTCAAAAATAAGCTTTCTCTTTTCAACTCTCTCTTCCAACTGATTGGGAAAAGGATGACTTTGATAAGCTTGATTGGGTTCATGAGTGGGAATCATGTAGGACTGACAGTAATCTTGGGGAAGTGGATATGAAGGTTGATAGGTTTGGTGAGGTTTATTTTCATGAATTTTTATCCTATCTTCTAAGGATGAAACTAGGCCGTTCACATCTAACATCTCAATTGTAAGCCTTTACCAATTGGCTCTATCAATAGGTGCCCACTCTCTTTTGACAAGATCTAATGTGTCTCTCACCTTATGAATAAGATTACTATGAACCTATTGACCATATCCCCTTAGATTATCAATATCCAACATGTACTTCTCATAGTCTAAAAGAGTTTGCTTGAAAGTGGAAATGGACTAATTAGAGAAGTGTATACACCCTAAATTGGTTAAGCAACCACACATATAATGTATTTGCATAGTCCTCCTCATAAGAGACTCCAATTAGAGAATATGAGACCTATTAACACTAGTCATGTATTTATTTTTGTTTGTCTTCATCTTGTTTCATGATCTTGTTACCTTTTTTCTCATTACCAGTCATCCAAAACCTTCTGAACAGTCATTCCACCTCCACCAAATAGTATTTCTCATTCCAATATTGTTCTCCTAGGTCTCAATTCTATATTAAAAGAGTGTTGGAATTGTAAAATAGTGCCAGACATGAAAGTTTATTATTTTTTGTGCTCTTGTACATTTACATTTTGAGTCCCAATGGTCATTTTTTTGATTTATAGGTCCCAAACCCTTCTTAACCCCTCCCTTAAGTTCTTTTTTACCTTTTTGATGTTAGATAACACTAATAAAGCTCCAAAATTAAAAATAAAAAGTCTCATATATAAATTAATTTATAATTCATTTTATATCTAGCACTTACTACTTTGGCACAATAAATAATTAAAATCAGTCAATAGTATATATCAATCTTCTGCATCACACATAGATTTACATGTTTGATCAAGGAAGGGCTTAGGAAAAATTCCATTCTTGTATATAACATGCATGTTTATTATACACATTCCCTAAGGGATAACTACATTTGATCTTAGACCCTAGTTTGAGGGTTAATGTAGGCAAGTATCAAGACAACATGGGTTTTAGATCATGTCATCATACTTCCCCTAACCTAGTTTTTAACCTTTTGCTTTTTATATGTTTGTTGTTTCATGTGTGTAGGTATACCTAGTGTTTTGAGAATAAAATAGGTTATAAAATGGTAAATACAAGCAATAATGGAGAAATAAAGACACCTACAGGACCTAAAAACCACACCACACCAAAATCTAGAACTAGAAATTGATTTTGACAATAGCACTATAATTGGACTACAACACCAAACACTAAAGTGTTTATTTTTTAGTGATCCTATCCTTTCACCAAATGAAATATAGATTTAGTTTTTTTACATCTTCTAAATCTTGTATAATAGTTTTCAGCCTCTATATCAATCATCTCAGCCTATTTTTATAGATAAGTCATTTCCTTCCCCATGTAATTGATTTGATCAAATTGATATAAATATGTATTTTAATACATTGTATTATATTTTACCCCTTAATATAGACATTTTATTATTTAAAAAATAAACCCTAGTTTTCCAAAAATAATAAAAACGTTTGGTGAACCTGACTTACTTTGAATAAATCTCAAACCCTAGGTACCCCTAGGGTTTTCCTTCACATTTTTGTGCAAAAATTCAATTTAAAAATTCAGATTTTTGTATAATTTTTTTTTACATTTATTTTATTCAAATTTATTTTAGAATTAAAATTATTACAATAATTTCAAATTTCTAAACCTCCAACCCAAACCCTAGATTTCTAAACTAGGTCCTTCAACCCTAAGCCTTCCTCCCTTCTAATTTTTAGATAATTTTTTTGGAATTTTTGAAAATTGTTTAGACTATCAAAAACATTTTCAAAATACCTATGTTATTAGTAATCTTTTAATTTATTTGTTTAATATTACTTTTACATACTTTCTTTGGTGAAAGTAATAAAATGGCCACTAAGGCACTTCTTCACTCTCATTCTATAGATAAATTTGTAATTTTTTCTCATAATTATTAAAATGAATGGAAAAATTTGCAAAATTGCACATTAACCAAAAATGAGGAAAATTATTTCATTTAAAATGAAGACAATTATTATTTTTTTGATGAGGAAAATTTTTATGCATATGAAAGTGATAGTGGATAAAAAATAGATACATCTTCTTCTCTCAAACCTATCTCTCTTCCCTCTTCTCAATAAAATAATTTTGATAAATGGGAAAGTTACTTTTCACCTCATTATCTTATGCACAATATATCAAATGTACAAATTAGTCATGCATTTCCAAGTGAACCTCTCACTGGTGATAATTTTCTTGCATTGGAACCTAGTATCTCTCTCTTTTTTATACTTTTATGTTCAAATTACAATAATATAAACACAATAGAATAATATTTTCAATTCATAATTCAAATGATCCATCTCATGTTCTTAAATCTACTTTTTCATCTCAAATAATGATAAAAAGTGTCTAAATGATAACTATCTTACTCTTACTTCTCATATTACAAATGAAAATAATGCATGCACTCCATCCAAGGATAAAAAGATGCACATATTAGTCCAATTTCACATGACAATCTATTGCATATTATAAAACAATTAACTTCTTCTCTTATGCCTCTCCCTAGTGATAATGGGTATGATAGTGAACATGAAAATGAATATGATAATGAGAGTGAATATGAAAGTGATACTTCTACTTATCTTTCAAATGAACAAAATTCTGATTGTGATTATGTATGGAATATTGATGACTATTATGCATATAGTGAATAATAAAATGCATCTCATGTTTCTAACTCTTCTTTCACTCCTTCTCTCAAACATAATTCATTAAAAAATGTTGCTTCTACTTCTATGTATGATTATATTTCAAATGATGTACATGTCAATGATAACATCACATCTTCTACTAAATTAGAATGTAATTCACTAAATACTAAAGATACGAATGAATCTCCCAAGCCACACCCTACTATAGTAGCACCTATTTCTCACTCTCCACCCAAAGAGAATGGTATCCCACATCCATCTACTAAGGTCAAAGTTATCATTCCTCTAAAGTTTCAAGTGAGCACACCCCCTCTTTATGATATAATTACTAAATGTAGCATTCCCAAGACCAAAATAAATGATCAAATTCAACATTTAAATGAACCACTTCAAGGTACCAATATACCATCCCAAGAGATTATTTATTTAAGGTATGTAGTTGGTAAATTACAACACCAAGTACATCTCCTTACTTTGGAAAACAAAGCTTATAAGTCTTGAATGGATGCCAATGAATTATATGGTAACCCTCTTTTGAATAAATTTATCAAAACTTCATTACCTAAAAACTTCCAAATACCATCATTGCCTCAATTTGATGGAATTAGAAATCCATTCATACACCTTAAATCCTTTTAGAAGGATTTACCATCTCATATGAGTCCTTTGATTCTACTTAAGTTATTCCAATAGACGTTAGTGGGTAGTGCACAAAATTGGTTCTTTCATATACTCCTTGTTGGTTCCTTGAATACATATGATGACTTAGAGGAGTCATTTATAAAATTTTACATAGAAAACATGGGCCCTCATGTTACATATGAAAAAATTATTGCATTATATCATAATTCTTCAGAACCAGTTAGTGATTATATATTATAATTCAAGCCTCACATGCTATGATTGATCTATAAACCAACAAATTTAGAGATTCATCATATAAATATTAAGGGGATTCACCAATACCTCTTAGATAATACATTATATTAGATAAATTCCTCTTTTAGGCACTTGTATTATACATTTTTATCCTTGAAGAATAAATTGGGATTGATTGAGTCAGATTCATTTGATCATATTACTCTAGATTTCATAGCATTACCACCATATATATCTCCTATCACTCAACATACACCATGTCCAGAATAAGATAGGATACCATAGCTAAAAAATCAACCAATTAAGAATAGAAAACTAGTTTCTAAAGCACCACCTACAATATTGTCTCATTAGTTGTATGCTTTATAAATGGATATAAAAATATTTTAAATGCTTTCGATTCTTTTTTTTGTTATATAGGAACCTTTATAAGGTGTTGACAACAAAGATATTAGCATTTATTAAGTCTTGTATCTTATATCATAAGTTAATTCATCTATTTTTCATATGGTTGGGTGCTTTATGATAGTCAAAAAATGCATTAGCATCATAAATATTTTAAAGATGAATAGTCATATCAAACTCTTTTATGGGAGGGAGAGATATGACATTACATTCTAAGAGTTACTAGAGAACATGTGCAGGTGGTTTAGGAAGATTCATGAAAAGTCTACTTGGAAGAGTTGATAAAACAATGTGAGCAAATATCTTTGAGGCTACATTAATTGTTATCATTTTATCATTCTTGTTTTTAATAGGCATTACCTTATATAGGGGATAATAATAATTATTATTATTTGAATTTGATCTATTTTTGTACTTTAATTATTTTATGGAAAGAATCTTGACTTCTTGTTCTTTCATTGTGTGGCATAGATCTATGAATGATGGAATTTTTTTGAATAATACAACTTCATGCAATACTAGTAATAAATTTTTCTTGAATATGTCTTGGATTTATCTATCTACCATTGGGATAGTCATGTTTGATAATATAGTTTTATATCACAATACATATTTAACTATTGGCTCATTGAATTTTTGCTTGAGTTTTTCAATTTGAGTATGTGAAACCTTGTCACTAATATTGATCAAAAAGTGTGATAAAAACATATCTTCTAGTGGATTAAATATTATTATGGATTCATTATAAATATCATAAAATAATTATAATTCATAGACCTTTAAACTAAGAGGGAACAATTTAGTTAGGATCCAATCATTAAACACGTAGTATAAACATGTTGTGTGAAAAACATCGAAATGATACTCTGAATTACCCTTACCATCATATAGAGTAATCTTGGGTACAACAAATATAGAGGGAAAAATAGTTACTACTAGCTAAATTTGGCCCACATATAGAACTTGACATGGTAGTAAATATTCTAGAGGTCTTGGTGTGGAGTAGGGAGTTGAGAAGAGTCCATGTTGAACAAAGCATATAATAGTAGGAGAAGATATCTCATGCAACCTATAAATCTTTTTAAACACTTTAAATTAACTTAAAGTGTAGATTATCTAAATTCAATAAAGTCTCTATGGTGGCCATAGCATTTATGGGCATCAAGTAGGTTTTTAAAAAACTTGAGGAGTTCATTTGAGCCTTTTAGATTCATGTAAAGGATCAAACACAAGTCTAAATGAACTAGGCCCTCATTAGGACATAACCAAAAAAAAACATATCATTTAACTTATGTATTTTATAAGACCACTCGAAAATCCTTGTGAACCTAAATTTTACAACATCATGATGTTATTCATACTAAGAACATGCTCTAAAAATTACATGCCCACACGAGCTTTTTGTCCCAAGATCTAAGTGTTCAAAGATAGGCTAGTAGAATGAGACATTCATTTAAGTGTAAATTTTGAGGTTAAAAAAATGATTGTTTAGATTCAAAAAGTCCTTAAATGGTTTAAAATTAATCAAGATCTAATGATCCACATGAGCTCACATATTGACAACACATATTTAATGGTTCATGCTTGGATTAAACAAGTCAAAAGGTCCATGGGTTAAAATCCCTTAAAAGGATGCAAGTTGGGCAAGATCCAATGGTGTGGGTTCACTGAGTAGAGATCTAATGGCATGAGGTGAATGATAAGAAAGTGGGTCTAATCTAGATCCTTAATCAACATTTAATCATACCAATGATTTGATGATGTGTGTTAACTGATAGGAAAGTGGGCCTAGGAAGATCAAAGGCTTGCATTGCTTCATACATTATGATCCAATGGTACGAGTTAAAGTCAAAAATTTAGTGGATCTAGATAAAAGGCTCAAATTCATTTGTACATCATGATCTAATGGTATGATCAAGGTTAATAGGTTCAACATATCTTAAGGATATGTGAGACGTTACTAAGTGGAATAAGTGGATTAGGTTCCTAGAAAAATTAATGGTACATGTACATATCTTACAAAGAAAATCAATGAGTGAAGTTAAAATTTGAAGGAACAAGGGACCTTAAATGGGAAGTAAAACATGTGACCAAGGTCAAACCAGGGCAAGCAAGTCTTGTAAGAATCATCATTCTACCATTAGAGTTTAGCTAAATTCCATTAAATAGACATGTTGATACAGTCAGGATGATCAATGATAAAAGGGTACCATTTAAGCTAAATATATATCTCTGGTTCAAAGGTTTACAACACATAGGGTTCATTTTATGATTGTGTTTGCCATTATTTAAAGGAGACCTATATATGATGAAGTCCTTGGTTTATATATATGATAAAAGGTAAAAATAGGTATTTTACACCTAATGAAGATCAAAAGAGGATACAAAGTCTATATTTCTACATCGATATATGTGGCTATAAGAAAACCAATAAAGGAGATTGGTTTTTTGTCTATAGAAAATATTTTGGTCTAGATTTGATTGAGGGTAGATATCCATGATCATGAAGAATATCCTTATCCTTTAGCATGGCCATATTTTCAAAAAAATAACTACCTAAAATGCACAAATCCATGATTATATTAGATCTATGAGCATGAAAGTTTTATCTTTAGTAGGATATGGCTTGAAGGTTTAAGAAAAGTATTTGGTGGTTGAAAGTTGTAGATAGGAACATTCAATACATCCTTAGATCCTTAAGGGACCTTTCCATTTGGTAATATGAGTAGTGTCCTAATTTATCAAAAAGGTGGTAGCTCAAGCTCAATTAATGATCTAAAATGGTGTGTTCACTCTCTGATAGCATTTTCCCACATCTTTATCTCTCTACCTTCTCCTATATATCCTAATCTCTTCCCCATTATGAGGGATCTTAGATTTTAGATTTTTTTCATATTTATGGGAGAAAAGGATGCTCATTGAGACTCTTACAAAAAGGTGCTCATTTGATAAGGCTAAAACTTGTCAAAATGTTACAAGAACTAACTCTTTAAGTAATAAGATTGACTCTTTACCTATCTCTTGACTTTGATTAGTGTTTAATATGATTATGCATGATGAATTCATGAAGGATAATCTTCCTAGTTCATTGTACTTTTTCTTGCCTCATTTAAGGTGTTTTCAAGCTATTTTAGGTCTATATTAGTGTTATGTCTAAACCTCTTCCATGAAATACTTATGCAATTAGTGAGATTGTGAGCTTATGTGAGCTATAGTTATCTTATGTTGATCTAGTTTGCGTTCAATATTATGTGAGTGTTAATTTAAGTTTGGTGAATCACCCTAGTTAACTTTCTTAGGAGCCTTTAAACCCTTTCTAACCCTTTTCTTTATGACAAGCATTAGTTTAGGTGAGCATCAAGAGGAAGCTAGCCTTCTCCAAAGGTTTAACCTCACTATAGGCCACCCATAGCTTGGGGTTGTTCCCATTTTGTAGCTCAATTGGAGGGAGCCTGAAGAACTCTCTCCAAGGGTCTAGATTGAGCCTACAATAGTTTTTGGCATGCCTAGTAGGACTCAAAGTTCAAGGAAGATTGATCAAAGTTGATGCCAATTTGATAAAATTTGTATTAGTCAAGCTCCAAAACAACAACATTTGGTGACTCCAAAAGGAAGATCCAAATATTTGGTAGAAGATAAATGACTTCATTTCATGCCAAAGGTGATAACAAGGTTAGATTTAAGAGGTCTTCCCTTTGAATTTTTTGAACTAACTTTAAATTCATTAAAAATATTAAGGTTTGCCAATACACATCCGTATTAGGGAACCTTTAATCCTATGTTAATTTCAAGGTGTACCCCTATAACAAGACCTTTATTAAACCCTTTTATTTCCATGGTAGCCCCTAAACCTTTCTCCTTTGTGGCCTTTAAGGCCTAAGTCCTCTAGACCTTACCTAATATGACCTTATATTAGTTTCAACTCTTAAAAGTGTCCCTTATTATACTAGAGACCAACCTACAAAACCTTCTAAGCACCTCATGGACATAGCCAATTTTTTCAACATCCATAATATCAATAAGGAAAATATAGCTATTAGGTTATTAACTAATTATTTCAAAGGAAAGGCCCCAGATTGGTATAGAGTCCTTACTACTAATTCCATTCAAACATGGGACCAATTAGGTGATGCCTTGTGTAAAATATTTGAGGACAAAAATAACCATTTGTCACATATAGAGAAACTAACTACCATTAAGAAAGTTCCTCTTGAAGTCATATAAGACTTTAACACAAGGTTCCAAAAAACTTGGGATGGAATCCCAATCTCAGTTAGACTAACCCCTAACTTTACCTTCCTTTACTATGTTAAGACTTTAAATAGTGAAATAGTAGTGATGAATTAATATATGGGAGGGAATATACTTTTAGATGCTTATGAGGTAGTCATCAAAGCAAAAAATTGTCTAGTTCAAGATGGAAAGCTTACACCTAGACCACCAATGCCCTTATTTCCTAAAATTAGATGACCTCCTATTGTTATCCCTCCACTTGATGTCATTCCTCCTATGCCAATTTTTTTTACAATACCTAAACCAAAACAAGAGAAAGATTTCACTATTAGATACAGTAATTCCCAAGAGCAATTTTTTTTTCAAGAGCTCAAGAACATGCTCCAATCCTTGGAAAATAAACTAGTAAATGTTAAGAGGTATCAGGTTTCAATAGGCCTTATCAAGATTCATATCAACCTCATGAACAAGATTTTCAATCAAATAGGTCACCATAAAAAGGTAACTACCAAGGCCAAGGTTAAGCTTAAAACCAAAGACAAGGGCAACATGGCTAAAATAGGAAAAATAACTAAAATCCTAATATTGTAAGTACTTCCAACATCTTAGTCCTAGTTCAAAATAATGTGGCTCAATAAGTTGAGGGTACCATTCCTTGGAATCAGTACTTTGGGTAATCCATTATCCCAACCATTAATTTTTCCCAAGCTTTCAATGATCAATGGTAGAAAGCTGCTAATTTTGGGTACAAACAAGATCTTATGGACCAAAACATAAATACACCTATTAGGGACTAAAATTTCACCCTAGCTAAGTAATAATATTATTCAGGCCCCCTTACTCAAACTCTATTCCAACATTGGAATGACTCTAAGCTATGGTTATCCTATAATGGGGTCAAACCTCTAGGATTTTTAATAAGGCTAGCTCCTCTGATGCATCATTTTAGATCATTCCCACTACTAAAACCTATTAATTACCAAGGAAAAAGTGAGAGAGAGAGAAAGAGAAAACATGAAAGGGAAACCTAAGATAATAATAGTGATGCACTTAATTTAAGGTTGATTCACCTTGCTTGACTCTTATAACACTAATGAAATAAGTAAAAGACCAAATCTAGGATCCTAAATATCTATCATGCATTAATGTTTCATGAAGACATTCAAAAAATGATCTAAGTTGAAGGAAATGAAGGATAGGTCTAAATTAAGACACTAACCAATCACAGTATCCACATGCAGGCTTCAATCAAGAGATGTATAACACTAAACATGACCTACATAACCAGATGAACTAGTAACTAGGTGAGATCATAATTTGATGAGGGAGAAAATTCTACCACATATGCAAATCTAACATGTACACACTATACCCAAATAATGAAATCTAAAACATAGTTTTTTATTCATATCAAGAGGTTAAAATCTCAATCTTGGTAGAATTTAGTCATGCCCAAAAGAGGGAGTAGATAAAATATAAAGGATCCATTTTTTTATCAAAATCCTCTATATATAGTAGAAGGGAGAAAGAGAGATGGAAAAATGCCTTGGAAGTTGGAGGAAAGTCCTCAAGATCAAGAAGTGAGGTGGTAACACCTGATTATCTCTATTTACAGATCTCCTTTTGTGTTACTAGTCTCTAAGCTCTTCTCATTAGATGAGAGTGTCTTATTAGAGACAAGGGTTTGTTCCAAGATGAATAAATCTATCTGAGTAGAATTAATGCCCTTAACTACTTCAACTATCAAAACACCACATTAGGACTCTAAGTCCACTTGACGTGTTTATGAGGATAAAATCCTCAAATCCTAATACTGGCAATCATGTCATGCCTTGAGTGGTGGAGTACCTAATTTGTTGATGATGGGCATCCTTGCATTTATCACATATTCATTCCATTTCCATATTTGGATCATAGATCCCACATACAGATGGAAAACCAATCTAAGGACATTGGTTTTCCTATAGTCCTTATATTAAAATAGACCCCTAGACCAAAGATTCTTTTAGACTCCATATAGGTTTAAAAAGACTCACTTTAACTCTGTAGGACACAATATTTTATTGTACATGGATCCTTATTTAGAGATGGCAAACCAGTCATGAGAAATAACTTTGCATGCTACAACATAACAAACTAAAGATTAATATTTACCTCTAATGGTGATAATTTATGTTCTTCATACTTGATTACATTAGTTAGACTACTCCATGGCATATGAACTAGCTTCAATGGCATCAAGAAGACCTTGTAAAACCTTGTTTTCCATGATAAAAAATGGATGTTCAACCTCCATAAAAAACCTTGGGCTCACCTTTGCTCTAATTGGTTGTCAAAAAATAACTAGGCTCATTGACATTTTGACTCAACTCACTCTTTTAGATTTTATAGGTATAAACAAATGTGATCCCTCAAATCTTTCTTTGAATTGTCAACCTTATCCAAGCTTACACCACATGTCATATGTGTGTTCATCCTTAGGATCCTATTGTTAGTCTATCAATTCACATGCTTATGCCACATGATGGCCTCTCGATCCCTCTAACTATTTGATCCATCTCACACCATTGGATCAAGATGTATGATTGAGTGAAGACCATTGATCTTACTAGGATCCACTATTTGAAAAGCAATGGCTAGTTCATGAACTTAAATTTGTTGGTGTGTAAGATGTGAAATGGAATTCATACAACCATCATTGACATTCAAATGATCATCAAATTTAAGATTAAAAAAAATACCTACTTTATTCAATATTAAACTTCATGTTAGTGTGAATGTCTCACTACACAGGTCCAACTTTGAAAGCTTCTAACTCAAATGAGAAAGCTCTCATGGGTATATATTTTTTTGAAGATGATACTAGTATGTAGAACTACATTTGTGATAGATTTTCTAGTCATGTAAGGTTTCCTAAGTAATATATTAAATGCACAAGTTGGCTGGTCTATTTTATCCTACATGATGTATTGGTGATGGTCGAGCTCATTTGGCTAATTATGGAAAACCTAGTGAAATTTGACTGAGGAGCCATATTTACACATGCATAACTCCATTTTCACTTTAGTGAAGGACCTAAAACATGGAGCATAAAAATTAGGGACCAAGGTGTGTTTCCTTGTGTTTTGTTTTGGCATAATCCTTATTAGTCATCTTCAAGAACCTATGTGACATTTTCCCCTAAAACTTCCACATGTGTGAGATATGTCCTTTTCAAGATACCCACTTGGCTTTTTTTTAACTTTGAAATTGGATAAGTATGGAAAAATAGTGGAATTTGGTTGAGAGGCCAATTTTGGATCTCCATAACTTTTGATGCACTTTAGTGGAGGACCTAAAACTTGGCACATATAAAATTGGAAAAAATGTAAAAAAACCCATATGACCAATTTTCCCTGACTCATCCACACATGGTAATGGTGATGTCAACATAGTGCCTATTTAATAATTCTACCACTAGACCCAAGATGCCTAGATGAACACAATGAATAACCAGATGGATTACTTGCATTTACACACTTTTTCCAAGCACTCTTGACCTCCCATAGAGTTTATACAATATGGTCCATGCTCTAAATTTTTAAGACACATGATATCCTATATGGTCCTTTCCAATTTGCAATTTTAGACCCTCTTTTTAAGCCTTTGATTTACTGCTTCATCAAACCATGCAAAAGCTTCTTATGTGGGCCAAAATTGGCTAACATTTTTGGTGAATCATAAGGGTTACATTTATATGTATTAAAAATAAACTAGACCATGTGCATAGTCTAGTCCATTAGGCATGGATTCTTTACTTGTATCCAACATATTGACCTAGATTTGGAACTATCTACCAATCCTACTTTGAATTCTCTTCAAAAAATTATAAGGACCAAAAAATAATAAAATAAAATAGAGTCTCTCAAGGCACTTATTGAAAATGAAACTAACCTAAAACATGGACAACAAACAAATGTGATAAAAACAACACTTAGAGGAATGCAATAAAATTACTCTAACATGTACATGGTTGTAATCTATAAGTATTTTCCACCCAGGTCAAATGGGAAATTTTTTTCTACACCTTGAATCTTTGAAGCATACTTAATTTTTCTTGACATCTCTCTTCTACATCTATGATAAATTTTATTCTCATGTCTTCTTGGGGAAGCAACTAGTTCCTCTACCACCAATTTCAAGTGCATGAATTGTAAACATGATTCCAAGACTGAATCATACTCCTTCCAAATTTATAGACTTTGTAGGAATAACTTCAGTTCAAACTCATTATTTAACTAATGATCATGAACATATAGACCAAATTTATGTGTCTCCTTTGACATATTTATGAGTTTGAACTCTTAATGATATGGACCTAATCTTATGACTTCTTGAGGCCATTTGAGCTCTTTATTAGATTTCAAGAGTAGAGAGATGTATAAATTTGAAGAAAAAAGTTGATAACCATGTTTTAAAAGTTCAAACATGTCATATTCTAAGAGAAAAAAATACCTCTTTATCGATGATAACACTCCTCTTATCATGCAATGGGCCCCATTCAAGTAAATAAAAACCTAAATGAATGATATCAAATAAATTAAAATATTCATTTTCATGAAGCTAAAATTCAATTGGAGCCTTTTCCAAATAAAAGTCATAATTAAGCACACTAGTTTCTTGACTAAAAACATGAGGTTGAAAGCCTTCTTTTGACATCTCATATTGGTCAATCAATATTGATTCATTTTCAATATCAAACTAATGACTAAGCATACTCTCAATTTCATATTATTCTTCTCCTAAAAGCTCTTGTACTTCATGATAAATGGAAGCTTCTATGTTATCAAGGGGCTCATGTGAAACATCATCAACTTGTCCAACTAGGACATCCTTCTCCTATACATCAATAACTTCTTCTTCATGTACTTTTTCTTGTATCTCAGACTCTAACTTAGCTTTCTCTTGCACTTTTTCCATCTTTGCATCATCATGAAAGACTGAAACATGTTTTTACTTTTGAATAGGTGTCCCAATCATGATTTATTCTTCTTATTCACTCAATTCTCTTTTAAGTCCTACTTCTTTAGCTACATCTTCTTGGTTTTCCTCACAAAGGAGAGGATCTTTCTCAAAAAGTGGCATAATATACCCTTGAAAGTACTCAATAATATGATAAAGGTCCAAATAAGTTACCATAGGTACCTAATTTTGTTCCTAAAGTTGATCTTCTTGGATCACCTTCACCTCCTCTTCCTATTTATTTGCCTCTTAAATGGCTCTCCATGAAGAAAAGGCTATGGGATTTTGAGGGGAAAGGGGTGGAGACTGTATGGTCTCTTGTTTGACTTCCATAATCTCCACTTCCTCCTTCTACCTACTACATTGAATGGATTTACAAGATGGAAATGACCTAGATTCTTGAGGAGGGGTGGGTGGGATTGATAAACTTTGGGTTTTTTTGATTGCATGATTTGGTTCCAAGATGGGAAAGATAGATGCCCTTCATTAGCTTTTTTATCTTGGTTTTCCTCCTCCCTCCTTGTCTTCATCTCTAAATCTCTGATCTACTTATCAATATTCTCTTGGAATATCTTCTATTTAAGGTGGTTATTATTTTTATGAATACAAGGAACTAAAAAGGACTCATGAGGAGGGATGAGAGAGGTTCACATAGGTTCAAATCCTTCTTTAACTTGGGTCCTCAAATCTAGATTTGCCTCATTTTGCCTATCCCATTAATTCACCACTTGGTTCTAGCTTAGGACCTTGAAGGAATTCATAAGGGTTTATTAAGGAAGGATGGGGGCTTGGATCATAATAGTAGGCTATTCCATAAAAACCTCCTCCTTTCTTTGACAACTCTCCTAGATAAATTTATAGGGAGAAAAGGTTTGAGAAAAACATGATGAACTTGGCATATTCAAAGGGGCACTTGGAATGGTCTCTTAGTGAGGAATGGGTGGTATATAAAAAAGCTAAGGTTGTTTACATATAGGCACATAAGGTTGGCAAGGTTGGACCCATTATTCCTCAAGGCCTTTTATCTTTTCCTCAATTCTCTAAATGTAATTGCCTACATCCATCATCTCACTTGTGAGATTGTTCTAATTTTCTCTCTAAATAGGTGTCCATTATTATTTTATTTGCTATAATGACTATCTTACATGGTGAACCTATTGAGGAAATACATATTGGCCTTAATAATTTTATGAGCATAACTCTAATGCATGCTTGTCAAGGCTTATTAGAGTCTACTTAAGTGTTGTCATATATGGCTCATGATAACATCAATGAGGAGTAGTATTATATGGGCTTGTTGTTCATATAGAGGACTAGGGCAATATTATTTCATATATGAATGAAATAGGTCCTCATGTTTCTAGTGAGGATCATGAGGAAGGTAAGATATATTCCCTTGATAATAAAGATCATGAGAAACTTGTGAAGGTTCCTCACAGTCTTGACAAAAATCTTGGTAGGGATGATTAGACTCATATGGATCATGAGGATCATATTGGGGTTATTGATAAAGAGGTGGATAATATGGATATTGACCATGGTTATTCATATCGACCTCATATATCAAATGAGATACAAAAAATGATTAGAAACTTCATTGAGACATACCTGGTCTACTCATAACCATAAACTTGATTTAGAGTCTCCATTGGTGCTAATGTGCTTGTTTCCAAAAGATTATCAAAGGAAAGACACACCAATATCTTTCCACTTATTTTAGACCTAGTCCCACTAGGTGTGCCACAACTGTTAGGGACTAAAATTGTATCGTAGATGAACAAGGAGATTGTTTAAGCCCCCTTACTCAAACTCTAATCTAAAATTGGAATGACCCTAAGCTTTTGGTATCCTATAATGGGATCAGCCCTCTAGGATTCTTAATGAGGCTATCTCCTTTAATGCATCATTTTATCTCATTACTACTACTAAAACCTATTAATGACCAAAGAAAAAGGGAGAGAGAGAGAGAACATGAAAGGGAAACCTAAGATAACAATGATGATTAACCTAATTTATGGCTGATCCACCCTACTTAACTTTTAGAACACTAAGGAAATAAGTAAAAGATGAGATCCAGGATCCAAAATATATGTCATACATTAGTGTTTCATGAATAGGTTCACCAAATGATATAATTAGAGGGAAATGAAGGAGAGGTCTAAATTAAGACACTAACTAGTCATAATATCCACATGCAAGCTTCAATCAAGAGATGTAGAACACTAAACATGACCTACATAACCATATGAAATAGTAAATAAGTGAGATCATAAATTGATGAGGGAAAAACTTCTACCACATATGCAAATTTAACACGTACACACTATACCCAAATAATGAAATATAAAACATAGTCTCATATTCATATCAAGAGGTTAAAAACTCCATCTTGGAAGAGTTTGGTAATGCCCAAGAGTGGGAGTAGAGAAAATATAGAAAGGATCCATTTTTGTTTCAAAAACCTCTACATATAGAAGAAGGGAAAAAGAGAGATGGAATAATGCCTTAAAAATTAGAAGAAAGTCCTTGAGATTAAGAAGTGAGGTGTCAACACCTGATGCTTTTTTGTTTTTGTGCCTTGATCAATAATGGATATCCTTTTGTCCCACTAGTCTTTGAGATCCTCTCATTCGTTGAGAGTGCCTTAATTAGAGAAAAGGGTTTGTTCCATGATGACTAAGTTTATTTAAGAAAAATTAGTTCCCTTAGCTATTTTTTCCATTATCACTTCACCACATTAGGACTCTAAGTCCACTTGACATGCTTATGAGGATCAAATCCTTTAATCTTGATACTTAAAATCATGTCATGCCTTGAATGGTGGAGTAACTACTTATTGATGATGGGAACCCTTACATTTATCACATATTCATTCCATTTCCATATTTAGATCATAAATCCCACTTATAGATGGAAAACCAATATAAGGACATTAGTTTTCATATAGTCCTTATATTAAAATAAACCCCTAGACCAAAGCTTATTTCTTACTCCATATAGGTCCAAAAGAACCACTTAAATTTTGTAGGAGCCAAGATTTCATTATACATGGATCCTTCTTTATAGATGGAAAACTAGTCATGAGAAAAAAACCTACATGCTACAATGTAACTAACCAAAGATCATTATGTATCTCCAATGGTGGCCCCTTATGTTCCTCGTACTTGACTGCATCAATTAGACTACTCTATGGTGTTTGAACTAGCTTTAATGGCATCAAAAAGACCTTGTAAAACCTTGTTTTCCATGGCCAAAAATAGATTATCAACCTTAATAAAAAACCTTGGGCTCACCTTTGTTCTAATTAGTTTTCAAAAATTAACTAGGATTGTTGACACCTTAACTTGGCTCAATCCATTAGATTTTTTAGGTACAAACAAATGTGAGCCCTCAAATCTATCTTTGAATTATAAACCTTATCCAAGATTACACCATGTGTCAAACACATGTTCATCTTTAGGATCTTACGGTCAGTCTATCAATTCATGCACTTATGCCACATGGTGACCTCTTGAGCCCTCAAACTATTTGACCCATATCACACTGTTGGATCAAGATACACGATTGAGCAAGGAACATTGATCTTGCTAGGACCCACTATTTAAAAACCAATGGCTAGTTCATGATCTTAAATTTGATGGTCTATGGGATGTCAAATGATGTTTTCATGACCATAATTAATGTTCAAATGACCATAAAATTTAATCTCAAAAGGACTTACTTTTTTTAGATTAAAATTGACATTAGAAAGAACATCTCACTACACAGGTCTAACTTTAAAAGCTTCCAACTCAAACTAGAAAGGTCATACAAGTCTAACTTTTTTTTAGGATACTCCTAACATGTAGAAATTCATTTACACTTGATCCACTAGTCACATGAGGTTTTTATATCAATATATTAAATTCACAAGTTGGATGGTCTATTTTATCCTACAAGACATCTAGGTGACAATCGAGCTCATTTGGCTTAGTATGGAAAACCTAGTGAAATCTGATTGAGGAGCCATCTTTGAACATACATAACTTCAGTAGAGGACCTCAAACTTGGAGCATAGAAAATAGGGACCAATTTGAACAAACCCATGTGACCACTTTCCCCTTAAACTACTGCACATATGAGATATAACCTTGTCAAGATGCTTACTTGGCTTTGTTTGAACTTCTTTGAAAATGGATATGGAAAAAAATAGAATTTGGCTAAGAGGCCAACTTTGGATATCCATAAATTTTGATGTAATTTGGTGGAGGACCTAAAAATTGGAACATATAAACTTGAAACAAATGTGAAAAAATCCATATGACCAATTTTCCCCAAATCATCCACACATGGTTATGGTGATGTCATCAAAGTGCCTACTTAGTAATTCTACCACTAGACCTGAGATGCCTAAATGAATGAAATGAAGAACTAGATGGATTCCTTGTATTTACACACTTGTTTCAAGCATTCTTGACATCCCATAGGGTTTATGAAATATGGTCTATGTTCCAAATGTTTAAAACACATGAGTTCCTATCTGGTTCCTTACAATTTGTAATCTTGGACCCCCTTTCTAAGCCTTTGATCTACTACTTCATCAAACCATGCAAGAGCTTCTTATATGGGCCAAAAATGGCTAATAGTACTTATGATGACCAAGATAAAATATCTTCAACAAGTTTAAAACACTTATCAAATATCAATCTAGTTGGGTGTTATAATGGTGAACTATGAATAAGAAGAATGTTATGTACTAAAAAAATAGGCTAGTTCTAGCTAAGATTATATTCAAGTGGAATCAAATACAAGATTCAAAAGAAGGAACATGGATGGTAACCATGAAAAAATCAAGGAGCCTCCTATCATTACTTCTTCATTATTCAAGCCATTTGGACTTGTTACTATTCTAAAGGTCCTAATATTTCTAAAGGGGTTAGAATCATGGAAATGTTTTAGTCCCTCAAAACTCATAATCTCCAGGTGTAGTGGTGGTTCCTAAAGCACAACCAAAGTTTGGTGGTTCACCCATCAACATTATGGAACAAATGAAAAGGTTCAATGTGAGTATGCCAACATGGGTCATTCTCTTCATGCTTAGATAGGCAGACATCCTTCAAGAAGGACTATAAAAAATCAATGTTTCAAACAAGCCACCAAGAAAGGAGAATATAATCCTTAGTAATGTAGCCAAAGGACCAAATGAAGGGAAACAAGGTAAGGTGGTCAAGCCTCCTCCCTTATACATTTTAATGATCATTAGTAACTCTTTAGTGCACAATTTCTTAGTGAATAGTGGGGCTAGTACCTTGATAATGTGAAAGTCCATAGCTAATTAGTTTGATCTAAAATATGGGCCCCAATACAAAGGAGTGTTAAAATTGGATGGTTCTTCCACCAAGCAATCTAGCATAATCAGAGACCTCAACTTGACCCTACATACTTTTTATATGTCTCAGTGGCTCAAGATGTATTGATACTTGATGTACCTCCTCACTTTCACTATGCCTATCTAGGGAATTCAAAACAAAGATAGGAGGTTATATTGTAGTAGATTAGTCATACATAACATTTATAAGAAGATATGGGTCCAAAGTGTCAATAAAATTTTATCCCATTACACAATTACATATAAAACCTAATGGACCAATAAAATCAACATCAATTTCACCATTATTGATGAGGATGAATTTGCAATGGGGTAGGAGTTAAACACTCATCCAGAGGAGATACCAGACATGTTCTTGGATGATCTATGGAATGACATCTAGTTGGTAGACCCCTTAGATGGTATTAAAAAAAGGGACTTGGGTGTCTACTATTTACATGAAGAAAGATAATCCATATCATCTCTCATGAGACCTCAAGAAGATCCCAGTGGTATATGAAAATTGTTATTTGATGGTTTGAGGAGTAAAAATGGAGTGAGTGTAGGTGCTATGCTATAATCACCTTCAAATGACAAGTATTTCTCTTCATATAAGTTCCAATTCATTAGCTCATATAATGTAGTGGAATATAAAAGGCTCATCTATGGCCTTCAATGGGCTAGTAAGAGAGGGATTAAGCAATTGTAAGTTTGTGGAGATAGAGAATTGGTTTTGCACAAAGTTAGAGGATATAATGTCACTTAAAACCCCTTAATGAAGCCCTATAAACATAAAGTGTGGGACCTAATTGAGGACTTTGAAGCCTTCAAAATCTAATCAGTGATAAGGATATAGATTGAACATGCTGATAGACTAATAGTTGTGGAGGCTCATTTTGATATCCCTAATGAATTGAAAAGGACTAAGGTGAAACCACATGTCAAACTGGTAATAAGACCATCAATGTCAGATAATGAAGATCATTAGTAGGTCTTTGAAAGTGATAAACAGATTATGTGTTGCTTACATCAAGAAGAAGAGTTCTCCTCCACCAATTAATGAAAGTTACAACATCGGTGTGGGGATCAAATTATTCAATTAAGGTTTAATAAGCTTACTAAGGGGATAGTCACCCTAGAAGGTCTCTTTCATGAAGAGGACCATATGATGAACGATAAATTAGTGATTCAACTAATGAAGAGAACTATGAGAGAGTTTCTATCTTTGAAGACAAGCTCCTCAAGCTTGGAAAGGTAAGAAATAAAGGAAAAATGCATGATTTCATATATCTTTTTAAATAACATGTAGACATCTTTCCTTGTCAATATAGTGACCTAAGGGGCATTGATCCTAAATTGGCCCAACACACTATAGAACTAGAGGCTAATGTCAAGCTTATCAGGTAGAAGTAGAGGCCTATAAACCCCAAAATTGAAGAGCTCATGAGGAAGGAATTGACCAAATTAATTTAATCCAATATCATATTTCCAATTAGCACTCCTCATGGGTATCTAATATAGTACCTATCAGGAAGAATAATGGGGAGATTAGACTATGTGTGGACTTTAGGGATCTGAGTAGGGTCTCTTTAAAGGATCACTACCCCTACCATCCATGGATAAACTCCTTTAGATATTTTCTATTTTAGAACATTTCTCTCTCTTAGATGGGTATTTAGGTTATAACCAAGTGTTAGTGAGAGAAGAAGATCAGTACAAGGCTACCTTCACCACAACGTGGGGCATATTTGCTTACCATAAGATGCCTTTTGGATTGTCTAATGTTGGGGAAACCTTTCAAATAGAAATGGACATGGCTTCCCAAGGGATAATAAATCAAATGGTATTGGTATTCTTGGATGACATCATAATCTTTTCCAAAAAAGCTAGTGAGTACATGAACTATCTGAGGCTAATATTCTAGAGATGTAGAGAGTATGGGATTTATTTAAATCCTAAGAAGTGTGTGTTTTTTATGCATGAAGGAAAGATGATAGGTCACATTATTTCAAATGAGGGACTATCCATTGACACTAATAGAATAAGTTCCATCCTAGCATTGTCTTTACCAAAACATAAAAAATGGATCTAAAGCTTCCTTGGGAAGATTAATTTAGTGAGAAGATTCATACCTAGTTTTGCTAACCTAGTCAAACCCATCACCACCATGCTAAAGAATAGCTAAGTGTTATCTTGGTCAGATGAAGGTAAGGTATCCTTTGAGGCCATCAAGTAGGTCTAATATCCCCAACCAATAGGGAATATAGAAAATCAAAAGCTCTGATACCACTGTAATATCCCCAACCAATAGGGAATATAGAAAATCAAAAGCTCTGATACCACTGTAATATTCCCAACCAATAGGGAATATATAAAAGACAAAGCTTTGAACAAAGATACATTTTTGCAAAATAAATTCAATTAAACAAATACACCATAGTAAATCTCTTAACTCACAAATCAGTGCTCTTATTATTCTTTAGAATGATTACAATATTGAATATCTGGCATACATATAAGTAATATAAATTCCATCTCAAAACCTAGTCTTTTGCAAATCTGGACACAAAACCTGAATATGTGCGGCTCTCAGGTTACTGTGTCAACAACACAGTCACCAACATTGGTTATTCTACCGTCGTCGGTCGATATTCTACTAATGTCAGTCTCTGTCGATCGGCTACTCTACTGACATCGATCTAGAGTCAGCCAATGTCGGTCACTGGGCTATCGATGTCAGTTCCTGTGTCCCCTATGATACTCTCTGGCCTATGGCAGAATGGTATGGAATTGCACGGATCAGTACAGATTCTATATAGAAGCAAAATATATGTTGTGGCCTATATTTTGATACCTAATATGAATATCTCTATCTGTATAATTTATTAAATCAAAACATAAGGAAATAAATACCTGAAATCCCTGTGATAACTTCTGTGTGAAGTTATCTCCCAAACCTATAAACCTCTGTGATAACTTATGTATGAAGCTATCTCTCAAATTGGCAATAGATTAGCTGATATTTTACAGCCTCTGAATCACACACACTAAAGAGTGGACATTCTCCAATGCAAATGGAATCCTGGAACCCTTGGCTCAGTCTTCACAAAAGAATTCTTAGCAAAAATCAATATCAATAATCTCATCATAATTTGCCTCCCTCCCATAAGAAACCCTTATATCCTTCAAAAATATGCATTTGCCCTAATTAGGGTTTCATAATTAAGAATTAGGGTTTCTCAATTAAAATATG
Source organism: Torreya grandis (assembly GCA_037957365.1). NCBI lineage: Eukaryota > Viridiplantae > Streptophyta > Pinopsida > Cupressales > Taxaceae > Torreya > Torreya grandis. The sequence continues at coordinate 2,684,672 of JARHVA010002089.1, read as the reverse complement.
CTAAATAGTTAATATTTGATTATATCAATCAAATATTAATATATCCCTCAATACATGTCAGATCCTTGAACCGTTCAAAGCTGGTGAACTAGGGAGTGATTCTGCACATGACCATACCAACACAAGGGTGCTCCATTGCATGTCAAATATCCCTAAATAATAGGAGCTCAGGCAAATGTGTCTGAAAAAGCTTGAATGAAAGCCAACTATAGGAATTCTGCTAATCGAAGCCAAGCTAAGCTCCATCATAACCCTCTATTCATTCTATTAGCCTACGAAGGTCGTATAATAGGCTAACCCTCAACTCTGAACATGTCAATTGAAAAGGGGACATGTTAATCCACCCCTCCTAAAATTGCTTGTCCCCAAGCAATCTCAAAACAACAAACCAATCAATCCACCTAGATCCCATATGTAGTTGTGATCTGCACTACTATTAATCAATGCAAGCTCCTGCAATATCCTTTGAAATAGAACAAAGAGGAATCCATAATCAAACTGGTGAATGTAACTCAACCAATCTCTAAAATCACAAATACCATGTACACATTCCACCATGATATGTAGAAGGCACACTCTAACTCTGCAATAACTCCCAAATGGAACTATGCCAAGTATGGAGAATCCACACACTATACCTCTACTGTGATCAACATATCTCATCAACTCCTACTCTAATTCATGCACTGCCAAACTATCAATCACATCACCTATCACCATATCAAGCTGACTACCATGCTCGACTGTAGCACCCAACTCAACTGAATGTAACTTCAGTAGAAACGAACCAATACTAGCATCGATGATAGATATATGCTCATCCCCACTATCTCTAACAATCTCAACCATGGGCACCCTCGTGTCCCTAAATACCACACCATGTGACTGTACCAACTCTGGTAAAGACTGAAGTCGCTCTAACTCCATGGTCACCTCAGCCAAATGAAACTGTGACTCCTCGAAATCCCACTATGTACTCTCAAGAATCTCAGAAGTCACCTCGAGCTGCTGAGTAAGCTCACTCACCTTATCTTCCTTGACCAATAATACATCATATGTTGTGCTACCCCACTCCATAAGATAATCTCTATCGGCTACCAACTACATATAATCCTGTCTCAAAATCTGAATAGCCTCCCATAAAGAGTGGATCTCTGTCAAGGACAAATAACTACCTCCCCGCTCAATGCTAGTAGGAGAACCCCATCCATAAAATACTAACAACTGATGAGTAACATCGAAATACTTATAAGTGGTAGCAATGTCTCACTCACTAACTCTCAACTAACTAGACATATGGTAGCACTAGCTAGATTGTCTCCTACAATCCTCCTCTGATGCACGGTCCAAAAGAGTAGACTCAAAATCACTAATCTCTGGCATACTACCATCCATACTCTGTGAATCAACTCCATAGCTCATATCAACATATAGAGTATCAAAAATTGTAGCATCACTGTCCAACTCCTCCATACCGAAAGAAACCGCTGAGGAAACTAAGTCCTTAAAACTATCCACTGCATTCTCCTGGGTGACATCTACAATAATCAGATCCTTGGGCTCTTCTACAATCTTTGTCATATTTGAGAGATCATCAAAACTTAGTGTACTAAAATCTAAGCACACCTCCACACTCTAAATGCAAGCATCAGACTCATCCTCATCTAACTCTAAAGAGGCTGCTGCTGAAACTATCTCATCATCACCATCTCCTATCTCATGAGAATCATGGGACATGCTGCTGTCCTATCTAACTGATCTGTAGTGCTCTCTCCTCAGATTAACAAAGCGATCAAAAGACATCCTCTCCTAAACCTTAGGTGATAATAACTCCCACTCCTCATTCACTGTTATATACCGTGTGAATTTGTCTTTGAATGTAGGGTCTGAAATAAATTCATTCATCCTCCTCTGGGTTGCAACCAACTGGTTCAAACTTTGTTTTAGTGTCTTCATATCCTTGTCCCACTATTTCTAAGTACTTGAAGTACCCATGATTTACTAACTGATTGAATGTCCAATCTACCCAATAGGATGGCAGAATTTAACCCTTATCTACCCAACAGGATGGCAAGAATTTGGCTCTGATTTGCCCAACAAGATGGGAGGAATTTGGCTCTGATACCACTGTAATATCCCCAACCAATAGGGAATATATAAAATCAAAAGCTTTGATACCACTAAAATATCCCCAACCAATAGGGAATATAGAAAATCAAAAGCTCTGATACCACTGTAATATCCCCAACCAATAGGGAATATATGAAAGACAAAGCTCTGAATAAAGATACGTTTTTGCAGAATAAATTCAATTAAACAAATACACCACAATAAATCTCTTAACTTTAAAATTAGTTCTCTTATTATTATTTAGAATGATTACAATATTGAATATCTAGCATACATATAAGTAATACAAATTCCATCTCAAAACCTGGTCTTTTGCAAATCTAGACAAAACTTGAATCTGTGCGGCTCTCAGGTTGTTGTGTCAACAACACAGTCACCGACGTCAGTTATTCTACTATCATTGGTCGATATTCTACCAACATCAGTGTCTATCAGTTGGCTACTCTACCGATGTTGGTCTAGAGTCAGTCGATGTCGGTCACTAGGCTACCGATGTCGGTTCTTATGTCCCCTACGACACTGTCTGGCCTATGGCAGAATGGTACGAAATTGCATGGATCGGTATGGATTCCATACAGAAGAAAAATATATGTTGTGGCCTATATTTGGATACCTGATCTAAAGATCTCTATCTATATAATTTATTAAATCAAAACATAAGGAAATAAATACCTAAAATCCCTGTGATAACTTCTATGTGAAGTTATCTCCCAAACCTGTAAACCTTTGTGATAACTTCTGTATGAAGCTATCTCTCAAATCAGCAATAGATCAGCTGATATTTCACAACCTCTGAATTGCACACACTGAAGAGTGGATGTTCTCCAATGCAAATGAAATCCTGGAACCATTGGCTTAGTCTTCACAAAAGAATTCTTAGCAAAAATCAATATCAATAATCTCATCATAATTTGCCTCACTCTCATAAGAAACGCTTATATCCTTCAAAAAGATGCACTTGCCCTAATTAGGGTTTCATAATTAAGAATTAGGGTTTCTCAATTAAAATATGCTAAATAATTAATATTTGATTAAATCAATCAAATATTAATATCTCCCTCAATACATATTGGATCCTTGAACCATTTGAAGCTGGTGAACTAGGGAGTGATTTTTCACATGACCATACCAACACAAAGGTGCTCTGTTACATGTCAAATATCCCTAAATAATAGGAGCTCAAGCAAATGTGTCTGAAAGAGCCTAAATGAAAGCCAACTATAGGAATTTTGCTAATCAAAGCCAAGCCAAGCTCCATCATGACCCTCTATTCATCCTATCAGCCTACGAAGGTCGTATAATAGGCTAATCCTCAACTCTGAACATGTCAACTGAAAAGGGGACATGACAATCTGCCCCTCCTAAAATTGCTTATCCCCAAGCAATCTTAGAACAACAAACCAATCAATCCACCAGGATCCCATATGTAGTTGTGATCTATACTACTATTAATCAATGTAAGCTCCTATAATATCCTCTAAAATAGAACAAAGAGGGATCCATAATCAAACTGGTGAATGCAACTCAACCAATCTCTAAAATCATAAATACCAGGTATAGATTCCACCATGCTATGCAGAAGGCACACTCTAACTCTGCAACAACTCCCAAATGGAACTATGCCAAGTATGGAGAATCCACACACTATACCTCTACTGTGATCAACATATCTCATCAACTCTTGCTCTAAGTCATGCATCACCAAACTATCAATCACAACACCTATCACCATATCAAGTTAACTACCATGCTCGACTGTAGCACCCAACTCAACTAAATGTAATTTCAGTAGAAACGAACCAATACTATCATCAAGGATAGATATATGCTCATCCCCACTATCTCTAACAATCTCAACCATGGGCACCCTCGTGTCCCCAAATACCACACCTTGTGACTATACCAACTCTGGTTAAGACTGAAGTTGTTCTAACTCCATGGTCACCTCAACCAAATGAAATTGTGACTCCTCAAAATCCCACTGCGTACTCTCAAAAATCTCAGAAGTCACCTCGAGCTACTGAGTAAGCTCCCTCACCTTATCTTCCTTGACCAATAATGCATCATATGCTGTACTGCCCCACTCCATAAGATAATCTCTGTCGGCTACAAACTGCATATAATCCTATCTCAAAATCTGAATAGCCTCCCATAAAGAGTGGATCTCTGTCAAGGACAAATAACTACCTCCCCGCTCAATGCTAGTAGGAGAACCCCATCCATAAACTGCTAACAATTGATGAGCAGCATTGAAATGCTTGCAAGCAGTAGCAATGTCTCACTCACTAACTCTCAGCTGACTAGACATATGGTGGCACTGGCTTGATTGTCTCCTACAATCCTCCTCTGATGCACGGTCCAAAAGAGTAGACTCAAAATCACTTATCTCTAGTGTACTACCATCCATACTCTATGAATCAACTCCATAGCTCATATCAGCATACAGCGTATCAACAATTGTAGCATCACTGTCCAACTCCTCCATACCAAAAGAAACCGTTGAGGAAACTAAGTCCTCAAAACTATCCACTGCATTCTCCTGGGTGACATCTGCAATAATCAGATCCTAGGGCTCTTCTACAATATTTGTCATATTTGAGAGATCATCAAAACTTAGTGTACTAAAATCTAAGCACACCTCCACACTCTGAATGCAAGCATCCGACTCATCCTCATCTAACTCTGAAGAGGCAGCTGCTAAAACTATCTCATCATCACCATCTCCTATCTCATGAGAATCATGGGACATGCTGCTGTCCTATCTAACTAATCTATAGTGCTCTCTCCTCAAATTAAAAAAGCAATCAAAAGACATCCTCTCTCAAAACTCAGGTGATAATAACTCCCACTCCTCATTCGCTGTTATATACTGTGTGAATTTGTCTTTGAATGTAGGGTCTGAAAGAAATTCATTCATCCTCCTCTGGGTTGCAACCAAATGGTTCAAACTTTGTTTCAACATCTTCATATCCTTGTCCCACTATTTCTAAGTACTTGAAGTACCCATGATTTACTAACCAATTGAATGTCCAATCTACCCAACAGGATGGCAGAATTTAACCTTGATCTACCCAATAGGATGGTAGGAATTTGGCTCTGATTTGCCCAATAGGATGGCAGGAATTTGGCTATGATACCACTGTAATATCCCCAACCAATAGGGAATATATAAAATCAAAAGCTTTGATACCACTGAAATAACCCCAACCAATAGGGAATATAGAAAATCAAAAGCTCTGATACCACTGTAATATCCCCAACCAATAGGGAATATATGAAAGACAAAGCTCTGAACAAAGATACGTTTTTGCAAAATAAATTCAATTAAACAAATACACCATATTAAATCTCTTAACTCACAAATTAGTGATCTTATTATTCTTTAGAATGATTACAATATTGAATATCTAGTATACATATAAGTAATACAAATTCCATCTCAAAACCTAGTCTTTTACAAATCTGGACATAAAACCTGAATCTGTGTAGTTCTCAGGTTGCTGTGTCAACAACACAGTCACTGACATCAGTTATTCTATCATCATCGGTCGATATTCTACCGACGTCAGTCTCTATTAGTTAGCTACTCTACCGACATCGGTCTAGAGTCGGCCGATGTCGGTCATTGGGCTGTCGATGTCAGTTCTTGTGTCCCCTGTGGCACTGTCCAGCCTGTGGCAAAATGGTATGGAATTGCATGGATTAGTACGGATTCCATACAGAAGAAAAATATATGCTACGGCCTATATTCTGATAACTAATCTGAAGATCTCTATTTGTATAATTTATTAAATCAAAACATAAGGAAATAAATACCTGAAATCCCTGTGATAACTTCTATGTGAAGTTATCTCCCAAACCTGTAAACCTCTATGATAACTTCTGTATGAAGCTATCTCTCAAATCAACAATAGATCAGCTGATATTTCATAGCGTCTAAATTGCACACACTAAAGAGTGGACATTCTCTAATGCAAATGGAATCCTTGAACCCTTGGCTTAGTCTTCACAGAAGAATTCTTAGCAAAAATCAATATCAATAATCTCATCATAATTTGCCTCCCTCCCATAAGAAACCCTTATATCCTTCAAAAATATGCACTTTCCCTAATTAGGGTTTCATAATTAAGAATTAGGGTTTCTCAATTAAAATATGCTAAATAATTAATATTTGATTAAATCAATCAAATATTAATATCTCCCTCAATACATGTCAGATCCTTGAACCGTTCGAAGCTGGTGAACCAGGGAGTGATTATGGACATGACCATACCAACACAAGGGTGCTCCGCTACATGTCAAATATCCCTAAATAATAGGAGCTCAGGCAAATGTGTTTGAAAGAGCCCAAATGAAAACCAACTATAGGAATTTTGCTAATTGAAGCCAAGCCAAGCTCCATCATGACCCTCTATTCATCCTATCAGCCTACGAAGGTCGTATAATAGGCTAATCTACAACTCTGAACATGTCAACTAAAAATGGGACATGACAGTAGGCCATTACCTAAGCATCCTCACTCATTAATCTTGACTTCTCCAAGGAATTCATATTTTACACCTTTGCCAATATTAATAACATATTAGCTATACTAATGTAGAGGAATGGTGAAGAAATGGAGTAGCCAAATGCCTTTTTTAGTCAAGAGATAAAACAATATGAGATGAGGTACACCTTCATTGAAAAGTAGGTTTTTTTAGCCTTGAGTAGTCTCAAAAATTTCATACCAATACTCTCCAACAACATGATCCATCTTCTGGTGTCTCATCTTGGATTTAGGGACTTCCTTCTTAACAAGGACTTAAATGAGAAAAGAGTAGGTTAGATCACCAAAGTCATAAAATATGATGTGGAGATCAAGGTCACCAAGTTGGTTAGAGGTAAGGGATTATGTGAGCACATTGTGAATGATCTCTAAGAGGACAAGGAAGCTATTTTGGTGACCCAAGTAGAGCACTCACAAGTAAGTACCTTAAAAGAGTTGGCTTCAATATATAACTCACTTTTTGACAACAAGATAATTCCCCAAAGGTTTGGATAGAACCAAAAGAAGGTATTCTAGGATTTAATACATACCTTATGCATTCATTAATGGATTTATTTCTAGAAGGGAACTCAATGGGGTACTCCTTAGGTGTATCGATGATAATCAAGTGACCAACCTCTTGGAGTAGTTCCATAATGGACATATAGGAGGCCATTTTGCACCTAGAACCACAAAAACAAAGGTAATGAGGGTTGGTTATTATTGGCCCAATATTTTCAAAGATGCTCATGCATGGGTTAGAAAATACCATAAGTTTTATCTCTTTGTAAGAAAGCATAAATTATAAGCCCTTCCAATCAATCCAATTTAAGTGGAGCAACCCTTCATGTAATAGGGGTTAGACTTCATATGGATGATCAATACACCATCAAGTGTTGGGCATAAATGGGTGCTTACTAAAATTTACTACTTCACCAGGTGGGTAGAAGCCATTACTTTGATGGAGGCTAATGAGGGTACAGTGTTGGATTTATATGATAACCTTGTGACTAGGTTTGGTGTCCCATCCACTATAATTTTAGATAATGCCTTAGTATTCTTTAAGATGAAGATAATTGAATGGGATCTTAAACTAGGCATCTACCTTAGCACCTATTATAACTACTATTCTCAAATAAATGTAATGTCAAAGTCTATAAACAATAATCTACTAAGGATCATCATGAAGACCATGTAAGAGAATAAGAGAACATGGCACACCAAGCTAGGGATAGCCTTATAGGAAAATAGATTGACTCCTAAAGCTACCATTATCAATTTTCCATGTGTCCTTGTGTATGGAAGGGAAGCCAAATTTATTATATCTCTTGAGCTACTTGCATTAAATTTATCCCATCATCTTGAGTTGATGGATAATGAGCCCATGAATGTGAGGATTATAGAGCCCATAGAGATAGAAGAAACTAGGGACCTTGCAATGAAGGCTTTGGAGTCATATCAAGCTCAGGTCAAAAAATCCATAGACAAGAGAGATACAACAAGGAGATTTAAGTAAGGGGACCTACTCCTCAAATATTACTCAAATAAGGCTAAACGAGAAAACCATACTAATTTTGATAACTTATGGAGTGGTATTTATTTGATCTATAGATATAGGGAACATATTTCTTTTTAGCTTGCCCAACTGGATTGAGAGGTATTACCCATCCTAGTTAATGGAATTCATTTGAAGCCTTGTTATTAGAATAAATGCATCCATTGTAACATATTATACATATTAGATTGATTTTATGCTTTCCTCTAAGTGTCTTATGCACATTCCTTTGATGTTGTGTGTTTCTATTTCAAGAAGTGCCTTGGGAACTTTAGTATTTTATTTTATTTTATTCTTATTTCTTTAAGATATGTTTCAGATAAGGATAATTTTAGACTATTTTCATGATTATTTTAGAGAAGACTTGGGACTCCATGTGCCTAATGGACTATTTTAAGACCACTAGTCTTACATAACAAACATGTAACCCCAATATGTCACAAAAATTGTTGGATAAATTTGGCCCACATACAAAAATTGACAATAGAGTAAAGATTCTAGAGGTCTTGGTGTGGAGTAGGGAGCTGAGTTGAGTCCATGTTGAACAAAGGATCCAATAGTAGGAGAAGATATCTCATATAGCCTAAAAAGTTTTTAAAACACTTTAAGTTAATTTAAAGTTTAGATTATCTAAATTCAAGAAAGGTCTCCATGGTGGTCATAACATTTAAGGGCATGAATAAGGTTTTATACAACCCTTAGGATTTCATTCTAGCCTTGGAGATTCATGCAAAGGATCAAGCACAAATCTAAATGAACTAGGTCATCATTAGGATGTAATGTAAAAATTGAGTAGACTGGTTCACTTATGTATTTTATAAGTCCACTTAGAAATCCTTGTGAGCCAAAAGGTTACAATGCCATGAGGTTATTCATACCAAGAAAATTCTCTAAAAATTTCATGCACATGCGAGCTTTCTATACCAAGATCTAAGTGTTTAAAGATAGGCTGGGAGCTCAAGATGTTCATGCAAGTGTTAAGTTTGAGCTTCTCAAAATGACCATTTGGCTTCAAAAAGTCATTAAAAGGTTTAAAATTGATCAATATATAGTGGTCCACATGATCTTACATACTAAAAACATAGATATAATGGTTCACGCTTGTGTCAAACAAGTCAAAAGGTCCCTAAGTTAAAATCCCTTAAAAGGTTGCAAGTTGGGAAAGATCTAATGGTGTAGGTTCACTGAGTAGAGATCTAGTGATGCAAGGTGACTGACAAGAAGGTGGGTTTGATCTAAATAAATGATCAACATTAAATCATACCAATGATCCAATAATGTGTGGGAATTGATAGAAAATTAGGCCTAGGTAGATCAAAGGCTCCTGTTTCTTCCTATATTATGATACAATGATGTGAGTAAAAGTAAAAAAGTTAGTGGATCTAGATCAAGGGCTCACATTCATTCATACATCATGATCTAATGGTATGAGTGAGGTAAAAAAGGTTAATATATCTTAGGGACACATGAAAGGTTTCCAAGTGGCATAAACACATTAGGTTCTTAGTAAAATCAATGGTCCACATACATATCAAACAAATCAAATCAATGAGCAAGGTTCAAAGTCTAAAGACTAAGGGACCTTCAATAGGAGGTTGAACATGTCACTAGGGTTAAAATAGGGAAAGAAGGTCTTTCAAAAATTATCATTTCACCATTAGAGATTGACTAAACTCCATTAAAGGGACATATTAATATACTCAAGATGATCAATGATAAAAGGGCACCATTGAAGCTAAATTTGGATCTCTAGTTTGAAGGTTTGTGGCACACAGGGTTCATTATGTTACTAGGTTCACCATTATTTAAAGGAAACCTATATATTATTGAGTCCTCAATTTATATAGATGATAAAAGGAAAAAATAGGTCTTTCAAACCTAATAAAGATCAAAATATGCTATGTAGTCTATAGATCTACATCGATATATGTGGATACAAGAAAACTAATAAAAGAGATTGGTTTTTCATCTATAAAAAAGATCTAGATCCAAATTTGATTGAGGGTAGATATCTGTGATCATGAAAAATATCTTCATCCTTTAGCATGGCCATATTTTTAACAAACAACCACATAAAATGCATAAATCCATGATTCTATCAAATCCATGAGCATGAAAGTTTTTTCTTTGGTAGGAGATGGCATGAAGGATCAAGAAAAGGATTTGGTGGTTGAAATTTAAAGATATAACATTTTAATAAGAAGTGTCACTTGATGTTGCCTAGTTACCTTTATCAAAATAAATTGAAGGAATAGTTTATTTCCAAGAATTTATCACACAAAATGATTTCACACTAGAGTAAGAAGCATTGTAACTAAGGGAGGAAAATTTATAAACTCACCTCTAGTTCACTAAAGATCAACAACTAATAGATGTTACCTTCCCTTCCCTAGTCACTCTAGTTTTGGGTGACTAAGTCATGTCTGAGGATAAGTAGTTCATATCCCTCTTGTTGTAGCTAATAGAATATTTTATTACTATGTAGAATCTAATATAAATCCATATATATGGTTAAAATCTCAAGGATAAAATAGAAACTATGTTTGAAATCCTTAAGGAGTATGAGAAATTCCTTGATAATTATGCATATCAAGATCATAACATAGCATGAAACATGATTGATTGGAAGTAAAAATTTCACACCATATGGGATGAGGCCAAAGTATAATTTTACAAGGTTAAAAACTCTAAAGCTATAATTTAAGATCAATATACTACTTCTAATGCATTGGATGACACACTCAAACAATCCCTTAAATAAGGAGATGATGTCATGTAAAATATTCAAACCTGGTAAAATGAAATGTTTTACAACATATCTTGTTAGTGTTCAAACATAGAGGCATGAAAATAAAATAGAGGATCTATAATAATAAATTCAACAAAAAGTATTGAATGATAGGGATCTACTTGCAATCACTGAAAAAGAGGGCATTCAAAGTCTAGTCAAATTTTAAGTACTACTACACACTAGTATCACCATGGTACATGAAAGTATTAATAATTAGGTAGTGTTAAAAAGGCACTTATACCATTTAGATAGTTATATCATAGATAACATAAGGAGTCATAATTCATCCCTCAAAATAAATCCAATATGAATTCATTCATAAAAAATGGTTGTATCTATGCAACCAATTATCCAACCTCAATAATCACCATTAGCACTAGATTCTACAAGTAATATTTCCTCAAAAAGAACTCAATAAAAATAATATTCACATCCTCCTCTAGTTCCTTAAATGTAGTCAACACCATTAGGTACTACATACACTTAAATTTTTAAGAGTTTATAAGTAGGAAGGATTTAAACATTAGGAGAGGGGCCAAGTTGGTTAAAAACTCAAAAAGGGTGGTCACTTGGTTATGCCAGTCTATAAAAAATATGCAAGGTTGGTATATTGGTACCCTATTTAGTTGAAAACCAAAAATGGATTATAAGTAGTGTGCTAGAGGTAAAATTTAGTAAACAACATTTTAAGTGATAACTTTGAATAATATTTTAGTTTAATCTTTCTCATCAAGAAACTCTATAATAACTAGTATGAGATAAACTTCTAATGACTTTATCTCAAGATGAGACATCAATTTGAGTCTTAGAAAGTGTTGGTGGTATAAAATGGCTGAAAATAATGGTGTATAGTTGTATGACAAGTGTGTGTTTTATACCATTTTTTATGTATTATATTATTTTTGTATGTATGCAAATCTCATTGTATATCAAAAGGCTTTAGCATACAAAGAGTCCTCTTATAGGTTTTAATTAAAGTATGGAATGTGATGTGACAAAGTATTATGAAATATATATAATTAACACTCACTTGTATTGAAAAAGGGTTATAACATATTGATATAAAAATAGATATTCAACCATGATTTTACTTTATATTTCATTATGTTATTTTTTTCGACATGGTCTATGTTATTGTAATTTGTTCATTATGAAAACACTTACTATTTTGAGTTGGACATATCTATGAATCATGATAATTACTATTCTATGCTAGGCTTTGATATATTTAAATTTTTTGTGTGATTTTTCCTTTTCTATTTACGTATTATGTTTCATAAACTATTCCCTATTATCATGTTCTGATGGGCTTTCCAAGAACCTCTACTAACAAGGTATCCTAGTATTTGGAGTCCATAACTAAGGATATCTAGGTTTTATTATTTACATTTGATATATTCAACCTAAAACATATATTATAAATGTATAATTGATCTAAAAGGGGAGATTTATGTACTGATGATTCCAACCAAAAGTAAGTATTTCTATCCCTTCTCTCTTTCATTTATTTACTTAGTAGATTATATATTTATTTTTCCCTTTCTATTTTATATTTTTTTTATCATTACTTATGTTCTTCCTTATACTAAATAATCTAATATGGTTATAAGGTTTCTTAGGCTTACCATTGTCATCTTAGGTTACATAGACTTCCCATTGGTTGAACATTAAAACACTTATCTTATTATTAGTTTAATATTTATATCTATCTTAGATCTAGGTTACCCTTGTTCAACATTTTATTACATGTATTATACTTATTATATCCTTGATATACCCATTTTTTATCATTATTAAAATCATTTATCTATACTGAGACCTAATGACAACCATACCCAATCTATTAGGAGAAATATTTAGAACACTATCCTCTTAAATTTTGAGTATGGATTGCCCTCTACTATGTCTATGGTCATTATAGGTACTTACCCACTCTTCCAAGTATATGTGGGTTATATTTTTATGGCTTTGTTTTTATCCTAGTCTATTAAAATAAATAAGATTATTATAATTCATCCTAGCCAATGCATACATAAATTGGTGGTTGCATAATATATGACAAAACCCTTAAATTCAAGATATAAAAATTATTGAATTCATCATTATGGGGATGTATAAATCATATTAATACTAATTTTTAAACTTAAACTTATCTAAACATGAATTATCTTACAATAACATCTTAAAAATATGACTTCCATAAATTACACATAGTGAAAACATATAACAAACATTTATGGTCTAGGGGTATCATTAAATATTGGTTTATGATATATTTTAATATTAGTATGAATGCCACTTATATTTTATTTTTTTATCATAGGTAAATATGTGGAATACAAACATACAAATGTGAATTTGATAAAATAAACACATCCATATACTTCTCAAGTGACTAAGAGACATTCATGAACCCCATGCATTGATGACTATGAAATAATAATTAATTAATGATTTTTAATATATAAACAAAGGGTACAAGAATTAATTATAATTTATAAATCAACATATCCAATATTTGGATAGAAACTTAGAGACTTTGAGAATCTGATCCTAACAGAAGGCAAGGCTTGATTGTCCCAATTTGATATGATACAGGTGAAGCATAATTAAAATATGGATTTCAAATGATATAATGTAGAATTTATAATTTAATGGGTCCAAAAAAGGCACTTTGACAAAAAAAAATTCACTCTATAACCTTAAGACCATAATATTATAACATGTGGATGACTCGAATGATCCATTTTAGAATTAATCATAGAATTCAAAAAAATCAAATTAAAAAAATGAGATTTATGAAAATAGTTTAATAAAATACACAATTTTTATATTAATTCACATATTGTGAAGGTGGTTTGATTTCATAAATGTTCCTTTACAAATATTTTAATTATAATGGAGAGGCATGCAGACTTAATATATCCAAGTTTATTACAAGTTGTTATTCTAGCCAAGACCTTGGGGTCTTAAATACACCTATTTAGTTAGATGTAATGAACAAGCTTGGGAGATAATTGGGGGACTTGCAACCTCTCATTTTAGTATTGTTTTTGAAATAATGCAAAGTATTATTTTTAGGTATTTTGATCCATGATATAGTTATCTAAGAGATGTAATTCTACCACCAAAGTTTCAATTCTTGTTTCCCACCAACATAAAGCTCCTTCACACTTAGCTGATATAACAATAAGTTTGTTCCTTAAACAAATTGAATTTGTAATTTATAAAATAAGTGAAAGATTATAAAAACAAATAAAAATAAAATGAGGGGAGGATAAGGTAGAGATTTAAGGTTACTCAATAATATGGAGAATATCAATGATTGAAACCCAAATATATGCCTAGATATAGTTTCACCATTGTATGTTGAGTTTCACATGAGCTCATATTTTAGATACATAGGGAAAAAATTTGAGGGAAAATATATATGTTGAATTTAAATAACTCTTCCTAATAATAAACACCTATTGAACTATTGATATTTGAACATAGAGTCATAGGGATATAAATGAAATGGAAAGAGAAAATAATTAGCTAGAAGAACATGTCACCCATCCTAACTATCACATAAATTATAGAGAGGAATTTACTAAAGATCATAGCATAAATATCACAAATTATACCATAAAATATTGAAATACATTCATTAAAATAAAACATAGTGAGATGAAAACAATCTATGCATTAATATTTTAGTGTTCTTTTATAAAATTTCCAAACTTTACAACAAGATGCACAATAACATATATAATAAATAATATGGGTCCATCTCTAAATATAATGAGATACCCACTCTTAGCCATCATTTCCAAAAATATTTACAAATTCAATCATTACAATTATTCCCACATAAAAGGACAATGAAGAGATAAAGGGCCCATGATTTTGAAAGCATGCCCCCTAGTTGGGACCATAAAGGTTTTCAAGTTGAGCTCAGTGTAGGACCACTTCCAAAATACTTTGGGATGTATTTATAATCTACCAAATCTTTCACCACCAAGTTTGCCTCAAAATTGAGCTTTTGAAAATTGGTAGGTGGATCTTAGAAGAGTACCTTTATCTAAATTAGTAGCCTATCATGGAATTTGAGGGGGGATTTTAATGAGACTTTCACCTCATTGACCTAGTTGATAATGGTGGTTAATTACGTGGAAAGATATAAGATAGATTTGGATCTATCCATGTTAGATTTTTTCAATTTTGTCTTTATTATTACCTTAAATTGGTTGAGCTAGACCCTAAACTCATCAAATTTGAGTAAGGTGTCATCGGTATGGAAGAGGACTATGATGCTAACCTCTTTGAAATATGAAAGGATCTAGTCCTTTCTCTTTTATAAGGGCATGATGGTGTCTTGGGTTCCCCATAACCAGTATTTAAGTGATGTCCTCATAGTCAAAATAATTTTTTTATATCAATTTAGGTCAGTGAAGGGCATGAGCTTGAGATCTAGGAACATTTCCTTTTTGATGACTACCACCATATTTTTTCACTTGTTGTCCACTAGGATGATTATATCTAAATATTACTACATTCTTTGGAAGAGCACATTTCTATTTGAAATAAATTCAGTCACCTTCCTTAGGGATTAAAAAATTATACCATATATTCTTTAACCTTTCTAATTAGCATGACCAAGAATGAGCTACTCACTTGGGACTCCAAAGTCCTAACTTAGTCCCCAAGGTCTTCCATTAGATTCTCAGTGATATATTTGGTTTAATTTATTGTGTCTTAATATACCCCCATTTAAAAAATTAAAATGAGGACCCACTTTTTCACATATATTTACTTATTTTGAGATATATGAGGTAATAAAACTTGATGTTTGACTATTAAACTGACATAATGACACTTTTATTATTAAAAACCGAAGATATGCTCAAACTTATATATAATTACATCTCCATCCTTTGGTTGATTTTGTGCATGTATATCTAATTATTTTAGATTCTAACAATTCATGAATTTTTATTTTTTAATATAGAGGCATGATGGGGTTTGCCTCTTTTAGACTAACTAATATACATGTTTGTTAGGGTTTTGTTGTTTTATGTTTGATCTTATGCAAATGGTTCTTTACTTAGAATCATTTTTACTTTACACCCGAACCCCTACTGAGTCACTAAATATTTCCATGTGAAATTCACTCACTCTCTTAGAGCCTTGAAGGAAAATTATTATGATTTATACTCCAAAGTTCTATAAAGTTTTATGTCACTACATGTCATGATCCTGCTCAACTGATGATTGACAAATTGAATTTTAGTTTATGAAAGTCTATGGGTAGGTGGAGAATAGATATAAATCCATGTGTTATGATCCCATAGACCCACTATTAGAGGTACAATCACTAAGGGGGAGGGTGAATTAGTAATATAAGATAATCCAATTCAATTCCCAATTCTTAAACAATCAGCACATAGAATCATGATGCATACAAATTAACCATTAAAATGAACATAGAAATATCAAGCACATAAAAAATAATATACGTGGGAAACCTTATTGGAGGATAAAACCCACTAAACCTTAAAAAATTAACTAAAATACCAAAATAACAAGATCCAACATTTAGAGCAGCACTGACTGATCAAAGAACACCCATCCCTTAATTTAACAAGACACCCATACCACAAAGAGGAACCAAACCCAAAGGAAAGCAAGAAACTAATAAAATACCTTGGTATGATCACCATCTCTGATATAATGTATTCTACACCTGATGATGGACTTATCTTGCTTGCACTCTTCTTCACCCTTCAATCTTTCGCAAATAGCCTTTATGGCTTACTCACTTAATCTGCCTCTTCTAGGCTCATTAGGTCTAATTACCTATGTGTCTTCCTACATTAAATTGATAAAATAAAAATGAATTTTCATATTTTATCTTGTATATTCATAAATGACATGTACCTTCTCTTTTAAAATTTCCCTCCTTCACTTAGCACCACACAAACTCAACATAGACTAACAATGTCTTGTATTTATACCACTCTCTTGGTATAAACTATATTGGTCAGCTAATATTCTTAACATATTTTATCTAAATTTTAAATAGGTCCTAATACATATTAAATTTCAAAACCACACACTCCTTAGGTTGTCCAATACCTCATTATCCCTAAACCATAATTAGGTCTTGGTGAGACTTAAAATAATTAGGCCTTCATACTCATACATTACAAATTCAAATCCTTGAGACATTTTAAGATTATAAAAAAGATAAAACATAAAAAATGTCTCAAATAGACCATTTATAACTCCCTCATGGGTCCATTACATATTAAACACTAACTCAACAATTGAACCTACCAATTAGGTCTCCTTGCTCTTTAGGCCTTCAAACATAGAAAACACAATCTCAAACTTTCGAAGCAAAAACTCAAAATATTTAACATATCCATATGATTATATCACATGGGTGAAACCTTTAGGACATTTTAAACACATCCATGTAATTTATACTTTCCAACATAGTATCTAAGCACTCAAATCAACTTTCTCAAAATGACCACTTAGACTGGTCATATATGGTCAAAATATAGTCAAGATATTTTGACTCTCCAAAACTAAATATGGGAAGAATAATATATCCAATACTTTATCATGAAAATTTTATACTTAATTTAAATCTTAATATTAATATTTTTCCTCAAATATAATTAGAACAAATTCAAATTACCTTTGTAAGATGGTCACTCAAACTATCAGTGTATTCAATAAACATAGTCAACTTATAAGCCTTTGTTCATACTAAATATGGATTGGTAAAACCTCCATAATCCACATATGTGGTCCTCATAGATTATATAACACTATTAAATATTTATCTCATATTGAAACATTAAAATACCATCAATAAATATTTAATTACCCTTATCAGGTTACTTGCAGAACATGGTCAAACACATAGTCAACTTTAGAGATATATATCTTTGACTATATAGATAATCAAACCTTATAACCAATGTCTCTAGATGAACCATGAATTCCTATTAAGATTTTAATTTCACACCATCAATAAATTTTCCCTAGATAAAAATATATAAGCAAAATATTGAGCACTAGTTTATCCTTTTGCTAATACAAATGCCAACGATCACTTGTTAATGCAAAATCATCTGCAGACACATGTCTTCATATCATGTCCTCACATATCTTTCTCAAATTCAATATATATATATATATATATATATATATATATATAATTTTGATCCTCCTAAATTTAACTTACATTTCTCATCATTGATCTTAGATCATTGCATTCAATATCAATCCACTTGGTAGCCTTGTGTGCCCTCTGCATACCCTACAATCAATCTCCAATGAACTTCTACCACTTGACATCCCTACATGCCTATCGAGTATTTTATTTAATTATTGACTAATGTGCACCTTTCATATTTCTCTAAATATTATAAAATGATTTTTATATCTTGGATTTTCTTGATCAAACATACATATTTGATCTTCTTACCAGATCTCCATGATTGTGACACGTCTTTATCACATTCATTCTTAGGATCTTTAACTTATTGAATTCACTCTCACCATTGTTAAATATATAAAAAGTATGAATATATCCATTATATCCTTATCTATTTATATTAATAAATCAATATATATCTTCATTTCTTGATTAAATGCTCACCATATATCTTTGATATCACAAAATAGGCTAAGTATGGGAACTTAGTGAACTCTATCTGAGAAGCTAACTTTGTACCTTAATAAATTTTTCCACACATATCCTCATAACCTAAAACTTGGACCATATGATATAATCTCATAGGGGAATCCATAAATATAAAAATTTACACTTGAAACCTTCACACATGTGGATACTGACATCATAAATCTACTTACTCAACCTTATCTATTAAGATGACTACTTGAACCTAGATCTTCATATGACTACTCTAATGAATTCCTTTCACTTTAATAAGAACCCTAAGTACTCATAAAACCCCATAGGGTCTTTGAAACATGTCCAAACCATAAATATCATCCACCAATTTCCTCACTAAGTCAACCACTAAAGAACCATGCAAGAACACTAAAGCACACTTTGTCATTTCCATTCTAGCACACATGACACCTAATAAACATACTTGGTCACCTTGGTGACATAATTTACAAACCTCCAACAATATCCCCCTTGTTCATTGATTTAAAACACAAATATAAAGTAGATGATTAGACTCTATCTCTCTCTTCAAGCACTTTCTCCCCCTTTAACACAATGACAAAGTGGGATTAACTCCTGATCCTACAGACCTAAAAATACTTAAAGGAATAATAATAGGAAAGGACCACCTCTGATAGATGATAAAAAATATCCATAACATTGTGCATACCTATTCTTACTTTGAGCTTCTCAAACATGATCTATGAATACACTCTTCTTTGATCTAACATAACTTATATGAAGATAAAGCATACATGAACATTAGAAACTACATAAAATTACCTTGAAAACATTAAGAGGACCTCCCCCTAAGTCACTTGAGCTTAGGAACCCTTCTGAGAATCTTCAAACCATTTTCAATAATGATGAATCAACATAATTACCTTCATTCCTTCTCTCTCAAATTCTACTACATAGTCTTGTGATCCTAGGACCTGGCCATTTACAAAGCTCTCCCTTTGTTTATGTATGAGCATTAAAAATCCTCATAACATTGTGCATACCTATTCTTACTTTGAGCTTCTCAAACATGATCTATGAATACACTCTTCTTTGATCTAACATAACTTATATGAAGATAAAACATACATGAACATTAGAAACTACATAAAATTACCTTGAAAACATTAAGAGGGCCTCCCCCTAAGTCACTTGAGCTTAGGAACCCTTTTGAGAATCTTCAAACCATTTTCAATAATGATGAATCAACATAATTACCTTCATTCCTTCTCTCTCAAATTATACTACATAGTCTTGTGATCCTAGGACCTGGCCATTTACAAAGCTCTCCCTTTGTTTATGTATGAGCATTCAATACATTGAAAAATCACCTTCCTTGGTTTGATCAAGCCATCAAATCAACATACTTGATTTTACATCTATAGTATACTTCTTCATATCTCCATTATTAATGGAACATCTCACATGTGCTCCCTCTCACATCATACACAGCTCTTCAATCCTTTCAAACTATCAGAGTTATCTCCCCCTAACTCCATGATCTATTTTAAAAGTATATTCAACAAGTCTTCTTAATGAACTAGGTCTATTGAAAACTCTTCAACACTACCCACACTCAGTCAATATCCTTATGAAACCACCGATATATCTCATATCTTCATTATATCAACTTAAAAAAATGAGGTAGACATGAATAACTCACATATGGATCTCAAAATAATTTTCCTTTATCCTTTACAATACATCATGTATTAGAACCTTTTTTAAAGCACTCTCATGGAACTATCTCACCTTCAAAGCATTATGAACTCCATGATAGACATAAATTGTCACATACATAACGTTAAGACCTTCTTCATGATACCAATAATATGAAAACATATTCTCCTCATAATCTATACTAACCTTTCTTTTAGTCTTCATCATTTTGACCAATCAATTTAAGCAACAAAAATTGATAAGTTCTTACCTTCAAAACCAAAAACCCTAAACACACCTTGAGCATACTAGAATAAGAAAAACACAAATTTATTATTAAAATAGAACATTTTAACAACTTATCATCATAAAACTTTGAATTTATTACATAAAACTCATTGCTTCCCCTTAACCCACAATGCCCTACAAGAATGTGAAACTAGGAATTTCCCACAACTCTTCATATTATCTCTCCTTCTTGGTCAACTTAAACTGATTCTTCTTCTTCTTCTTCTTCTTTTTCTTCTTCTTCTTCTTCTTCTTCTTCTTCTTCTTCTTCTTCTTCTTCTTCTTCTTCTTCTTCTTCTTCTTTTGCTTGACTAAATCAAATTGTTTATCTTATTTATCACTTTCCTTTTCTTCTAGGATGGTATTGAGAATACTTGGAGAAAATAAAGATTCTTGGAATACCTTTTCACTTAAAGTATCAGTCTCACATTTTAAAGCATTATCACTTGACATTTTCAACTGATATTTTTTATATGAAACTTGCTCAACAACATTAGTTTATTTACTTAATTTTATAGATACCTTAGGATAAGTGTCAAATACATTGGTCTCTTTAGTGATCTTTCTCTCTTTATTCTTAACATGAGTAGATAATGAGTACCCTTGGCATTTTTCAACCTATATATCATATTTTACCATGGCAAACATTCCACTTGGATGTGCAAATTGATCATGTCACATACTTTCCACTTTTGGTTTCCATATTTTAAGTTTGCTTCTACCTTACACTCTAGGAGCTGAAATGACTTATTCTAACATGATGCCCTTTGTTTTTATAACTTAGAATTGTGATAAAATCCTATAAAATTGTAGCAAACCACTCTTCTTGATGGAAACTCAACTTGTCTTACCTTATTAGGATAAAATCTTGTAATGTGTCCTATGTCATGACAACTATAGCACTTAATTTGACTCACAACACTTGATTGATGATTTCATTCATATTTTTAAGTAAATTCATTCCTAAAAGGTCTTATACACTCTCTATCCTTATGATGGAATTGATTTTAAGTGTATCAATAACCATTAAAGTTTTCATACCTCATTACAATTGTTTATATAATTTTATTTGTCTTCCTTTTCTTAGCAACTTCATTTCTTGACTAATTTTTTATTTTCAAAGTCTAATTGTTCTTGTTCACAAAAGTCTTCAAGTCATCATGAATAATATTCTTTTGTTCTTCTATGTATCTAAGACCAGTTCTATCACTTTCAGATTTTTGACTACTCATAATGTTATCTAGATCAATTGATCCATTTTCAAACTTTACAAAATACTTCACTTGACTTGAAGTATTTTTCAACTCATCTCTTAAAGAATGAATCTTAGTTACATACCTTGAACATTCAACTTTTTTGGCCTTAAAGTTTGCATTCACAATCTCTAACTAATCATTAATAAGCTTGAATGAATTTTCATACTCTTTGATGTCTTCATCTATTCTTACCTCAAACACACTAAATTTCACCTCATATTCCTTTATTTGAGAGTTCAACTTCTTGGTTTTATTTTTCTCAATATTCAGATTTTTAAGGGTATTCATCAACTCAGTATCATAGTTTACCTTATCTTATTCATCATATATATCACCTAAACCACCTCCAAATAATGTATATTCTTCTTGATATGAATAGCTACCTTCCTTAACCATGAAGATAACTTCATCTTCAATAAGACCATCATCTTCATGATCATTCTTAGAATCCTTTCCATCATTCTCATTATATGAGGTGCAATATCCCTTGGTTTAGAGACTCCTCTTGTCCTTATAAAATTTCTTGTGGCCATTATACCTTTTTAAACTACTCTTGTTTTTATTAGACATGAATTTCTTCTGGAAATTATCATTATCTTCTTCATGTTATTCATTATCATTTCCCTTATATTTATGAGGATACTTGTTGGAAAAGTGACCTATATCTCCACAATTGAAACATTTGAAGGGAAGTTTACCCTTAAACTTTCTTGAACCTATTTTCAATTTTCTTGTTAACAGAGCTATTAGTTCATCATCATCAATATTGTAAATCTCATCATCCTTGACCTTATTACCTTGAAACTTCTATAGATTATTTTCTAAATTGAAATCTACTTCTTTATTTAGTGGTTTGTCCTCATTAACTCTAATATCATAGGTAAAAAATAATGCCATTCAATTCATCCATCTTAATTTTGGTGAGATCATGACTTTATTCTATAGTATAAACTTTTAGATCAAATTTGAAAGTGAGAGACCTTAATAACTTTTGCACTATATTGCCTTCTTCAATAACCTCTCCCATGACTTTGATCATGTTCACTACCTCTTCAACTCTTAGAAGATAGGAAGCCATGGTATCCTCTTTATTCATTTTGAGACTTTCAATTGCCTTCAGTAGGTTTGTAGTTTGGCTAACTTGAATTTTTAATCACCTTCAGATATGAGCTGAAATTTGTCCCAAATATCCTTGGTAGACTTGCAATGGATTAACTTGGTGAACTCAACCTCTGAAAGACCAAAAATGATAGCATTCATATATTTATAATTGTTCTCACTCAAATTCATGTCTATAGAACTATTTGGAGGAGTAGGTGGCATGGAATAACCATCCAAAATAGATTTCCAAGTGTCAAACCCCAAAGAAATGATGTAGGTCTTCATTCTTGCACTCTATAAAGCATAATTGGAGCCACTAAATAATAGATCTTGCTTAATAGAGAAACATTGAGAACTTGTCATTGTACCTAAGATTAACTTCAAGTGGTTAAAATTATATAGAAGGTCCTAATATGATACCAATTATTATAGGTATAATCACTGGGGGTGAATCAGTGATTCAAGATAATCCAATTCAATTCCCTATTCTTAAACATTTAGCACATACAATCATGATGCATACAAATTAAGCATTACCTTGAACATAAAAAGATCAAGCACATAAAATATGATATACTTGGGAAAACCTCTTGGGGTATAAAACCCATTGAACACTACAAGATGGACTATAGTCCTAAAATAACAAGATCTAGCATTTAGACTAGTACTAACTGATTAAGGAACACCCATCCCTTAATTTAGTGAGACACCCATCCTATAAGGAGTAACTAAACCCATAAGTAACCAAGAACCCACTTCTCTACCTTGGTCTGATCACCAAATTTGATATGATGTCTTCTACACTTGATGATGGATTATTCTTTCTTCCACTCTTCTTCACCCTTCAATATTTTTCAAATAGCCTCTAGTGCTTACTCACTCAATGTGCCTCTTCTAGGCTCATTAGGTCCAATGACCCACGTTTCCTCCTACATAAAATTTATAAAATAAACATGATTGATCATATTTTATCTATAATGGTCCTAAATTACATGTACCTTCTCTTTTAAAATTTGTCTCCTTTTCTTTGCACCACACATGCCAATAATGCCTTGTATTTATACCACTCTCTTAGTATAACCCATCTTGGTTGGTAAATTGGATTACCATACTTGTTATACCTTATAAATAGTTCCCCATACATTTTACATGTAATAAAAACACACTTCTTATGTTTTCCAATACCTCATTATCCCCAAACCACCATTAGGTCTTGGTGAGACCTAAAACAATTAGGCCTTCATACTCATACATTACAACTTCAACCCCTTGGGATATTTTTAGCTTCTACCAAAGATTAAAAAACAATAATACTATCTAAAATAGAAAAATTATAAATACCTAATGGGTCCATACCACCTAGAACACCAAATCAACACGTGAACCTACCAATTAGGTCTCTTTGCTCTTTAGGCCTTCAAACACAGAAAACATAGTCTCAAACTTATAAAGAAAAAACTCAAATATTTCACATATACATATGATTATATCATATATGTTAAAAATTTGGGACATATAAAACACCTCCATGTGACATATACATTCCAACATAGGGTCTAAGACCTAAAATTAACTCTCTCAAAATGACCACTTAGACTAGTCATATACAGTCAAAATGCAGTCAAGGTATTTTGAATCTCCACAACTGAGTAAGGGAAACATGAGATATAGAATACATTATAATGAACGTATAATACTTAATTGACATCTTAATATTCATTTTTTTCTTAAAATATACTCAAAATACTTAAAATTACCTCTTTAAGATGGCCACTCAAATTACCAGTGTATTCAATAAGCATAGTCAACTTCTAAGCCTTTGTTCATATTGAATATAGATTGGTATAACCTCAATAATAAAAAATATGGTATTTATATATTTTATAACACTCTTAAATATTTATCTCATCTTTAAACATCAAAATACCATCAATAAATCTTCAATTACC
The DNA here is from genome assembly GCA_037957365.1 of Torreya grandis. NCBI lineage: Eukaryota > Viridiplantae > Streptophyta > Pinopsida > Cupressales > Taxaceae > Torreya > Torreya grandis. Next base: position 2,659,725 of record JARHVA010002089.1, on the reverse strand, counting down.
CTTCTCAAGTTACTTGTAGAACATGGTCAAACACATAATCAACTTTGGAGCTAAATATCTTTGAATTTAAAGATAGTCAAACCTCATAACCATTTTATTTTTATTCCCCTTGAATTAATATTCAAATTTTATTTTTAAACCACCAATAAATTCATCTTATATGAAAATATATAAGCAAAATATTAAGCACATGTTTATCCTTTTACTAATACAAATGACAACAATCACTAGTTAATACAAAATCATCTATAGACATGTGTCTTAATCTCATGTATTCAAAAATATTAATAAAATGTGATAAATTAATGTAATTATTATCCTCTTAAATTTAAATTTCATTACTCACCATTTATCTTAGATCATCACTTCTAAGATCAAGCCACTTGGCAACCCAATGTGCCCTCTGCATACCCTATAGTCAATATCTAATGAACTTATGCCACTTGGCATAAACACATGCTTATGGAACATTATATTTACTTATTGAATAATGTGAAATATTTATATTTATCTACATGGTTAAATTTTATCAAGTGATCTTTGATCTTCTTGATCAAACAGGCACCATTGATCTACTTGCTAGATCTCCATGATTGTGACACATGTCTTCATTGCATTCATTCTCAAGATCTTTGACTTATTAAATTCACTCTCTCCATTGATAAATATCTTAAAAGTATATAAAAAAAAAATTATATCCTTATTTAGTTATATTAGTCACTCACCATAGAATTTCATTTCTTGATTAAATGTTTAACATAAATATTTGATATCACAAAATTGGCTAAGTATGGGAACTTAGTGAACTCTATCTAAGAAGCCAAATTTTCACCTTAATAAATTTTTATACACATATCATCATGACCTAAAACTTGGAACACATGATATCCTCTCATAAGGGAATCTATCTATATATCAATCTAGTCTTGAAACCTTAACACATGTGAATGCTAATGTCATCAATCTACTCACTTAGCCTTATCTCTCAAGATGACTACTTGAACCTAGACCTTAATATGACTACTTTGATTAATTCATTTCACTTCCAAAATCACTCTAAAAACTCATAACACCCCATAGGGTCTTTGAAACATGTCCATACCATCAATATCATCCATTAATTGCCTAACTAAGTCAACCACTGAATAACTATGCAAGAACACTAAAGGACATTAAAGTACACTTTGTCATTATCATTCTAGCACACATGACACCTCATCAACAACATTGGTCACCTTAGAGACATCAATGACAAAACTATAACACCCATATCTATCAAATCAATCTAAGAAGATTCTAAGTCTCTTAGGCAAGTGAAGTGTCAATATATATAGCATGTATTATCTTGCTCACCTGGAACCTACATAGTGATAAAAGAGGGTATAACACACCTAAGGATATTGAAGTGGTGATATCCCTCTATGTTCCATGATCTCATAAATTCTAGGATATAATAAAATTTCCAACAAAGAATGAACATAGGTAGTGGTAATGTGATGCTCTTAGGTGAAGTAGAATGTCTCCAAGTGTCAAATGGAGGTAACAAAGCACTTGGAGAAAAATTAAGAGAAGCCACTTGGTGCTGAAGACCACAAAATTTTATGACACTTCGATAGGTAAATTCAAAATATGAAAAATATAAGAAAACAAAGAAATCTAGGGTCATTAATGTGATTAATTCACATGAATTGGTTGGTTAAGTGCATTCAATTCAACAAAGGTGAATAATTTAAAATTAATATATGTAATAAATAAATTCAATTATAGATGATCACCATTTAATGAATAGATACTATTGAAAATTCAAGCTCTCTAGTGACCAAAAAATTCCATAGTTTTAGATAACCATAACTCTTAAGTGTGAAAATTTGGCTTTTGCTTCACAACTTCCACTGCCCCCCTCTACATATTCCATTGTAGGAATTGAGAAATACATAAACACAAGGTTTTATGATCTACCCTCAACCATGTATTCAAACATTATTCTATTATATGGGAGGTTGTCAAACTAGTAGAACCCTATATCCCTATATATAAACTCTTGGCTTTTATATGAATATAAAAGGAGGACTTGGTGGAATTCAAATCTATAGGCCTGCATAATGTTGTATAAAAAATTGAGGTAATGCCATGAATTGACTTATTATTTGATTTATTTGTGAATGTCCAAATTTCTAGTAAAATCTTGCATTTTAGCTAATGTAGCACCTTGACAACATATATTAGTGGATCTACTTTTGAAAAATACTATAAGTTACCCCTATTGAAATGGCCTATAAACAATCCCTAATTAATGTATGGATGTATGAAAATAATATAACTAAAAAGTTGTGGGAATGGGATAGCGACCATAGTACCTCCATAATTAGGGGCCCTATTTATGTTATTCCCATTACCCTTTTAGGCCTGGAATCCAAATTTTTATGGATTTGTTAAAAAAAATTTATGGTTTCCTTAGTATAACCTATGTTGATGAGGTTTGGATTCCCCTATTTGAAACCATCCTCACTTCTACCAAGATTATAGCTATTGGTGAGACCCTTAGTGCAAATTTGATAAATTAAGTCTTTATTTTAGCAAACAATCAAAATTGTCACTTCTATATGATGTCATATTTGGTACAATCTATAACATGGACATTGATTCAACTTTCAAGGAACCTTGGGAACTATCAATTGAGTATCTTAAGTACCAAGTTTACAATGAACTCAATATCCTTCATATACATAAATTTAGGAAGAATATGAATAGAATAATCAATATCTTCTATCCAATGCCATACCAAGCCATTTATGTCAAGGTTATGCCCAGATTATTTGAATAAATATGAAGAACTAATGAAAGGATTGGTGATTATTATCTCTATCTAGACCACATGATAATCATAATAGAGGTAAATATAGATACTCATACATATCTACCCTAGTTGGTCTTAGACAAGGTGGTGGAGTAGGAAATTAGAACCCAACTAGCTGATTATGTGGATATTAAACTAAGAAGTGACAAAGAAGTAATTATCCACTGACCTCCCATTAATAGTGATAGGATCTAATACACTAGGTGGGAACATTTCCATCTATTAGGAAAAATTAAAACCCGCTATGATTTCAAGTGGGCACCTTATCGTTAATGGGATCCAAGTTACATATTTAAGAAGCACTTGAATAGAGTCAAGGGAAATATAAATATTGATTATAGACATGTATCATATCCTTTTGATGAAGTGTTATTTAATTATTTGAATGATATATAGATCCACACAAGAATGAACCAAGTAAAAATGTCTACGATGGTGGCCAGGCACATGAAATATCATCCAAAAACCACCAAGGAAGAATCTAATAAAATGAAGGCAAAGCATTGGGTTTCAATACCCCCTCAAAGACCCTTCTCATAGGTTAAATCTTAGGGATCAAAATAGGATGGGCTATTATGACAATCACCTATGGGAAATGGATAATAATTTATACAAGGACCTCCCTAACATCACATCCCAATGTTCAAAGTTGTAGAAACCACCCTAGTGTTCACCCTTCCTCAGTTGATAGCCATTACTCAAGGTATTATAGCTATAACTCAATTCAAAAGATCAGTCTCTATATTTCCCTTTATGTAGACACCATAAATATGCACACCATAATTTTAAATTTTGAAGTAGCCATAGACCACCTTGGGACCCTCTTGAGACCAATCTAATCCTCCAACCCTTAATCAACCTAGCTATCAATTAGTTTAATTCAAATGGCTGAATTGGGCCTTTTAACCCTTTTTACCCCTTGACACTCGAATACCAATAGTCAAGGTAACCATCAATGGTCACCCTAACCATAGATGGTCAGGGTCTACCTCCCTAATGAAAAGTATGAAAACTACCCACCTTAATTTTCTAAATATAGCCCATCTAATTTTAGTTGTGAACCATTGCATGGATGAGTTAATTTTGGAAGGCCCAGTTCATGTGTTAATACAACTCTCTTGCCTTTCCTATAATAGAGAGGTGTAAAGAGGTGAAAATCCTTAAGAAAACATCCAAAAATATCTATGAATATATTATTATTATCAAGAGCTTGTGTATCTAAGATTTTCTTTCTTGTAGGTTAATCACCATCAACAATACAACAATTTAGTAAACATATCAGATAGTCAATTTGCCATTACCTCTCCACAAAGACTTTAGGTACTATTAATCTAATAGAATCAAGATAGATTTGAACAATAGGCTAACTACCTTAACCATTCACCCAATTGACTTTTGATAAGATAAGTACTTGATTCCTACAATTAGTCTACTTTATTTCCATTTTGTAATCAACCTAGGCCTTACCCATCCATAAAAATATATTTCTTAGATCTTGTCAATCAAAAATATTACCAAACTAGATCTTCACACAGTAACCAACAATGGTTGATTCAACCATTGATAGTGTACCCAACTTTTGATGGTCATCTTGACCACCGATGATCACCTTAACTATAGATGATCATCCCAACCACTGATGGTCACTATGACACCAAAAAACCAACAAGTTTATTTCATCTACCTACACCCAACTAAGCCCAATTTTTTGTGTTCCTACCTCTTCATGGAACTTTCTAATTTTTTGAAGCAGACCCTAACACATATCCCTACTATTAATTAGTTTATCACTAATTTAATCATTTATATCATATTTCTTAGCAAACACTCTTGTATTCAATTTCAATACCTTTTGATTCATTAATGCAAGCACCTTTAATTTTTGTTCATAATCTTAATTATTTAAAATGTGTGGATTAATAGCCCTTAAGGAATATTTTGCTTTTAGGATATAGATATCACTAGGAAATCCACCCAACTATTTATCTAACAAATATGTTTACTTTAGTGATTTCTTATATTTAGGCCATCCTCCCAAGCCAAAGAGGAGCTCTTCACAATATTTTGATTCAACATGCACACTATCAATAAAGTTTTTCAACCATACTCATACTTATTTTCTTCTTTTCCCCTTTCCAATAATAAGCAAGAAATTCATTGAAACATTATAGAATGCCTAATGGCATCCTTGTCTCTTTACTTGGGTTCTTTTTTGCTTGCATCTTATATATATTATTTGCTCATTAATGAAATCAAAAGTTTCTTTTGGGATTAAAATTAAGTGCATACATTGACTACTTGGTAGTTTAGTTCACATAACTTAAAGGCAAAGTAATCTATCATAGCTTCACTATTTATTACACACACCTAAACCAATCTAAGTTCATCAATTAAACATCAAACATACTTGAGACAAGGCCCATCTAGGATTTCATCACCTAGTGATAAATTTACCCTTTCCTAGTGATCCTACTTGGAGGTCATTACCAAGGGGAGGACCAACCTAGCTCTCTAGTTGAGTATAATCTCTAAATATCAATACATTAGCTAAGTACCTAACACCCTTATCTCTATGGTGTGTGAAGTGATGAGGTAGGCCCCAATACCAAGCCATGTATTTATTCCAATAGAGATCTCTTTTGGGCACCTATAAACAACCTAAAACCATCCTTAGATTTCCTCTTTAGTACATGCTCTACAAACCAGTTTCAATCATATACCTTCTTAAAGAATAAGCCAAAAGTAAGATTAATTAAAATTATAGGGCTTAATGTCTCTCTTAGAGTATTATTGGATTTATTTGATCATTTTCTTGTCTTCTCATTGTTTGAGTAGTAAGGTTGTTTGTGATTTCTATCTCCCCTATCTTTCATGGTTCTTATTCACCAACAACAAAGAGACCCTAAAGAGTAAAACCTATCACTAAGTCAACCTACCTCTTCCATCTCTTCATCCATGGACTATACCTCCAAACCAATATACTCTCCCCACCCTTTAGGAATTCCTACATTCCCTTGGGAGGTTCCATAAGGAGATGCATATTTTGTCAATTTCCTAGACAATAATCTTGTATCCTTGCAATATTACATTATAATATCTTACCATATTCTGATTCTAGCCCCATCCATAGATCTACCTTACAACATGCCTCTCCATTTCATGGGGAGTACCTCCATTACCATGGTTACTACACAACCATTGACTACCCAAGCTTCCTCATCAACCAACAACCCCTTTGAGACTACCATTAAAAATGAACCAACCCAAACTACCACCACCATTATACATTCTACCCCTAACAACCACTCTTCTACTATAGGAGTGCTTACCTCTAACACTACCAGCCTTCCTCTATCTACCTTTAACCCATTAAGCACCATTATATTTCAAAGCCTTATGGTGTCCATACCCTCTACCTTTCCATTGATTAGTACAAGGGTCACCACCCTTACATTGGTCAACAACCCAACTACCACTCCTATCCAACAAACACCCCTTAGACCAACCTTTGGCTATATCCTTAATATATAAAGACATGTACCCACTACCCAACCACCTACCTCTACCTACACTTATGAATATTTTACCCAACTATTGAAGTCCACTTACTCATATGTGGTAGCCTCCCAACCTTCTACCCATTATCCATATGTCTCTCAACCATAGAATTAATATGCATATTATAACCCTTTAGGTACACAATCCCAAGCTGACTTAATGAATTTTCTTATGGACAAGATGACCACTTTAAAGTCATCTATCTTGGGTGTTCATAAAATTGTATTATATGACCAAATTTTTAATGAGCATATCCAACCATCCATACCTATTAAGCTATATCCTCCCCAATGAGAACTTCCTAATTTCTCTAAGTTTTAAAGTAAGGAGGATCCCCAATAACACCTTAGGGAATTTAAGCATGCTTTTTATCTCATCACCTATAATGATGCCTTTCTCCTCCACACCTTCCCCATGTCTCTAGCCAGTCTAACATTAGATTATTATAGTTCCTTACCCAAGCATTCCATCTTCTCCTTTACCCAACCAGACCAAACCTTATTGGACCACTTTTCTATCAATATCTCCAAGAAATTTTCTAACACTGACCTCTATTCTAGCTGACAATTTGAGGGTGAATTCATCACCAATTTTGTGGCTCATTGGAGGAGCCTTATTAACCAACTTTCATTTTCCTTACCTCAACCTGAACTCATAGAGCACTTTGTTTAGGCATGTGACAAATATATCTCTTCCACACTACGTGTCAAAAGCTTTCAAAATTTTGATGAATATTTTACCATGGTGTGTAAGTTGGAGAATTGAACCATTAACGAAGGAAAGATTAAGCTCAAAAATAATAACCTAAACCTATAAAACCAATGAGGATTCTTCCTCCAAGTCAAACAACCAACCCAATACCAACACCAAGATCAAGGGAACCATGAATGTAGTTGTCTTAAAATCTACCCCTCCACCTTCTATCAACTAATTAAATTCCTCTAGTTCCTCAAAGAAAAACCCAAGGAACCAAACTTAGAACAACTAGAAGTAGTTCACTCCGATTGGATAATCTTATACTTCCATCTTGGAGAATTTATTGAAAGCAAATATCATTTAACTTCCTCCTATCAAGACACTCTAAAAATTTGACTTCTCTCATCTTGTACCTAGTTGGTATAATGAGAATAATTTATTGGCCTTCTATTGAGTGATAGTATATGATGTTAGTAGGTGTAACACCTTCAAGAGCCTTATCTAATCCCTCATTGATAAGGGGGAGCTTACATTAGGAAAACCCAATGCACCATAAAAAAAATCCCTTGATATATTCAAAAAATCCTTCCCAAACCATGATCCTACCAAGAATGAGAGAAACAACATTGAATGCTCTCATAAAACCCATATGGTTAACATGATCCTTGATGCAATAATTACTGAACCTCTTATTACCCAATCTTTTGATCCTCCACCTCCTCCATCTATTGAGGTATTGGAGTCACCTTCCCTTATTTTGGACACTCAAACTAAGTAAATACCATCCCCCTCCCTCCACTTATTGACATAGTAGAGTCACTAGCCACCCTTTTCACTGATATACTAGAACAACTAACCATCACCACCTCACCTCTACCTTTAATTATTGAGAAAATTAATTTCCATTCGAAGATCATTATTGAGGATAAAAACCCCATGTCTTCTCCTTCCATATAATAACCATCTATTTCAACCCCACATCCTTTGATTGATGAAGAGGATGAGGTTACCATCCCTATGTATCCACCTAGAGGCCTATCTTTTAGGTTCACCCTTCAAGGAATTAAACTAACATATAAAACCTTCTCTAGGCTAGTACATAAATTTGAATTTATATCCAACCCTGACACATATCGATCCACCTTCTAGTAGTGATTAGGTTTCCTTGACATTACCTAACTAGATCCCTTAACCCTTTCTTAGTCTGACCAACCTAAAACTTCTATTAACCAAACCCTTGCCATATCTACCCAAAAACCATCTATCCAACTAACTAATATCTCCACCAAACCAACCAAACCTCAACCACTAAATCCAACCAAGACCCAAGTATAAAATCCCTCTCATATCATCCCATTTAGGTCTACCAAGAATCTTGGTGTCCTACCTACACCAATCCTTAGTCACCCATCTGTGAAAGTAGACCTAACCTCCTCGATCCCACCAACCAAATGTTAAAGCAAATCAAAAAGAGGAAAAATCACACAAAGTTTTAAGACCTAAATTTTTCCTCCCTTAACCTTGCCCTCCATTCTAGGGCCTCATCCCTCTACCTTGAATAAGAAGCTGGTTACCTCTACCAAAACCTCTCCACCTCTCTTAGTTATGCTTTAGTAGCTACTTTTTGACACACCTCTCTTTACTACACCTATAATACCTAAGCTACCTACCTTTAAATATTCTACCTCCAGCTCCTCAACCTCCTTTCCTAAACTAAAACTATCAACCAAGAATATAACCTGATGTAAAACATGTACTACAAAACCTATTTCTATGTAACCTTCTACTTCAACCACCAAAACTAAGACTGCTAAACCTTACCATCCCTAGCTAAATCCTATTCAACCATTATCTATAGATCATTTTAAACCTCTTATTTAACCTTACCTACCATCAAGGCCTTTGACACTTTAGATTCAAAACCCACCTAGTAGAATGATCACCAAGTTTGTGCTTATCACAAAACACCCAGCCATGTCACAGAGAATTGCAAGGCTCTCCAAACCATTATCCACCAAATTTATGATGAGGATGAGTTGTTAAAAAATAAACCTCCTATTATCCCCATACCAGTCTAACAACCCACCATACCTACCCAAAACTCACCTACTCCTTTATTCTCACCTCAAAGTGAAGAAGAATTTGATTAATCCTCTAGCTCAACCTCTCCTTCTATCCATACTATCAACATGGTCACAAGAACATAATAGAAGGATAAGGGGAATGCTAAGGTTTCCATTCCTTGAACATACCTGTATTTAAACTCCTAACCAACCTACACCCAACTATCTCCATCCTTGACCAAACCTAGGGTATCTATCTTAGGTGCCTCCTAATCTAACCCTTTAGAATCCATCAGGAGATTTGTCCTTAAACAACTTAATTAGACCCTAGTGAATATGAGTTTGTATGAGTTAATATCTTATTCTCCCCATCATTACCAAACACTAATATAATCTTTTAAATCCATTGAGGCCTATCCTAAGGACCCCCAACCTCTAGTCACCTTTGTTAGTGCCCTTCAAATTTCCAACCTTGTTACCTTCAAGGATTTATAAATACCTTCCATCCACCTTGAGGACTCAAATCCTCATCTCTTTATAAATACCTACATCAACCAAATCCACATCAAATATGTTATGATTAATGGGGGAACTATTATTAAAATCATCTGCTCTCATGCACACAACCAACTCAACCTATCAAATAATTTTATGTCTGAATCCTTGGTTGTCCTTCATTCCTTCAACAATACCATGGCCACTAAATTGGGAACTATCATCCTTAGTATCCATGTAGGACCTTTCACACTTCATAAACTATTATATATTATATAAGGTGAATTTTAATACAATATCTTATTGGGAAGACCTTGGATTCACTCCATGGGTTATGTTCCCTCTACCCTCCACTATTACACTAAGTTTGAGCACAAAGGCTATGTAATCATCATATAAGCTAACCCAATTCCTTTCTCAACATGAAATATGACCTACCACCCCAAAAATATAATCATACCCCCATCCAACACACCCTTAATGTCTAAAACCCAACCTTAAACCACCAAAATAGATATCATATCCCCTTCTACTGATGAGGCATCAACTAGTTACTCTATACCTTCACACCAAAGCCATATCATAGACCCTTTTGGATCCATGTTATATCATCTTTCACTACGGGAGTATTACCTTTATCAATTAACACTTTCCTTACTCTTCATGAGTATGGGCAACTTATCAACCAACTAAGATATGAACCCAATGTTAGAACTCTCATTTTCTTTGAACCTCCCAACCATCAGACCCATTTTGTCTATATGGGACTTGAAAAATCCATTAGTGCTTCTACCACCTCTCTTATACCTTGACCATTCAACATCAATTTCTTTTACATTGATAAACTAAGTTTTTCCAAGACATACCTTTATTGGTATACCTGGAAAGGCTTTGGTATTAGGTGATATGAGCATAGCCCACATGAATTGGTCACCATCAAAGCTAGGAAGCCACATGAGAAGCATGACCTTGGTTTCATCTTGCCCAATAAGAAGAAATCCAAAAAACCTATTGCTACCATTATTGAATAGGATGCCCCTTCCTCACTGACCTCACCTCCACTTATGTGTGAGGATGAAGGCATCATCCCACCTAACTTTTTTTCATCAACATGATCAACCATAGACCCCTAACTTATCAAAATGATGGGAAACCATAACCATACCTTTGACCCATCTTAAGATTATAGGATAAGACTCTCCTACCATTAACACTATTCAATGTTAGGATGATGATTCCATCCTCACCTACATTGATGCCCCAAATTATTCAATCCATAAATCCATTCCTCCTGAGACCTCAACCATGCTGAATGAATCCACCATAGATATCAACTTGGGAAATCTAGATAACCTTGATAGCATCAAACTTAGCTAATCACTAAATGTCAAGGAATTTTTGGACTTCCCCTCTTTCTTCCAAGACCACAACATAACCTTTACTTGGTCTTATAATGATATGCTTAGAATTGACCTTGCCATTGCTACCTATAACATAATCACTCACTGTAATGCCAACCTATTAAGAAAAAGCTCTGACACTTACATCATCACATAGCCCTTCTCATAAAAGAAGATATTTAGTGTCTCCTATCTGTCAACTTCATTCAGCCTATTGACTACCCTCAATGGGTCTCAAATTTTATACCTATCATTAAAACTAAATGGGGACTACATGTTTGTGTGGACTTTCATGACCTCAGCCTCACTTGCCCTAAATATGACTTTCCTATACCTAGCATCAACCAAATTATTGATCTTATAGCTAGCCATGAGATGTTATCTCTCATAGATAGATTCTTAGGTTACAATCAGATCTTAATCACCCCTAAAGATTAGCATACAACTTCCTTTACCACCCCATGGGGGACCTTCCACTATAGGGTCATACCTTTTAGGTTAAAATCACTAGTTAAACCTACCAAATTACCATGACCTACATTTTTCATGACCTTATCCATAAGATCATAGAGGACTATGTGGATGACCTTCTTAGGAAATCCAAACTTCAAAAGGATCACTTAGTCATTCTTAAGATCATTTTTGAGTGACTTATCCATTACCATGTCCACTTCAACCCTAATAAGTACATTTTTGGGGTCTTATCGAGAAAGCTTCTTGGTTTCATTATCCCCTTCAAGGAATCAAATTCAATCCCACAAAAATCAAAGCAATCCTAGACATGCTTCCTCCCACCAACCTAGAGTAACTCTAAATCTTGCAAGGGAGGATTTAGTCCATTTGTCAATTTATTTCTCAACTTTCAGACCAGTTTCAACCTTTCTACCACCTTATGAATAAGGATATATCTTTTATGTGGAATAGTGATTGTCAGAAGGCCTTTATTTCACTCAAAGAGTAACTTTTGTCTCCACCTATCCTTACCCCTCCCAAGTATGACCAACCTTTCTACCTGTATATCTCTACCACCAACCATTCCCTAGGAGAAATGTTAGATCACTGGGATGAACAACATATAGAGCAAGCCATATACTACATTAGTCACACACTTGTAGAGTACGAGACTTAGTACACTCATACTAAGAAAATTTACTTAGATTTATTCTTCATGGCCACCAAAATTTTCCACTACCTTCCTAACCATAAAACCTATGTCATTACCAACATCGACCCACTCAAGTACATGCACTCAAACTATATCAAAATGAGTGTATATCTAAGTGGCTCATGCTCTTAGCAGAGTTTTATCTTGAGTTATTCTAATAAAAGTTAATTAAGGGGAAATTCATTTCCAACCAATTGGTTAAAACACCATTAGTAGATAGTAAACTTTCTCCTCTTGAGTTCCTTGATGAGTCCATCATGACCCTATCTCAAGCAGATTTCACCTATCAAGTCACCATGTTCTTTGATGGACAAAAATGTTAATGTGGTGTGGGATTTGGTATCATCCTTATCCCCTTTGATGTTGAACCTTTCCCTTTGTCTTTCAATCTTGATTTCAAATGTACCAATAATATGGCTGAGTATGAAGCCTTATTGATAGGCCTTCAGACCACCTTGGCCCTTGGAGTCAAGACAATAAATATCTTTGGTGACTCCCAACTTATGGTCAATCAAATCAATATCTCTTACCAATGTAAGAATGATGTTTTTTAGTAGTATAAATAACTAGTTGATGAACTCTTAGCATCATTTAAGCATTACTACATCCAATCGACCTTGTGATCTACCAATAAGTTCACCAACACCATGGATTCCCTTGCCTCTCAGATACTATCTACACCCTCATATTATAATTTTTATATCATTATTCATAGGCTTACCCAACCATGCTATGTCAAATCATATTCCTCCACCATTTTCAATGTGGAAGAGACCCAACTTGACCTTTAGTATTAACAAACCTTGACTACCTTATCCTTGGCACGATTCCTTTTAGACTCTCTAGGAATGCTTTAAGATAATTTATTTAGGGTAACTCATGTTATACCATTATGGGAGGAATTATTTATAAACATATCTTTTATGGTCTCCTCTTTCGTTGCTTGTGTAGTCATGAAGCCTCCCACACTATCAAGGAAATACATGATGGTATCTATGGGGGTCATTTTAGTGGCCTCATTGTAGCTAAGTGCATCCTCCAGCTTGGCTATTACCAGCCTACCATTAACCAATAATGTTATGATTATGTGAAAAAGTGTTTCAAATCTTAATAACATGCTAATTTGTATCACACACCTAGCCATAGCCTTTGAGTTTCTACCAATTTCTAGCCTTTTTCACAATGGCGTTTAAATCTCATTAGGGAAATTAATCTCCATTCTTCATAGAAATGCCATTTTATTATCACCATAACCAAGTACTTTACCAAGTGGGTCAAGGCTATTCCTCTAGTCTCAACCAGGGTGGAAAATATTGTTAACTTTATCAACCATCATATCATTTGCTTCTTTAGTGTTCCTCATAAAAATATCACTGATAATGGTAAATACTTTAAGAAAAAGAACATCTAGGGTTTATGTGATGCATTAAACATTAAGTTAAGTTTCTCCTCACCCTATTTCCCTCAAGTGAATGGATAGGCAGAAGCCTCTAACAAAACTCTTAATAACATGCTAATTAAAATGGTCAATGCATGTGGTTGGGATTGGCATTTACACATCCCCTTTACCTTATGGGTATATCACAATAGCATTAGAAACCCTAAAAGTGATACCCCATTTCTCTTGTGTTTAGAGTAGAGGTTGTCTTACCTCTTGAAGACAAAGTCCCTTCTCTTCACATATCTTTGCAAGAATTTCTTTTAGAGGATGATTACCATCAACACTATCTGACCCAAATTGAGCTACTCAATGAGCATCACCTAATAACTCTCACCTATCTTCATGTATACTAAGAACATATCAAATTTGCCTATAACAAGCACCTTAAAGTGCTTGAATTCAATATCAGAGTCTCATCCTAAAGGAAAATCAACATGTCACTAACATGGAAAAAATCTAGCTAGGAAAGTTTGCTTTAAATTGGCTTGGACCTTATATCATAACCCATAAGTATGTGTCAAGAGATTATTAGTTATCTTCTCTTGAAGGACACCTATATCTTGATCCCTTCAATGCTTCATATCTGTATCTATTCTTTTGTTAGGAAGGATCAAGTTCACCTTTTTTTAAACTTAAGCTCATCCCTTTTTATCCACCCACATTCATCCCCCTACTTTAGGGACAATAAATTAATCATGAATCATGTGATTATCCATCATAGTCATAGCCTAATATTGAATAATGGGTACCATAGCTATACCCATGGCATGGTTCTCATGGTACTTTCTACACCTTCATAGAATGGATTCCCATGGTTGTTGTCACCTAAACCTCTTCACACCTAATAAAACTTCTTATGCTTTTCATTTTTCCTTCATAAGGGTGAACCAATAAGCCTACCTAAGTAAGTATATGTCAATTAAAATCAAAGAAAAAAATATATATATATATCATTGGTAATCATAGGTAATTCCTTGCATTTACAGACTACTCCCTTGAAGGAGAACTATTGGAAACCTCTTTGAAATTGCTAAAAATGTAAGGTGGACTTCTCCCTTGAAGGATAGTTATAAAAAATCATTAAGAAAATCACATAAACTTAGAAAACTCCCTCAAAGGATGTCTGAGTAAGCATTTATCAAAATCATAGCAATTTATTGGAAGCTTCCCACATCAATCAACTTCCCACATATAGTAATTAGTAAAATACCCATTGCCTAAATTAAAACAAAAGAAAAATAATCTTGAAATCCGTAATCATCTCTCAAAAAACAAGATAAGGTAGATGTTATAATTATCTTTTACATGTAGACTTCCTACATCAATCAGTCTACATAATTTGGCATAGGCTTGTTTACCCTGGTCTTTCAAATACCTATAGTGGAGATATACCAATATCATAACATGGTTCTATTTTCACCCATCTCCCCTTTTCCCTTATATGCAAGGGATTTTTGAGCTCACTTGACATTATGTGGTCCTTTTTAGCCAACTGAGGAATGCTAATGTGAATCATTCAAAGGGATTATGCTCATTAAGTCAATCCAACTTTAGTTTTATTTTAGTCCTTGTCAATGAAGAAGCATAATTCCCTCTTCTTACCTTATCATGACTAGTTGATATTTTCATTATAACATTCACCTCTAGATTATATTCTCTATTCTCCCATCTAGTGTTGTTAATTAAACTATCTTATCCATTTTATCATAAACATTAACATTAAAGAATCAAAGCATACCCATAACCAATAAATTCAATGTTAATATGTATAAACATAATGAAATCCAAAATACTCATTAAAAATATTATCATGTCATAATCATCACCATAATGACAAATATAACCATGACTAGCATCATAAAGCAATAACATCCATTAACATTAAAATAATTGACCATTTTTTCACCACATGTCTAAAGTCTACTAATACAATATATACACATTAAGATTTAGCATGTCATAAGCATATCCATAAATCCAAACCATCTCATGCCTAAGCTAACAATCCATAATATAAATATACTCCATGATCACATATAAGCATCACATTATAAGCATTAATCATCAATACCAAACCATCAAATCATAAAACCATGAACATAAAGATCACATATATGTAAACTCATAAGTTAAATAAACATAACATAACAAATGTGTACATATAAATAGACATGACTCTCTTTTAAAAGTGTACATATCTCCACATCATCTCATAGGTTAGAATCAAAATGATATACAATAATCATATACCTATCTAGCTATATCTATGCCCCAGGGACACCACTGCCTCCTAGAGCACCACTGGATCTTGGTACCTATCCACTTGTTGGGCCTACCGATCCACCACTGCTCCTTATCTGTCTAGATATAGACACTACCCACTACCTTGGTGTTGCTAAACTAGATCCACTCACTATTCTAACCCCTCTAAACACACTAAATCCCCTACCCACCCACCCAATTCCTATTTTTACCTAACATTTTACATGATACCTACCAAAACCCCTACTTAGGGCACAGTTAATCAAAACCAACATTTAATCTACCTACCTTCTCATCCCAAAACAACTGTATGAAATTAGAATATCTTATTAAATTCAAGACACTACCAACCTCATTCCTTGATCTCTATCGTGGTTAAAGCCCATGTGTAACTACTTAACCACATCCAAAAGAATTTATATAATGTTCTATATAAATTGGTCATGATGATAAATTTTTAACATTGACCTTAACATCTTATTTTTTTAACAAATCCAACCTAGTCTAACCCACCCATGGAGGCAACCTTCTCTACCCACATTGATTACCTCATCACTTTGCCATTGGTCCATCTCAACCCAACTATCATGATTTTTTGACACTTTGTGCCTAGTCCCTTGACCATAGTGACAACATTGCCATGATGACCACCTTTTGAATTTATGCCACCTCATACTTACGTAACACACTTATGTCTTTCAAGAGCACTTCCTACCTCGGATACCCATGACACTTGACCTATTTATGTTTTCCATGAGAGAACTTCTTACCTTGGATACCCACCAAAAACACTAACCTTATTTAGGAGACTAACAGGTGTACCCAACCACTATGCCTCAATACAGTCACATGGTACACTATTTACTTGTCCCTTAGTACTGACATTTATTTTTATCAACTATTGCAACCTTGTCTTTACATGATATTGACTATCACATATTTTGTCACACTTTATATGCCTATTTGAACTTTATTTCCCAACCTATCATCCACACTCATGACTCATCATATACTACTTTTCAAACCCACACCTAATTATATTCTTCCTTATCACCTCTCATTTTGAGGGGGAATGCCTCCTCCCATACTTGGAGCAATCAATAGACCTTTAACCTAGCAATCAATTTTTGTTTTGTAGCTTGTTCACTCAAGCTACATAATATAAAGGGGCAAAATGTAGACAATTAAAATATGCACACCACAATTTTGAATGTTGAAGTAGCCCTCAACCACTTTGGGACCCTCTTGGGACCAATCTAACATTTCAAACCCTAATCAACCTAGCTAGTAGTTAAGTTAACTCAACTAGCTTAACCTTTCATTTTAGTCCTTTTTACCCCTTGACACTTGGCTGTTGACATTCAAGGTAACTATCTATGGTCACCCTAACCATCAATGGTCAGGTTCTATTAGGTTGTGGAGCTAAAAGCTTCATTAGGATTCAAATAAGAGGAGTTGCTGAAGTGTCATAGACACTAGAGTCAGTCAGGCCAACTGATGTCAGTCAGGAGTGGATAGGAATCTACCGACATCAGTTAGGGATCAGCCAACATCAGTTACCTCCAGGCAGATAGGGACCAATGTCGGTCACCTGTGCAGTTCTAGAACTACAAGTTGATGAATAGTTTGTTAACGAATCAGTTGTTTGCATGTTAAGAGGCTAATTTTAGTCTTGAGTTGCAAGTCTAATTGTTGTAATTAAGAGGTCTAATTATTGTATGCATGAGATATATATAATAGACTCATGGGTTATATTGTAAAAATTGTACTAGAGTGTGAGAGAAAAGATTAGCTCCTTCAGAAGAGAGAGAGAAAGAGTGCTAGATAGCCAAGAGGGCTTATAAAAGAGAGCATGGATTAGCTCCTCCTAGTTCCAAAGGGGTGCTGAGTGTATATGATTAGGGAGAGTTGCAGGGTGTGCAAGTTCTGGTAGAAGATCCACCGGGGTACTGGTTGAAGAATCATAACGACTTCGTGAGGCAAGGACAAGGGTTCTTCAAGTTGTAGAGACATCTACATGGTAAGTAAGGTCTATTGATTTGCAGGTTGTTGCAAGAGAAGGGAGATCTACTTGGAGTATGATTGTGTACTTGGTGTACTGGCAGCGTTGTTATTGACTAGTGGAGGTGAACAACTCTGTGTTTAAGTTGATTGTTGTGACCATAATTGAGAGATTGAAGTGTTGGAGGAGAATTATTGGTGAACCCTAGAAGTGTGGGAACTCTAGAGGTGTGGGAAGAAGAAGTGTGGCATCTTCTTTATTGTATTTTCTTCTAATTGAGTATTAATACAATTGGGTATTGTCTCTCATATTCTGTGTTGTTTCATATTTCTAGTTACTTATCATTCTAGTTAAATTCTATGTTTAGTTGCTAATACAAAGGTAATCAAGTGTGCCCTTAGTGGGCAGTAGTTCCTGGCAAAGTGGTATCAGAGTAGTTTGTTGTTCTAGATTTCCTAACAGGTTCCACCTCCCTAACCAAAATTATGAAAACTACCCACCTTTATTTTCTAATTATTTCCTATCTATTTCTAATTGTGAGCCATTTCATGGATGAGTTCATTTTCAAAGGCCTAGTGTACGTGATGTTGTAATTCTCTTGACTTGCCTATAAGAGAGAGGATTAGAGAGGTGATAATCCATCAAAAAACATCCAAAAACATTTATAAATCTATAATTGTTATCAATAACTTATGCATCTAGAAGTTTCTTTCTTGTAGGTCAATTACCATCAGCAATCCAATAATCTAGAAATCATATCAGAGTTAATTTGCCACCACCTCTCCACCAAGCCTTCAAGTAGCGTTACTCTATCAAAATCAAGTTAGATTTTACCAATAGGTTAATTACCTTAATCATTCACCCAATCAACTTTTATTAAGATAATTACTTGATTCTTAGCATTCATCTACTTTATTTCCATTTTATAATCAACCTAGGTCTTACCCATCCCTCAAAATCTATTTCTTTGATCTTGTTGATTAGAAGAATTACAAACCCAGATCTTCACATAGTAACCACTGATAGTTGACTCAACCACTAATGGTTTGTCCAACTACCGATGGTCAGCTTGACTACTAACATTCATCCTAACCACTAACAATCACTATGACACCAAAAACCAACCAGTTGATTTCATCTACCTACACCCAACCAAACCCAATTTTCTATGTTCTTACTTGCTCATAGACCCATTTCTAATTTTTTAATGCAGACCCCAATAACTAACACTAGTATTAATTAGTTTATCACTAATTTAATAATTTATAGCACATTTCTTAGTAAGCACACTTGTATTCAATTTTATTACCTTTTGATTCATTAATGTAAGAAACTTTCTTTTCTATTTATAAGCTTAATTATTTAAAATGTGTGGATTTACAGCCCATAAGGAAGCTCTTGATTTAGGGATCTAGATATCACTAGGCAATCTACACAACTATTTGTCTAACAAATAATTTTACTTTAGTGCTTTCTTATCTACAGGTCATCCTGCCAAGCCAAAGAGGAGTTCTTCACAATCTTTTGATTCAATGCACACACTATTAATTAGGTTTTTCAACCATACCCATACTTAGTTTATTTTTTTCCCCTTTCTAATAATAAGCAAAAAAATCATTGAAACACTTTCCTCCACTCACAATATTTTAGTAGGTGAGTCTCTCAATTTTTCTCCTACCTATTGAGGTCAACATACCCCCATTTTCGAATAATGAGGAGCCTTGTTCAATTTTGAAAAATTGTGTTATAAATTGATTTTAAAAATAATTTAAAATTGCATTATTAAATATCATATCTAATTTAGCTATCATTGACATGTTAACATATTGTCTTCACTTAAATTCATCTAATGTTGCTAATATTTGACTTATGTGTGTAGAGGTTGCAGGTCTAATGGAGTCTCAATTAAATAAACACTATTTAGGGTTTTGTACCTTAATGCTAATTTGACCCTCTATTTGGATTAACCCTTGGTCTCTTATTGTCTAATTGAATCTATGGTTAAATAATGTAAAAGCCCTAGTCTAATATGTTTTAACCAAGTCCATTTTAAATTAAATTCAAATTTGCATTGGTCAAATTGTGTGAAAATAATTTGTTATGTCCTAGACTTAGTTTAATTTATTATCCTAAGATTATAATTGCATTTATCAACACAACCAAAACCTTACTCTAAAATTTTTATGTTAGGTCCTATATCTTGAAACCCCCTAGTCTATTTAATTGCTCACATAAACTAATTAAATATGGGAGTACTTTATTATATTTTAAACTTAGTCTAATGTTATATCTTAAGCTTAAAATTTATTTATTAATTAAAAAACATTAGGCCAAAACTTTATCCTAAGTTCTTTATTTTAACTGAGTCATAACTCATTTAATTTCATTAATCGTAGGAGTGAATCAACATAAAGATGACAAATGGTGAGATCTTGAAATTAAAAGGAATATCTATGGAATACAAGCACCCACCTAGGTAAAAATTCCAAAGAACTCATATCAAGCATGATAGTAACAAGTGTCACCATCTCTGAAGTAGTTTGAAGGTCTTACGATGAAGTGAAGAGTCAATAAGTCAAAAGAAAGTAGAATAACCAATCATATTCAACCTCCTAGAGTCAAGATTATGTGAAGGAATCTAAGAGTGCTAAGTGGCATTATCTTAGTGAATAGACCCAAAATAGAAGGTCTGCATTCAACCTGACAATAACAAGAAGATCACAATCAATGGCATGTGTTGATCTATGCAAAAGAATATCTACTGGTACAAGATAAATATGAATTTTCAAAGAGCCCAAAATGAATTTTGTATCAACACATGTCATAACCACAATAAAGGAGATAAATATCAACCAATGACACTCAACCTCTCAGATCAAGATCCAATGGTGAACAAAGAGTTGACAATTTAATGAACCTAAAGGAAGTGGAGTTGCCACATGGTGCACTCTCAAGAAGATCATTTGAAGATTGATGGTCCATGATAAGTCAAAGATAGAGGACTCATTTGAAGATCAATGGATCATATTTAATCAAATTATATGATTGTGAGAGATATTGACACATGTCCTAAAAATACAAATGGTATCATTTCAAAATTAATTCATAGTTTGACACGGTAATGCCACATAATTAAGACAAGCTAGATGAAAGATCTTGTGGACCCATAGACACAAAAGGTATAAATAAATTAATCTAAGAAAAAATTAAGGCATGAATCTCATAGTTCAAACTTAATTAACACCATTAAAGCTTTGCATAAACCTTAAAGAAAGCCTTAAGTGCATGGAAGCCCTAGTTTGTCATTATTTTCATTATGATCAAGCCAATTAAAATTGAATTATCAATTGCACAAAAAATAATTCAATCAAAAACTAAAATTCAGTTCACTAGTGAGCAATTTGATAAAATTCATAGCAATAGTGGCTCAAAATACTATTTCAAAGGAAGATGTAGAACTGTAATTGATAATAAATGTTGAAGGTTGTATTTTAAAAGATACTGAGTTATTCAGCTCTATTTTAAACATGAGATACTAATTGGTCAAAATTATTATAGATGATCAAGAATTAACTATCCATCACTTGAGAATAGGAGAATAATCTCTTAGCAAAAAGGTTATATGATGACATTGTTTCAATTTAAATGACCAATCTCCACTATGCAACAATGAAGCTTGAGGTACTTTATTGCATTGACATTTTTGCTCTTATTTTCAAGGAAACTAAAATAGATAAGGGCATGATAATTAATGAGCACAATCTAATAAACTTTTCTTATATTTATGCTATTACATTTGAGTCATATGAAAAACTACCTAAACCCTAAATTGACCTATCTTCAGTCAATTCCTGGGCCAAAGAGAACAATTTGATGGACACCCTTACCATATGGCTATATTTTGGAAACCAAGTAGTTTTAGACTTTAATAAGAACATCCCTATCAACTAATTTAGACCTAGGGTCAAGATGATAATGACAATGTTAAATAGGTTATATGGAAATGAAACCACTACATATGTAAACCCAATATGGGTGCCCATAGTCTAATTTATATTTTAAAAGGCAAGTTTCCCCCCTTTGGGTGAAATAATTAGTATCTCATTAAGTAGACAAATCTATGCAATTAGGCATAAGAAGAAAACCTAGTTTTTCATGATGTCATATCTCTTATATGTTTTATGTGCCACTACAAAAATCCCAAACTAGAGAGAATGGTCACCCAGTAGAACATAGATAGTATCCCAATATTACTCTAAGTTGAAGATCTTCAAATATAGGGACCACATTCAATTTATATGTGACTATGTCTACCCTACCATAAGTGAAGCCATAACTTGTATAGCAATGATAAGAATTAGCCCATTAATTAGGAAATATATTGAAACTATGGGATATATGGATATATCTAGACTACACTATTTTAAGGGTTAAGGGAACTCAAAATTCTCCTCTAAAACTACCTTTTCATGTCCCTAATAAGCTATCAAAGTAAGAGGTTACATACCAATTATTTTATGGCATTGATGGTATCTGCAAGGCCAAAAGAAAGGGACTTCTTCATAACCTCCCTATGACAATTGGAAAGACTATATTTAAATAGTGGGACAATATTGAAGCTACCTCAAAACACAGATCATCCTTTAACCTATAGATTGATGAGCTCAAGCAATGGGATCCTTATGTGAAAGTTAATAAACATTTGAAAAATGAAGTAATTCCAAATTTGACCTATGGTCATAAGCCTAGTGCCTTTGATCCCATTTACACCAAAGCATCCTCTTATTTTGAAGTCACCAAAATATTAAAAAAAACATAACTTGAGGCCTAAGTCAAGGCTAGCAAGAAATCAAAAGGTGGATGATATATAACAATTGGGACTCATAAAATATCATCTAATTGGTGGTGAATATTCAAGACCCCCACCAATCTAGACACAAAATCCTAAAGAGAATAGGCCTAAAGAAAGAAGACCAGATGAAATCCCTTCAAGTTCATGAATTCCCCAAGGTAGAAGAACAAGAAGCACATCAAGAATAAATTCACATGATAGCCATAGACCCCAATGAGACTATTGATGATGCACTTAATATGTTATCAATGGCTTGTGAGTTAGATAATGAGGAAATAAGGGTTGAGAAAGAGAAGGTAAAATATAAATTATTAGAATTAGTCCCTATTGACACCCCTAAGAGGAAGGTTGAGATAGCCATTGTTCCCAAAATAAAGAGACCCAAAGTTACTTTCACTACTCCCCTAAATGAAGTCAAATTATTTATTGGAGAAAACTTGTTGTATGGTCCACCCATTCTAGAATGGTTCTTTTATGAACCTAGATTGCAAAAAATGCCAACTATACATCGTCCTTGGGCCATGATGAAATCTATTAACATTATTTTGCAACAAGAAATAAAACCTTAGATCATAACACTTTAGGAAGAAGAGGCTAGAATACTAGCTATAATAGATGACACAAAAAATTCATCATAAATAGAGGTCCCAACCCCACATGTGACTCAATCCATAGTTGGAGTAAATTCTAACACTAAGACTGTTATTTTACAAAGGGTAACTAAGAAGAACATCATCCATAGGGGTGAAGAGATAATATATCAAAAAGAAGAACCATTGACCAATCTGACTCAAGTAATAAAATAGAAACCTAGAGAAGATCCAATTTTTGAAGAAGATGTCTTGGAGTTATTTGAAGCACAAGTAAAAAAATTGAAGGTTATCATCAAGGGCTTGAAAAAACAAAAGAACTTACAAGAGTAGTCTATTATGTATGTTCTAGAATCTATGATCAATATGTTTGAATCTATTTTTTATGATATGTTCAAATCCTTGAAATCAATGAGGTCTAGATAAGATGTAGTGAGAAACCATGATATTGTGGCTAAGAACTAATTAGCGTAGTGGCAGGATTCATACAACAAGGTGAAGGACTTGGTTAATATTTTGATAAAAGATCAAATTCTTAATTTTAAGATAGTCAACCTAGCCTAATTGAACATGGATATGGTTTTATTGATAGAAAAGATCAAGAATTTGAGTAAAATGTCCAAGAGTATGGAGGATCTTTCTAAGTATGGAAAAAAATTAGAGTTCATAATGAGGGATATATTAGGGACAATGATCATAGACACAACTACACTCAAGCCCATTATTCCAATCACTGATGAGAAATTCAAGCTTAGGTCTACTCAATTATGAAAGAGGTAAGAAATCAAAGCCAAGAAAGGACATGGAATGACAATAATAGTATCTTGGACATGATCCTAAATGTAAAAGAGAATATTGGTGAAGCTAGGAGGATCAAAGAGGTGCTACATAGAGATGATAAGGACTTCAGGGACCTAGTAGATTAAGAGGATGAGATTTTCATGGAACTTATCATCAATATAAAGTTTATTGATGGACAAAATTAAAAGGCAATGAATATCCTATAACAAAAACAAGGGACCATAACAATAAATGAGCCCCAAAATCAAATTAGTTGACTTAATTATATTTTTTTATAACTTGACATGTATAACATTTTGAAAAGAAAATATTCTTTTTGTAAAGGTAGGTGAAACTTGTAAAGCACATTGCATATAGGTTAGTCCATTAAGAGATGTCATAGTTCTAGAACATTGTAAAAAATACACCTATCTATGACACTTGTACAATTATAATTTGACATGACTGACCGACATACCTCCTTGGTTTTTTATATGAGGGGTATTGTAATTTATAAAAGGGGAGGGTGTTTTGAGCAAGAAAACATTATGAAATTTTGGATTAATCAATACAAGAAGATAATTCTAAAAATATTATATCATTTTGTTTGTGTGATTGCTATTATGGATGATCTCTAACGTGTTTGGTCTAAGTTTTAAATTTGAATGGTTCTTATGAATTATAAATGTGCACCTTTAAATGTAGATTTTTCAATTTATTCTAATGCTAGATTGATTGAAGGATCTTGGATTCATTTAATTTTCTTTTCTTTACTTGTAGATGTGCTTAATGTATTGACCTACATAAGTAAATCTTTAAGTTGAATCTAGCTCTTATTTGCATTATTTTCACTTTCCTTAGATGTTTGCCTGATGTATGGTAGGATTTAAGATTTAGCTATTTAATGATATATGTTGGTTTTAAATTCATGTTTAGATGAAATTTTAACTTTTTTATAATGTTTGTAATGAAGATAAATAACATATTTCTTCTCTACCTTACCCATCCTTTTGCTTATTTTTTTATCAACTCACTTTAGTTTAGTTTCATTGTGAATATCCATTATAGCTTAGATTTTAGACTTAGCTTTGATCATAATTCATGTCAATTAGTTTATATCATTTTCATTTTCATAGATATTAGGCCATGGTTACTCCCATCAACTGAATAGTTACATTATAAATTTTTGAAACAGTTCATGTGCTTTGTCATTATTCCACCAAAGAAATCAAGAATATCACAACCTACAACTGATGCAATGGATTATTTGAATTTAAAAATGAGAAGTGTTTCTTAAAAACTATGAAACACTTGTGATACACATTTATTTATCAATATGAATGAGCTTTTTATAGAGCCAAAAGGAGGGCCTTAGCTAAATTTGTGGATTGTAGTGTCTTTGCTAATTTTTCTAAATTTTGTTCAAAGATCAGTGAATTATTTGCATATTTGTGTCATTCTTGCATCAAATATGTAAATATCATTGATATTCATGGTTTCAAACTAGTATTTAGGCTTATTTATCTAAATATTTCCATTCTTTGAAGATTCATGGTAAATAGTTGCAAAGGTAGCTTAAGCTTTGTAAATATTCCATGTTTGAGATTAGTGACAACAAATTTGTTCAAAGATTGATTGATTATTAGGAAATTTATGTTTATTTGAACTTAGAAATGTAAATATCATTAATATTTTCAAGTTTAAATATATATTTAAGCTTATTTAGTCAAATATAGTTGTAATTTGAAGATATTTATATAAAATTGTGAAAAGTTTGTTTAATTTAGAGATCTTAGATGGGCAAATCTACTCAAATTTAAGAATTAGACTTTTATTTGCAATAATTGAGATAAATATCATTTATCTTTTAAAATATAATATTTAAAAGTCATATTTTGAATAGGATTCAAGTTTTACAACCTAAAACTACCAATAATTAGGACTAGGTCATGGTCTAAATCAATATTACCTCTCCTTTCATTAGAAGTTCATAGGAAAGCAAGATCAAATAAAGGTAAGCAAAGGGTTTCTAAATATCAGCCTACATCACCTATTCATGATACTCTTATGTTCAATCCTTATCAAGGTATGACTTGGTTAGGTGGATCTTCCATCAATGTGCCTACTCAGGTACATGACTTACCTAGAAATCCTAAAAAAAAATTATCATATTTCAGTCCTAATGGTGTTGTCATAGATAAAGAACATATAAAAAGTTGAAAATTTTATTTAAGGTTATTGAATGTATTTCAAGAAGATGCTACATGTATATTGTTTCCATTTAATTTAAAATATGGTGCATATGATTGTTTTTTCAACCTTCCTAAGAATTATTTCACCAGTTGGAATGATTTTAACTAAATTTTCATTGATCAATTTGGAAAGATCATTAGTCCTTGCATTCTATATCAACAATTAATGACTATAAAAAGAGATTCAAATGAAACCATTAGATCCTTTAATGCCAAATTCTAGAAGATATTCAGTAGAACCATAGCTCCTTATAGACCTGATGAAGCCTTGGCTTTAGAAATATACAAATATGATTTTTACCCCATGACTTCTATGTTTCTTAAAAGGTAGGTTGAAGTTATAAACACATTAGCCTTGGCCTATGTTGAAGCTGTAACAATCAATGATCAAATGTAGCCTCAAGGTTAACTTGAATATGCCATTACCATGTTAATCCTAATTTAATTGCACTGAATATCATTCCAAATGAAAATCATAACATGCCTACTCTAAACCAAACATTAGTGTTGAGTAAATTACCCTTAAGTCATGTTCATCCTAGCTACAACTTAGGATTCTTGAATAACACTACAAATAGATTTCATCCACAAGATCAAATAGCTTTGGTACCAAGAACTAGAAATAATAGTACTCAAGTTCATAACTTAGAGGCACCAAAGAATGAGAATGAATCCATACTCAAAATGGTTCAAAAGTTGAGCACTGACTTCCTTCAATTGCAAAAGTAAGTAGGCAATACTAGGTAAAACTCTAATAGGAACTATGCTAACCAAAGGTTTAACAAACCTAACAACTAGTTTCACAATGGTAATAATGATAATAATAATAAAAATAATTAGTCATCATTTATTAAGAATTATCTTAAGATTAATATTTGTGATGTAACTCTAACTAAATATTGTAGGGTTCATAATACTTCAAAACATGGTGAGTTAGATTATATTGAATTCTATAATTCTTTTGAATTATTTCAAGATAAATTAGACATATGTGAAGGTGGACCTTCCAAGTCATCTAAATGTACTGGTACAACCCTAATGCTATAAGAATTTGATTTTCCATTCTAAGAAGAGAATGAGCCTAAAGAAACTCCATAAGAGGTGCATGCTTTTGAATACTACCTAAATAAGACTTATCCTATAAGGAATAGGGAGAAGAAGCAGCCTTTAACAACTTCAACTCCACCAAATAATTTTGACACTCCTAATCATACAACTAACAATAATCTAAGCCATAAAAGAGAATTACTTCTAAACTCAAAGCTGATGCATCTAGTACTTCTAATAGGAGTGGTTATAATATAGTTGAGGACATGAAAAAGATTAAGGCTAACATCAATTTACATGAATTGACTCAAATTACTGAGCAAAGAGACTTATTAGTTAAATCTTTATCTAATAATTCTAGTAAGACACAAAAGACTACAAATGTCAATGTAGTTATGTACAAGAACAAGGTAAATGTTCCACCTTTCTTACTAACAATCAAATTTTTTGGTAACAATTTACATAACTATTTGTTATATTTAGGTGCTTCTGCTAATACCATGCCTAAATGTATTTATAAGAAACTTGGTTTAACTCCAATTAAATATGATAGAGTTGTTAATCAATTAGATAAATCAATAATTAAAGTAATTAGAGAATTGTTGAATGCTCATACGTAGCTTGTTACTAAGCTAAGGATACAATAATTTATAAACATCCAAGTGGTGGATATTCCTAATGATTATAGAATGCTACTCAATAGGGATTGGACTAAGCCCTTTAATGGCTACATGTCCATTGATTTTTCCCATGTGGCTTCTATGTAAGGGAGTTCCAAATCAGATTCAAATTGAAAGAGATCCTAAGATGAGACATATGTTCATCAAGTAAAATTCTACAAATGAAAGGGTCAACATGGTCAATTATGAGTTAGGAGTTTACTCTCTTGACACTTCTAAGGTATGTGACTCTAAAGATCTTCATGCCATGCCTGGAATATGGAAATTATACTTTGATGGTGCTAAATGTAAATTTGGATATGGGGTAGGAATTATTCTGATCAATCCCATTAGAAAATAATTTAGTACTTATTATAGACTCTAGTTTTCATACACTAATAACTTGGTATATTATGAATCTTTAATATTAGGATTATAATTTTCCATCAAACACAAGGTCAAAGAGACACTAGTGTATGGTGACTCTGAACTAGTAGTTAATTAAGTTAGGACTAAACACCAATGCAAATTGTCATATCTTAATAAATATAAGTTTAGATTTTAGGACTTGGTGGAGTACTTTTATGCTTTTAATATTGTCTCAATTCTTAGAGAATAAAACACTGTAGTGGATGAGCTAGTCTCAACTACACCCAATCTTATGCCAAATCAAGACTCTAAACTAGGAAACCTTAGTATTGAGTTATTTTTATGTCCCTCAATTCCTTATAATATCACTCATTTGCAAATATTAAATGATGACCAACAAATCCTAGACTTCATAAACAACTCAAGAGTATTTGAGTCCCACATCATTGATGAGGTCAATGAAAATTATCTTGATGAAGATAACATTGATGATAATATTATGCAATTAAGTGACAATAAAATTCCAAAAGGCATGATTTATTTAGAAAGATTATTTGATACAGATAAACTTGTTGAAACTATCAAATTTCCAAAGGTAAGTGGAAGAGATTATAATGCAATTGACCTAGGGAGTCAAGGTTAACCCTAGTTAGTCAATATTGCTAAGGCTTATACTAATGAAGAGTTGAGAAAAGCTAAAGATATGTTGATTGAGTATAAAAATGTTATAGCATGGTTTCATGATGACTTAAATATTTTTGACCCTACAGTCATAACCCATACCATCCTATTAAAGGAGGCCTATAAGTTTTTTAGGAAAAAATAAAGACCAGTTAACCCTATTTTAGAACCATTTATTTATAAAGAGGTTAAGAATTTGTTGGATGACAAGATATTTTTTACCATTAGACACTCCAATTGGGTAGTTAACTTAGTACTAATTAGGAAGAATAATGGGGAAATTAGACTATGCATATAATTTAGAAATTTGAATAGAGCATCTAAAAAGGATAATTATCCCCTACCTTCACTTGACCAAGTTATTAAAATTGTTAGTATATCTACTATGATTTCATTTATTGATGTTTTTTTATGTTATAACCAAGTACTTTTGAACAAGGAGGATAGACTAAAGACTACATTCACTACTAAGTGGGGAAATTTTACATATAAAAGGATACCATTTGGACTAATAAATGTAGGTGAATTTTTTTAAAGAGATATGGATCATGATTTTCAAGGGTTCATAGGTAAGTGAATTATCATTTACATGGATGACATAATAGTCTTTTCAAATAATAGGGAAGATCACATTATGCACCTGCAACAAGTATTTGAATGATGTAGGAGGTATGGAATTTCTCTTAATCCTAAGAAGATAATTTTTTATGTTACTGAGGGAAAGTTGTTAGGACATGTTATAAATAAAGTGGGGATTTATATAGACCCTAATAGAGTATATGACATATCCAAGATAGAAAACCCTAATAGTAGAAAAGAATTAAAATCTTTCTTTGGGAAAATCAACTTTGTGAGAAAGTTTATTTATGGTTTTATATAAATTATGAGATCATTAAATGACATGTTGAATAAGGATGAAAAAATAAAATGGAATGAATAATTAAGAAAAGCCTTCAAAGACATAAAAGAAGCAATAGTGTAGGCACCAATGTTAATAAGTCTTGATTTAACTAAAGATTTTTATCTTTATTCTTTTGCTTCTGATCATATAATTGTAGTTGTCTGAACTTACAAAATAAATGGATGTGATCATCTTATTTCTTTCATGAGCACCAATTTTTAAAATGATGAGTTTAATTATTCCTTTATTTATAAGTAGACATGTGCTTTAGTTAAGGCAATTAAGAAATTTAGACACTATATTATTAGGAATAAAGTGCATGCAATATTACATGATCCTGATACGAATCTTATGCCTATTAAATGTAAATTAGGGTAAATAAGAGGTAAATGGATGTCCATACTTAAAAAGTATGACCTTGAAGTCAAAACTACCAAGTTGGTAAGATGTCAGGGACTAATTTAGTTAATTACTAACAGCAACCCCAAATTAAGTATCATGCAGTTGGAACAATAGAGTTTTCAACCCAATGATTGGTATGATTTAATTATTCATTTACTAATCAATAGTACTTGTCTTACAGGGCTGAATAGAGAGAAAAGGAGAGTTTCGAGGATCAAGGTAGAACATTTCTTGATCAAAGATGGAGTACTTTTCAAGAAGAATTATGGAGTATATTTAAGATGTGTTTCTAAAGAGGAATCATCATAAATAATAAGTACTTTCCATGAAAATATAGAAGTGGACACCCATCCAAAAGGAGAATATCTCATAATATCCTTAGGGATGGTTAATATTGGCTTACAATTTTCAAAAATACTCACAAACATGTGAGAGACTGTCATCATTGTTATATATTCAACACTAAATATCCCAAAGCAGTCATGTTGTTGAAGGCAGTTATGATTGACAAGCCTTTTTTTTCGTGGGGATTAGATTTTGTGGGGGTCATCAACCCCAATTATTCAAAAGGACATAAGTATGTGCTCATTGATATTTATTATTTCATATGGTGGATAAAATTAGTAGAAACCAAGAAATGTAAGATAGAGGATGTGATTAAGTTCTTGGAAGAGAACATATGTACAATATTTGGAACACTAGTGTCTCTAGATTGTGATAATGGATCTACCTTTATATCTATTAAGATGACTAAGTGGGCATATGATAACAATATTATTCTCAAGTTTTCATCAAATCATTACCCTCAAGGTAATGGAGTCTTTGAATCAACTAATAAAACATTGATGAAGGCTATTAGGAAGTATGCTATTGATAAACCAAGAATATGGCATAAAATACTTAGGTATGCCCATTGGGTAAATAGAACTAGAGTCAAGCAAGCTCTAAAATCATCACCATTTCTACTTGTATACAATCAAGAACCTATATTTCCCATCACTCTCAAGATGACAACCTACAAGTTCATGCAAGAGTACATGGAAGAGGATTAGGAGTTTGCAAAATCAAGGTTACTTGACATTATCCAAATGAAATATGCAAAGGAGGAAGCTTTTATCAATTTTAGCAGACATCAAACCATAGTGAAAAGATGGTTTGACAAACATTCCAAAATTGAGGTGTTCAAGAAGGAATACCTAGTTCTTATTTGTGATAAAGCATTTGAACCTAATAGAAATCATGAGAAATTCACTCCCTTATGGATTGGTCCCTATTAGATTGTTAAGACATTGGGAGAAAACACCTTCAAGCTTAAGGACCTATAGGGCTTAGAGTTTACTTTGCCAACAAATTGGAAATATATCAAGCACTACTTCTTTGCTTCCCCACCTCAACTCTTCATGGAATAATTTATAAGACTAGTTAGATTTAGTGTAGGTAGGATTACGTTGATTTCTTTGATGTTCCCTATTTGTATATAGTGCATGTAAGTATTTGTTTACTTATTTTTTTTGCTTATTTTGTGTTTCCTTTTATTTTATTTTATTCCCTAGTTTTAATAATTCTCTCCAAGATAGTAATCAATCTCTAATGCACATAATTTCTCAAAGGTTAACAAATCATAAATGAAAGTATGACTCTTAGCCATTGGTTGACCATGGATTCGATAAATTTGAACTTGATTTTATGAGTTGGAGAAATTGGTGAAGATTTGTATCTACATAAATTATTCCTTAAAATATTAAGCATTAATCTAATCTAGGTTTGGTTCTAATAAGGATTACACATGTTGAGTGAAAGTTTGAATTATTGGGACAAAGTCATGTTAACACTTAAAAAACATTATTACATGGGATGAAGTTTATGACCAAGGATGATTGTTTAAATATCAAACATTTGAAAAAATCCCAAAACTTGGCTAATCTTGGTTCAAAACCTTTGTTGGAAAGCTAAAATATACTTAAAAAATATAAAAATAAGAGATTTATTGAAAATTTCAAAGCTTTCTAAGAAAAGGTGATTTGGGTAACCTCCACTAAGGCTATGAATGTCTGGATGGCAATGGATCAAGGCCTAAAGTGGAGACAAAGGTATTTATTAGGGCTATGGATACCTGATTTGTAGCAAAGAAATTCCCAAACCTTCCTTATCATAAATCATGTTTCTTAATTAACATCTAAATATGCTATAATTCAATGTTAATGATTAATGTCATGAAGTCTAGAAGTTATTATGTAAATCCTATAGTAGTCAATTAAGGAATCAAAACACACACAACATGACTATGTTTTGATGTTTAATCCTAATTTTGCATTTGTGAAACTTTTTTTAATCATGAGTTGATCTTAATAATGGTACATGATCATATTGAATGAGTAGTCTAGTTATTAGTTCAAACTAGGGTATTTGAGTTATAACATTTGGAAATGTTTCCCCTAGATGTTGCATTTGTTGAGGTCAACATATCCCCATTTTTGAAAAATGAGGATCCTTGTTCAATTTTACAAATTGGGTTATAAATTTATTCAAAATTAAATTATTAAATATAATTTTTACTTCAACTCTCATTGACATGTTAGTATATTGTCTTCACTTAAATTCATCTAATGTTGCTAATATTTGACTTGTGTGTGTACAAGTTGCAAGTCTAATGGAGTCTTAATTGAATGAACACTATTTAGGGTTTTATTACTTAATGCTAATTTGACCCTCTATTTGGATTAACCTTAGTATCTTATTATATAATTAAATCTATGTTTAAATCATGTAAAATCCCTAGTCTAATATGTTTTAACCTAGGCCCTTTTAAATTAGATTCAAATTTGCATGGGTCAAATTAGGTGGGAATATGTTTTTTCCTAAAATTAGTTTAATTTATTATCTTAGGGTTCTATTAATGTTTACCAAAATGACCAAAACCCTAGTCTAAATGTTTTATGCTAGGTCCTACATTGCTTGAAACCCCCTGATCCATTTCATTGATCACATAAACTAATTAAATGCAAGAAAACTTTATTGTATTTTAAATTTAGTCTAAAGTTATATCCTAAGATTTAATTATATTTATTAATATAAAAAAACCTTAGGATAAGACTTTATCCTAAGCTATTTATGTTACCCAAGCCCTAACTCATTTAGTTTCATTGCTCATAGGAATGAATCAATGCAAAGATGACAAGTGACAAGATCTCAAAACTCAAAAGGAAGATTTATGGTATGTGGGTACTCACCTGGGTAAAAATATAAAAGAACTAATATCAAGCATGAGAGTGATAAGTGTCACCATCTCAAAGGTAGTTTAAAGATCTTGCTACAAAATAAAGAGTCAATAAGTCAAAAGGAAGTGGAACAACCAATCACATTCGACTTCCTAAATTGGAATCAATGGAGTGTGTTAAATCATACAAGTAAGATCTAATGATGTGGAGAAATTTAAAAGAGTCAATTTTATACAAAGTAATATGAGAATGCCAAGTACAATGATCTTGATGACTAGGCCAAAAATCAAAGGTCTATGTGTAGTTTGACAATAGTAAATAGATCACAATTGATGGTGCACGTTGATCCATGTAAAAGAAGATCTAATGGTGCAAGATAAAGATGAATTTTAAAAGAGCCCAAAATGAATGTGGTATCAAAACATGTGATAACCATGATAAAGGAGACAAATATCAACGAATAGCATTCAACTTCTTAGATCAAGATCCAACGATGAGTAGAAAGTTGATGATTCAACGAACCCAAAGGAAGTAAATCTATCACATAACACACTCTTAAGAAGATAATTTGAATATCAATGATATATGATAAGTCAAATATATAAGACTCACTTGAATATCAATGAAGCATATTTAATACAATTCCAAGATTGAATGAGATGTTGACACATGTCCCAAAAAGACAAATGATCACATTTTGAAATTAATGCACAGTTTAACACCACGATGCCACATAAGCAAGACAAGTTAGATGAAAGATAATGTGGACCTATAGACATGAAAGGTATAAATAAAGCAATCCAAATAAAATCTAAGGCATGAAGATCATAGGTTGAACTTAGTTAACACCATTAAAGCTATGC
This sequence comes from Torreya grandis, assembly GCA_037957365.1. Taxonomy (NCBI): domain Eukaryota; kingdom Viridiplantae; phylum Streptophyta; class Pinopsida; order Cupressales; family Taxaceae; genus Torreya; species Torreya grandis. Next base: position 2,625,172 of record JARHVA010002089.1, on the reverse strand, counting down.
ATAAACCTCCAAGAAAGCCTTAAGTGTATGAAAGCCCTAGTTTGTCCTTGTTTTCATTATGATCAAGCCAAGGAAATTTGAATTATCATTTTCACAAAAAATAATTCAATCAAGAACTAATTTTCAATCGACTAGGGAGCAATTTGATAAAATTCACAACAATGGTGGCTCAAAATAGTATTTCAAAGGAAGATGTAGAATTGTACTTGACAACAGATGCTAAAGGTTGTATTTTCAAATATATTGATTTCATCACCTCTTTTTTAATAATAGGAGACAATAATTGGTCAAAATTGTTCTAGAGGATTGAGAATAAACCAGCCATCACTTGGGAAGAGGAGTGGAATCTCTTAGCAAAAAGGTTATATAATGACATTGTTGTAATTTAAATGACCAGTCTCCACTATGTAGTAGTGAAGCTTGAGTTACTCTACTGCATTGACATTCTTGATCCTATTTTCAAGGAAACTAAAATAGATAAAGGCATGATAATTAATGAGCATAATTTGAGAAAATTTGCTTATAATTATGCTATTACATTTGAGTCATAATACAAATTACACAAACCCCAAATTGACCTATCTTCAATAAATTATTGGGCCAAAGAGAACAATTTGATAGATAACCCTTCTATGTGGCTAGATTTTTGAAACCAAGTCTTTTCAAAATTTAATAAGAACATCTATATCAGCTAATTCAGACCTGGGGTCAAGATGATAATGATAATGTTAAACAAGTTATGTGGAAATGCAATCACTACATATGTAGACCTAGAATGGGTGCCCATAGCTAATTTATAGTTGAAAAGGTAATTGTCCCCCCTTTGGGTGAAATAATTAGTATCTCATTAATTAGATAAATTTGTGTAATTAGGCATAAGAAGAAAACCTGGTTTTTCATGATGTCATATCTCCTAGATGATTTATGTGTAACTAAAAAATCATAAACCAGAGATAATGGTCACCTAGTAGAACACAAACAGTATCCCAATATTACTCTAAGTAGTATATCTTTAAGTATAGGGACCAAATTCAATTTATATGTGACTGTGTTCACCCTAACTTAAATGAATCCATAACTGGTATCCTAATGAAAATAATTATCCCATTGATCAAGAAATATATTAAATCTATGGGAGATATATGGCTATATCAAAATTTCACTATTTTAAGGGTTGAGGGAACTCATAATTCTCCTCTCAACCTACCTATTCATGTCCTTGATAAGTTAACTAAGAAAGATTTTTCATATTAGCTATTCCATTGTATTGATGGTCTATGTAAGGCTAAAAGAAAGGGACTCCTTCACAACCTCCCTATGACAATTATAAAGACTATATTCAGATAGTGGGATGATATTGAAGATACCTCAAAACATAGATCATCCTTCAACCTATAGAATGATAAGCTCAAGTAATAGGATCCTTATGGGAAAGTTAAGGAACATTTGAAAAATGAAGGAATTCTAAATGTTCCCTATGATCATGAGCATGGTTCCCTTGATTCTATTTACACCAAATCATCCTCTCATTTTGAAGTCACCAAAAGATTGAAAGAACATAACCTGAGGACTAAGTTAAGGCTAGATAAAAATCAAAAGGTGGATGACAAGTGGAAATTGGGCCCTAGATAATATCATCTAATTATAGGTGAATTTTTAAGAACCCCACTATTCCAAACATAAAATATTTAAGAGAATAGGAATAAGGAAAGAAGACCAAATGAAATCCCTTTAATTTCACTAGTTCATGAATTCCCTAAGGTATCATAACAAGAATCACATCAATAAGACATTCACATGATATCCGTCAACCCCAATGAGACTATTAATGATGTGTTTAAGATGCTATCAATAGCTTATGAGTTAGATGATGAGGAAACAAGGGTTGAGAAAGGTAAGGGAAATGAGAAAGTATTATAATTAGTCCTTATTGACACCCCTAAGAGGAAGGATAAACTAGTCATTATTACTAAAATAAAGAGACCCAGAGTGACTTTCACTACCCCTCTAAGTGAATTCAACTTATTTAGTGAAGAAAAATTGTATGGTCCACCCATTCCAAAATGGTTCTTGTATGAACCTAGATTGAAAAAAATTCCTACTATGAATCATACTTAGGCTATGATGAAATCCATAACATTCATATGCATCAAGAAATTAAGCCTTGGATCATAGTGCTATAATAAGAAGAGGTTAGAAGACTAGATGCACTAGCTAACACAATAACATCATCACAAATGGAGGTACCATCCCCATAAGTGACTCAATGCATAGTTGGAGTATAATTTGACCCTAAGACTACTAGTTTATAAAGGTTAATTGAGAAAAATATCATCCACAAGGGTGAAGAGATAGTATATCAAAAAGTAGAACCATTGACCAATCTAACTCAAGTAGGAAGACAAAAACTTAGAGAAGATACAATTTTTTAAGATGTCTTAGAGGTGGCCAAAGCACAGATAGAAAAACTAAAGGCTACCATCAATGAATTGAAACAATAAAAGAACTTATAGGATCAGTATATTTTGTCTCTTCCAAAAACTATGATCAATATGTTTGAAGCTACTTTGTATGATATGTTCAAATCCTTGAAATCAATGAGGTCTAGATAGGATGAAGTGAGAAACTAAGATATTGTGTCCAAGAACCAAGTAGCTTAGTGGTAGGATTCATACATCAAGGTGATGGACTTGGTCACTATTTTAATATAGTATCAAATTATTAATTTCAAAATAGTCAGCTTAGACCATTTGAAAATGTTTATAATTGTATTGATAGAGAACATCAAGAGTTTAAGTAAATGGTCCAAGATTTTAAAGGATATTTCTAAGGATGGAAAAAATTAGAGATCAAAATTAGGGATATATTAAGGAACATGATCATAGACCCAGCTAAACTTAGCCCTATTGGTCTAATCACTGATGAGGAATTCAAGCTCAAGGCTACTTAAGTTATGCAATAGGTAATAAATCAAAGCTAAGTAAGGATAGGGGATAAAAAAATAGGATCTTGGACATGATCCTAAATGTAGAAGAGAATATTGGTGAATTTAAGAGCATCAAAGAGGTGCTAGATAGAGATTATAAGGACTTTAGATATTTGGCAAATTAAGAGGATGAATTGTTCATGAAACCTATCATCAATATCACGCTGATTGATGGATGACATGAAAAGGAAATGAAGATCCTACAATAGAAACAAAGGAATACTACAACAAAGGATCCCTAAATTCAATTTAGTTGACTTAAGTATATTCTTTTATAACTTGACATGTATTCTATTTGGAAAGAGAATATTATTTTTGTAAAGGTAGGTACAAATTTTAAATAACATTGCCTATAGGTCAGTCCATTAGGATATGTCATAGTTATAGAACATTGTAGAAATGACACCTATTTATGACACTTGTACAATTTTAATTTGACATGACTAATCAACATACCTCCTTAGTTTTATATATAAGGGGTATTATATTTTGTAAAAGGGGAGGGAGTTTTGATCAAGAATACTTTGTGCAAATTTAGAGTAATAAAAACAAGTAGAGAATTCTAAAAAGATTATCTCATTTTGTTTGTGTGATTACTATTATGGATGATCTCTCACTTGTCTAGTCTAATTTTCATATTTTAATGGTTCTTATGAATTATGGATGTGCACCTTTAAATGTAGAGTTGTAAATTTGTGCTAATGCTAGATTTCTTGAATGATATTGGATTCATTTCATTTTCTTTGCTTTACTTGCAGATGTGCTCATGTTGTTTTCTTGAAGGAGTAAATATTTAAGTTGAATCTAGTTCTTATTTGCATTATTTTCACTTTCCTTATATGTTTTCCTAATGTATGGTAGGATTTGAGATTTAGCTATTTCATGATATATGTTAGTTTTAAGTGTATGTGTCAATTAAATTTGAACTTTCTCATAGTGTCTATAATGTATATCAACAACATATTTATTATCTACCTTACCTTTCCTTTTTATTATTTTTTATCAACTCACTTTAGTTTAGTTTCATTATGAATATCCATTGTAGATTAGATTTTAGACTTAGCTTTAATCATAATTCACTTCACGTAAGTTTAGATCATTTTCATTTTCATAGGTTAGCTATTAGGCCATGGTTTTTCCCAACAACCAAATAATTACATTATAAATTTATGAAATATTTCATGTGCTCTATCATTATTCCACCAAAGATATAAAGAATATCACAACTTGTAACTCATGCAATGGATTCTTTAAATCTAGAAATGAGAAATGTTTCTTAAACACTCTAAACCACTTGTGATACACTTTTAGGCATCAACACTACCTATTTATGGTTTATCTATAGTCATCCCCCTAGTCAAAACCATTACACCATCACCTCCATCAACATCTCATTCTATTGGACAAGCGTTCACTCCCCCAAGTTCACTCCTAGCATTCACTACTACCCTCAACTTATCACCACCTATTGCCCCATCATATTCACCCATTATTGTTTCACCACTTCCATCATCAAATTTTACTTATACCTTAACCCCCCTTGTATAAAATAGGAATTAGGAATTTACTTCAATTTCTCCTCAAAGAACCTTGGTAATGGAGACCTAATAAGAAAATTCAGAGGAAGGATTGAATAAAATAAAAGGTACTAGAGCATCATAACCTGTAGAAATAATAAATAGTGAAAAGGAGTGGTTTATTAAGGAGGAATGGGAGGATAAAATAAATACATCATTATCTAAACCCATAAGTGAGACCAATGAAAATGACCTTAATGATGAATGGTTATTGGAGGAGGCTTATTCAGGTGACACCAAGATAATGAAGACTATTTTTGTCTTAACTAAATTACTTCAGGACCTAAATATATACAAAAGAGATGAAGTAGAGTCTAAGCCCCTAACTTATATGCATGGGTAATCCTTAAACATATATCTAACCTCATTACCTCCCATCACAATAAATACACCTTTAATAGTAGTTCCCCTAGTTCTTACTTCTAAAGTGGTAGGTACACAAGCTCCTTATTCTTTACCTATTATTGTAATTATTATTCTTTTAAGTACATCTATTATAACACCTACTATGAAAGACCTTGTCCTAGCACTGGTAATCCAAGTTATGGTTCCCCCTACCTAATATTTATAAAATTATAATGGAATTAATTACATGATGGTGATGGATAATTTGTAGAATTTGATTAGTACCCCTCCTACCGATTCATTATTTGATTCTTTAATCCCTTAGTCCTATATAATTAATAAACAAGTGCACTTCAAAGATTTGGTCTCCCCCACCATTTTTGATTCCCCATTTACTCTTTCCAAACCATCTACTCAATTGGGCCTACCAATTTATCATGCAACCCAAATGGAAGATGCAATCATTTATCACATAAGGAGGTGGAGAAAGGAAAGCTAGTCATTTACACAGAGATCCTAAAGAAGGTTACTAGTTGGAGAAAATATATTCCCCCATTTCCCTAAACTAACAACTTCTTCTCCCAATACTATTATCCCTATATATCAATCCCAATCTACCACTCCTATAGATAAAGCCAAAATTTCACAACAACTAGCTACCTTGAACATCACTAAATGCATCCTAAAAATTTAGTAGGTAAAAGAAGGAATGTGGGACATGGTTATTGTTGAACAACCAATAGTAAAGTTTAAATTTGATAGATAAATAAAGACTATGAGGAAGGTAAAAATGAAAAATATAATTGCTAAAGGAAAATGGTAGAATTGGAGAAAAGAGAAGATGTCTTCTCTTTGATAAAGAGTAGAAAATTGCTCCCTTTAGATATTTTCAATTACATAGAATTCCCCTACACCTTTGTAGACTCTACAGGGGGAGTAATAAAATAAATGTTTAGAGGATTTGATCAAGTCATGGAGGCACTACATGGAAGATATACCATACAACCTCTAAGGGACATTATGGATAAAGTGCAAGGAGCGGCTTGAAAGTTATATGATATTATCTAGTTAATAAGAAGTGTAAAGGAGTCACAACCCAAGTGGGGATATGTATTTACCCTTGATGATAGGATGAATATAATGGAGGCTATAATCTATTTATTATTCCAAATAGCTTTAAATAAAGCCTATGACCATCTGAACTTAATAACTACTCTAGATGTAGCATGGGCCTTGAACTATGTAACTTCTAAGAGAGATAGTTTCATTAGATAACATCAATAACTGTGAACTTTAATTCAACAACTGATTAGCTATGAGGATCATGACCTTAAAATTTTGGGGTAAATGATAATAAATGGTGTGATTAACCCCAATAGGGAATGGGTCCCTAGACCCATCCTTTAAGATCTCTTATAGATAGCAACAAATAGTTTTAAACCATAGGTAGAGGGAGAAATATATATACCTAAGAAAACTTACTACAATTAATAAATTTTGATAGAATTTAGGTTGTTAACACATAGACTCTTTATGTGGAGATCTTTGGGATACATTAAAGGCACATAAAAGTTTGATAGATAGACTCCCCCATCTCTTCAAAATGTCTTTATTGGAATTCAAGGCAATTGAAAAGGAATTTTAGCTAATCCACCCCCTCTATTTACAAATTCAGTCATGTAAGAAATCATATCTAACTACCCTACCTCTACCATATATTTCAATTGTAATAACGTATTAAATGCCTAGGCTAAATATAACTATAACTGAGGTTACAACTACAACAAATTCTAGGGTTCACATATTAACAACTACCACAAGCTCTTCAAAGGCATTTACCCTTGTAGCTACATCAATTGTCTATAACATAATGTTGTTTCAATAATGTTGTCTTTTATGAATTATTAGATACATCATGGCCATGTATGTCCTAGTGATGATGAAACTTTGAGCATGGATTTAGAGATGAGGCTTCCCCATCCCAATATTATATATACATGTATCCCTCACATTCCAAGAGGAGGAGAAATTTTGATATTCAATATAGATAGAGACCTTTTTAGTTGCTTTGAAAAATCTATGTTGCACAATTTTGCTCTTTAATGTTTATGTTATACTTTTTATGCATTTTATATAGCTCATAGCTTAGTTTATGTATATATGATATACAAATTTCAAGTATCTTGTGGTTAGTTAGTAAGGTCTTTATCAATTAAAAATGTGCAACATTAATTATAGTTTAGTAGATCTTATTTTCTTACAAAAAGTTTTCTAGGTTACTCTCAAAATTTGTGTAGAAATGTTACTTGATGCAACTTCCTAGATTGAGCTATAGCTATTTGAAGGTGATATTTGGTATTAGCTATAATCTTTTGTTAAGAAATTTTACATCAATCTTAATAAAAACAACCTTTACCTGATGACTAGGGGTTAATTGTATCATATTCTTCATACCTATTTACTATGTTTATTAGTTTTATATGCCAAAACAATAAGATAAAAGCATTAGTCTCTTGAAATTTGTCCTTATTTTGAGGTTGGTTAAAATGAGTCCATGTCCTCTATTTGCATATCCTCTTTCCTGCCTTACTCTTCCCTTTATTTATGATTTATTTAAATCTTTTCCACTTTATTTAAGTCGACTCCATTCCATTCAACGAAAGTGAATCTAGGATCCATATCCATATCTGAACCATCCCTATTAATAGTTGCTTTACTCACCACCATTCCACCACTAGTCACTATAAGACCCAATACCTTTAAATTGTACCTCAAACTGAAGTCAATCTTCATTAAGATCCAAAATCATTAGAGGTTACCTCATAATTTTTATTAGGTTGTATAAAACCCACATTAATAGAATAAGAATAATTTAATGCTAGAAGGAGGGCATATTTTATCAATCAAAAGGGAAGATCATAAAAATTGTAGAATATATACCTTAACAATTGACAAGATCTAACTCTAGAAATAACTCCCTTACAAACCCTCTAAAAATTTAGGTTAGATAAAGGTATCGTGAGGAGGTCCTAAGATCAGTCATATTCCCTAAAAAATATACAAACCCATTGTGTCAAATGGTCCACCTATGGTTAACTTGTTTTGCATTTAGTAGTGTAAGAGGTGTTCATGATCTACCTTGGAATCTTGGGAAATACCTCCTTATCTTTTCCCCTTTAGGAGGTAGGACCACTAAAGAACATGTCAAAGCCTTCAAAACTAATTTTGGAATATTGAATGTGGTCCATGAAGGTGTAGCTTGTAATATTTTTCCATTTACACTATAATATGCCTCCTATGATTGGTTCCTTAATGTTTTTTGAGGGTTTATAAGGTCTTAGAATGAATGCCAAAATGATTTCCAAAGATAGTTTATCCAAGTTACTAGTTGTAGAGTAATATACCAACACTTTGATAGCATGAAAATAGAGCCCAATGAACCCATTAGGGCATTCAATGCTAGGGTTTAAAATATGTATATTTGGGTAGATACTTCATATAGAACATATGTTATCTTGTCCCTTGAAATGTACAAGAATGTTTTAGATCCTACCACTGTAGTATTTGTGTGTTGGGTAGCTGATGTTGTTAATTTGACATAGGCTTATACTGAATCAATATAGGTTTCCATATAAATGATCCCCCACTCTTAAATCTTAGTAGGGCCAAATGTGTATAAAACATACCCCTACTAAATCTAACTCCAAATACTAATCAAAACATTGTGGCCTAGAGACAAGCCCAAGCCCATATGCAGTTTTATCTATCTCATGTTACACCCAACTAAGATTTAAGTTTCCTAGATAATTTTTTTCAAGTCACTAATCCCCATATATTCTAGGCTTTAGTCCTAGTCAACATTTCCACCACCCAAGGTATTACTAGTGACTCTAATAAATTTGAACTATATACCATTCAAATAATGGTATAAAAATTGAGAAGTGAGTTCTTAAACATGAAAAAAAGGATGGGAAATGTTGGAATCCAGAATATCAACCAAAAATTTGACTATACAAGGTATAACAAACCATTCAATAGGTATATAAATAACATGAAGCAACCACCTAGTAAGGAGCCAAAGATGAATATTCTAGAAGTAGTACTGACCAACTAGTGTAAAGTTCATAACATAGCTCAACATAGAGTTGTACACAACATTTGAGATTTTCCAAGAATAAATGGATAAATAAGAGGTTAAAAAATCAATTTGAGCCTTCTTCTTCTAATACCTCTAACCATTCTAGTACTACTATGGCCTTCAACACATTATTTTCTATTTCCAGTGGAAGATGAAATGAACTAAAGGATATTATGGATGAATTCCATGCCTTCTAGTAATTTTAGAGGATTAATTACAACCTAAGGAGAAAACAAAATTTCATTACAACTATGTCTCCAAATAATAGTGCCATCACTCGTATAAATACAAAGAGCAAAAATAATCCACCTCCCCTAAAGGAAAAATATCAAACATAGCCCACAGAGTCAAAGAGTAGAGGAGGGCACAATATTTTAAAGGATATTCTAAAAATAAAAGCTAACATCACCCTACATGAGTTATCTTAGATCACTGAATAGGGAGTTGCTACTAAAATTCATGAATAGAAGATATTCTACAGACAAGTCTAATACTACACATGTGAATGTAATGATTTATAATTTAAAACCTAAGGTCCCCTCCTCTATATTGATAGTCATAATATTTGGTAATAATGTTCATAATAATATAGTAATGTAGGGGTATCATCTAATGTGATGCCCATAATTGTATGTAAAAAATTGGGGTTGACTCTAGATAAATAAAAAAGAGTTGTCTTATAGCTGGACAAATTTGTAATACCTTGTGTAGGGTAATTATCAAACATATACATACAATTGGCCTAAGATCCACATATACAATAATACATAGATATCCTATTGGTTGACATCCCAAAGGATTATGGTTTATTACTCATTTTAGATTGATCAAAAATATTAAATGGAACTATACACACTGATTTCTCACATATGTGGCTACCATGGAAAGATATGCCTAATCAAATAAGAAATGAATGGGAGAAAAAAATGGACTTGATCATTGAATATAATAAAAAAATGAGAAATTCAAATTTATGTCCTCACATGCTAGTATTTACACCTTCACTACAGAATATAGTACCCCATGCCAAGAATTTCAAGGATCTTTATAGCTATAGACTCTTTACTTTGATGGAACCTGATCTAAACAAGTTTATGGTATTGGTGTAGACTTAACAGATCCAAAGGGGAAATAATATTTTATTGTATATAGCTTATACTTCCCTTACACAAATAATAAAATTGAGTATGAGGCCATAAACCTAGGTATATAGTTTTCCTTGAAGCATGGCATTTATAAAATACAAATATTTGGTGATTCTAAGTTGGTGGTCAACCAGATCAAAAGAAAGTATCAATGTAAGCTAGCTTATATGAATAAATACAAGCATTCATCTTGATACCTTATTGAATCCTTTGAGGATTTCAACGTTAGATCCATCCCAAGGGAAGAAAATAGGAAGCAAATGTATTGGAAACTTTAGTAAGCAACTTGGCACCACTCCAAGAGTTTAAGATGTAAATATTTTTTATGGAGCTAGTGCCTTGTCCCTTAGTCACTAATAATGTATAAAACTTATAGGTATTTGAAGATGATTGGTATATTATCCAATTCATAAATACTTTTAGGGAATTTAAATACAATATTATAGATGAAAAGGACTTTTAATGTCTAGAATCAAAATACCTTAGGAACAATTGTATCATGTAGTTCAAGGGGAATAAAATCCCCATGGGAATGATATATTTAGAAAGTATAATTGACTTGGATCCACAAGATGAGAGGTGAAAATATCCAAAGACAAATCAATCTAATTTTGGCAAATAAAATTTGGGAACTAAAGAATCCCCCTAGTATGTCAACATTAGTCTGGCTTGCACTCATACTAAAAATGAAAATTTAAAGGATATATTGATGTATTACAAGGATGTGATATCATAGACCTATGAAGGCTTGAATAATTTTGATCTGAGGGTAATCACCCACATTATTACCTTAAACCTAGATATTAGAACCTTTAGGCAACATCAAAGGCCATGAATCCCATTATAGGACCTCTTATTTAGACTGAAGTTTAGAAGCTATTAGATGCCAAGATCATATTTCCTATCAGATATTCTACCTAGGTGGCAAACTTGGTACCCATCAATTTTAATAATACAGAAATAAGGCTATGTGTCAACTTTAGGAACATGAACCAATCATTAAATAAGGATAATTATTCTTTGCCTTCTTTAGATGAAATAATCCAAACTATCAATGGGTCTGAAATGATGTCCTTCTTGGATGGTTTTTAAGGATATAATCAGGTGTTGGTGGAAGTATAGGACTAGATGAATACAAAATTCACCACAAAGTGGGGGATATATGCATATAAGAGAATTCCTTTCAGCCTCATCAATGCTAGGGAAACATTACAATGAGCCATGGACCATGCATTCTAAGGACTTATTTGTATGTGCATCATCATCTATATGGATGACCTAACTATATTTTCTAAGGATAGAATAGATCATGTAAATCACTTATAAATTTTTTTTGATAGATACATAAGATATAGAGTGTCCCTCAACCCTAAGAAGATCATCTTTAGAGTCATAAAGGGTAAGGTGCTAGGCCAAATCATAGAAAAATATGGGATTTTAATTTATATTAAATGAGTTGAGGCCATCCTAAAGATAAAACCACCTAACATTCAAAAGGATTTTAAATACTTCTTTGGTAAGATAAAATTTGTTTTCAAATTCATTTCTGGGTTTGCAAAAATTGTTAAGATACTAAATGCCATGATGAAAAAGGATGCCAAGATACTAGAAAATAAAGGCCAAGAATTTATTTAGAGACACAAATACATCTATTACTTAGGTGATATTATTTATTAGTCCTAATTTCACTAAGGATTTCTTCATGTATTCTTTTTTTTTAGAGCATACCATTGTTGCAGTACTAACCCAAAAGGTAGATGACAGTGAACACCCAATTGCTTTTATGAGTACTAATTTAAAGGATCTTGAATTAAAATATTCAATGTTATACAAGAAAATATATGCATTAGTCAAGGCTATAAATAAGTTCAAGCATTATATATTAAGGAAATAAATTCATGCTATAGTCGTAGACCCAATAGTCAAACTCATGCTCATCCAAAATGAATTGGGTAAAGGAAGGGGAAAGTTGATAGCAAAGTTTCAAGAGTTTAATCTAGATATTAGACTAGCCAAGATGGTGATATGCTAGCAAATAATCCAAACAATGATTGATATAGACCCATGCATTTGATTCAATCAAGTTAATGTAGTCTAAGTATCTAGAGGTGAGTGGTATGATTATATCATTCATTATCTACTCGTGGGGGCCTGTCTCCTTGAGCTAAATTAAAAAAAAAAGGTGATATTAGAGGCTCAAGTTTACCAACTACATGATAAAATGGGGATTATTTTATTGAATAAACTATGAGGGTATCTACTTGAGATGTGTCTCAAGAGAAGAATCTATAGATATCTTGGACAACCTGCACTAAAAACTAGGGAATGGTCATCCTTTTAGAACCATAATAGCCCAAAACCATAACCATGTTGGGACCTACCATAAATTCTAAGTATTTGGTAATAGGGAGGTTAATTCTATTATGCCTCTACACCCTCTCATTGAGGGCCATCATTTTACATAATGGGGACTTGATTTCATTGGGGTGATCAATCCCAATTCTTCAATAGAACATAAGTTCATCCATACTACCATTTATTATTGTACTAGGTGGACTAAAGTGGTGGCCACCAATAAATATAGAGATCAAGATGTCATTAATTTTATAGAAGAGTATATACTGACCAAATTTCTTACCCTTATATATGGTTAGTGATAATGGCCCAGCTTTTTAATCAGCTAAATTCACTAGGTGGGCCTACAACAATCAGATAATAGTCAATTTTTCATCAAACTATTACCCCTAAGGGAATAAATTAGTTAAATATACAAACAAGAACTTTATGGATGCAATTTAGAATTCATTCTTGGACAAACCAAAATAATGGCACATGATATTGAAATATACATTATGGGTAGATAGAAAAAAAACAAATAGGACCTCAAGACTTCACCTTTCCTATTGGTGCATGGATGAAAACATATTTTCCCTATGTCCCTTAAACTCCAAACCTATTAGTTTATTCAAGAATACATGGAAGATTGTCTAAGATTTTAGTCTATATTGATGGAAATAGTCCATCTTGAGGATGCAAGGACTAAACCCCTGCAAAGTTTTAGTAAACACTAAGGCATTATTAAAAGGTGGTTTGACAAAAGATCCAAGATCAAGGCCTTTCAGATCTAAGACCTAGTTATCCTATGGGATAAATCTCATGAAAAAGGGTAAATCATGATGAGTTCACTCCCTTGTTTATTGGACCATATCAGGTGTCAAATATTCTGGGCAACAATGCTTTCTATTTGAAGGACCTCAAGGGAAATAACCTATCCTTCCCAATCAATGGGTATTTTTTAAAGCACTACTTCATGGCTACTCTCAGTAAGAATATCTTTGAGTAACACCATATGTTGTGGTAGATGTAAAATTAGAATGGGCTTTATTTCTTTTAGAATTATTTTTCCTTCTTTCTATCTTTTACTATCATTAAGGGTAGTTTTCTTGCTTTCTAGATTAACCTTTCCTACTTTCATCATTTGGTTTCCTTAGGTTAGATTCCCTATTTTATAGAGTATGTGTCCATTATTTCATATTATCCTAATTGACTCCTTTCTAAATAATCAAGAGAATATCTGATCTAATATGCTTCATACATAAGTTTGAGTTTATATACTAAACCCTTAAAGTAGGCCCAAAATAGAGAATAAGTAAAGCAAGAGTCTAAGTGGAATACATCAAATGGTTTATTTGTAGGTTTTGTTTACACCTCTATATTTAAAACTTATAGGCATCAGGTATGCCACAAAAAATAGACCATGGTCATTTCACAATTAAATACTTTTATTAGGTACATAAAAGTTTCTCTCATTATCTCATGCAAATTAAGAAAAAAATTATTCCTTGGGTAAAGCACATTTTCCATGCTAATACTTGTTTTTAAATAGTACCCATTGATATAGAGGCCAATATAAAGGACATTTTATAAAATTGAATTTTACTTCTCCCATATACTAGCTCAAGGTGGTTCTTGATGCTCTCTCCCATTTGTATTCTCAAAAAATAGGATCAATTCATCCAAAAGAGTGATCAAATAAGAAAAAATGGAAATATAAAGGTGATCAAATACTTAAATGATGAAATAATATAAATGTATTATGCATCATGAAAGTTTATGAATAGAGCAAAGGGGGAATTAAAAGTAACTCTATCGAGGCTATAAACATCTAGCTAGTAGTAGAGTAATGCCCAAGCCCCTAGATTTTTTATGCTTAAAATAAGCCATTGTGAAAACTACAATCTATTCCAAGTCCTTGTTAAACATTTCAAAACAAGGATAAAATAAATCACTCTTCCACACACATATCCAAGGTGTAAGCAAAGTTAGTATGTTTCATGTGGTTTTGAAAACCTTTATCATGTTTTTCATTTAATTATTTGTTTGTGGTATGATCTATGTTTGATTTATAGTTGTTAACCAAATATTATATATTATTAAATACTCAAAATTATTCAACATATGAGTCACCATTTATTGTGCCCCAACATAACCCCATTAATTTTTTTAAACATGGACCCACTTTATCAAATAGATTTTATTTCTTTTGGGATCTGTGAGTGAACCTAAACTTTATTCTTAAATATTAAACTTAAATAATGACACGTATATTATTACAAACCAAATATATTATCAAGCTTGTCTCTAGTTACATTTACATCCTTTGGTTTATTGTGTGCATGTCTATCTAAGTCTTTTTTTATTCTAATTATTCATGAAGTTTTCTTGTTTAATCTAGAGGCATGTTAGGTTTTACCTCTTTTAGACTAACTAATTTATGTGTTTGTTAGGGTTTTGTCACTATGTTTTTTATCTTATATAGATGGTTATTTACGTAGAATTATTTTTACTTTTCACTTGGATCCCCATCGAGAAACTGAAGCTTTCCATGTGGCATTCACTTGCTCTCTCAGAGCCCAAAAGATAAGATAAATATGATTTATACTTGAATGTTCTAAAAACATTTATGTCACTACATGCCAAGATATCTCTCACCCAGTCATTGATAGATTGAAGTTCAGTGTATGAAAGTCATAGGGTAGGTGGAGAAGCAATAGTCATCCATGTGTTATGATCCTGTAGACCCACAACTATCAAAGTAATATGAGAAGTATTTAAGTCTCCCAAGTGAGTATAGAATTGATATATAGCCATGTATCATCATATCACTCACCTAGATCTTATATAATGATAAAAGTGGGTATGGCAATCCTAGTGCTAATGGAACAATAATATCCTTCCACATGCCATAATATCACAAGCCTAATAACATCAAGAAACTATTTAATAAAGGATGAGCCTAAGTATCAACAACTTGATTATCTTTAGGGAATAAAGATATTTCTAAATGTCAAAGGAGGTGAAAAATAACTTAGATAAATAGTGAGATAAACCACATATTGTTGAAGACTGTAAAAGGTGATGACACTTTACCAGGAAAATTCAAACTATGAAAATAGAAATAAAAGAAAATCATGGTTGTTAGTGCCATTAATTCACACAAATCAATAAATTAAGTGTATTAAATCTAATAGAGGTTAATAATATAAAATTAATATATGTGATCAATGATTTTAATTTTAGATACATTAACATCTAACCAATAGTTGTTAATACAAATCCGAGCTCTCTGATGACTAAGAAAATCTATAGTTTTAGAGAACTAGAGTTATTAAGTGTGAAACAATGGATTCCACTTCACAAATTCTACCATCCCCTTTGTATATTCCATTGTAGGACCTAAGTATTACATGGACATAATGTTTGATGAAGTTGCCCTCAACCATGAATTCAAACATTATTTAGTTATATGGGAGGAAGTCAAAGTAGTAAAACCCTATGGCCCTAAAGATCACCTCTCAAATTTTACATGAAGATATAGGGAGGACCTGGTGTTAAATGAAATATTTAGGCCTACATAATGTTATGTTAAACCCTAAGGTAATGCACTATATTTAATTATTATTTGATTTATATGCAAATAGCCAAGTTTTTGGAAAAATATTACATTTATACTAATGTAGAACCTCAATGGCATATACTAATGGACCTACCTTTGAAAAATACAATAGGATATACCCTCTTTAAATGACCTATAATCAAACCCTAGTTAATTCATGGATGTATGCAAATAATGCAAATAAAAAGTTATGGGA
Organism: Torreya grandis; assembly: GCA_037957365.1. Lineage (NCBI taxonomy): Eukaryota > Viridiplantae > Streptophyta > Pinopsida > Cupressales > Taxaceae > Torreya > Torreya grandis. The sequence continues at coordinate 2,608,829 of JARHVA010002089.1, read as the reverse complement.
ATGGGATAGCAACCCTAGTACCTTCATAATTAGGGGCCTTATGCTATTCCCATCACCATCTTCAAGCCCATAATACTAATTATTATGGATTTACTAAATCAAAATTATGGTTTCCCTAGTATAACCTATGTTGATGAGGTTTAGATTCCCTTATTGGACACCATCTTCAATTCTACCAAGGTCATAGATATTAGCAACATCCTCAGTTCCAATTGATCATCCAAGTCCTCAATTAAACAAATAGACTAGAGGATAACTTCTATATGATGTTGTATCTAGTAAATGCTATAATAGGGACTATTCATTAAACTATAGAGGAAACTTAAGATCCATCAACTGAGTATCCTAAGAATTAGTTTAATGATGAACTCAATATCTTTCATATACATAAATCCAAGAATAATATTACTAGAATGATCGAGATATTCTATCTAATGACATACCAAGCCATAAATGGTAAGGATATACCTATATTATCTAACCAAATTTAAAGAATCACTAAAAGGATTAATGACTATTGGTTCTATCTAGACCATATAGTCATCATAATAGAGGGAACTAGAGCTCCTCCTATGTATCTACCCTAGTTGGTCCAAGTCAAGGTGGTAGATTAGAAAATTGAAGCTCAACTAGAGCTCAACTAGATAATTATGTGGATATTAGACTAAGAAGTGCCAAACAAGGAAATGTCCACCCACCTCCCATTATCATTGGTAAGATCTAATAAACTAGGTGGGAACATTTCCATCTAGTGGGAAAAATTATAACCCACTATTATTTCAAGTGGGTACCTTACAAGAAATGGGATCTAAGGTAAAGGATCAAGAAGCACTTGAATAGGGTCAAGGTAAAGGTGAATATTTATTAAGACCATGTGCCATATCCATCTATTGACATGTTTCTAAATGATTTTAATGATAAAAAGGTCCACATAAGAATGAACCAAATAAATATGTATATATTGGTTTCTAGGCACATGTAATATCATCTAGAAACCACTAAGGAAGAGGCCAATAAAATTGAGGCAAAACATTGTGTTTCAATACCCCCTCAAGAACCCTTACCATAGGGTCAAGCCTAGGGATTAGAATATATCAGTCCATTAGGATAAACACCTATGAGAACTATACAATAATTTATCTAAGGACCTCCCCAATGCCCAATCCTAGTGGTCATTATTAAAACAACCAAACTAGTATCCACCCTTCCTCATCTAGTGGCCACTACTCAGGGTCTCATAGTTATAAATCAATCTAGAGGAGTGTTTTGTATGTTTCCCTTTCCTCCACTCAAAATAGTTAGGTAGGTTCTTCTCCAATTTTTCTTCCCACCTATTTTTGGTTTGGATCCAGTCATCCCCCCAATCCAAACCATTGGACCATCACCTCCATCAACATGTCCTTCCCTTGGACAAGAATTCACTTCCCCAAAGTCACCCCTAACATTCACTACTACCCTCACCTCATCACCACATGTTTCCCCATCATATTCACATGTTTTTGTTTTACCCCTTACAATATCAACTTCTACTCCTATCAAACCCCCTTGTATATAAGAGGACGCAATTATTTCCTTAATTTTTTCCTTAGATCACCCTAGCAAAGGATACCTCACAATAAAATTCATAGGGAGGATTGGATAAAAGAAAAGTTTCTAGAGTATCATAACCTATAGAAATAATAGATAGTGAAAATGAGTGGTTTAATGAGGAGGAATGGGAGGATAAAATAAAGACATAATTATCTTAAACCATTAGTGAGACCATGAAAAGTTACACCCATGATGAATGGTTATAAGAGGAGGCTTAGTTAGGTGACACTAAGATCTTGAAGACTAGTTCAGTCTCAATAAAATTATTTCATGACCTAGATATAAATGAAGGAGATGAATTAGAGTCTAATCCCTTAGATTCTATGCATAGGAAATCCCTAAACCTATCTCTAGCCTTAGTACCTCCCAGTATAACAAATACACCTATATAAATAGTTTCCCAAGTTTTTATTTCTCAAGTGGTAGGTACACAAGCTCCTCATTCTTTACCTACTCTTAAGACTATTAATCTAGTCATTAAATTTGCTATAATGCCTATTCTTTAATCCCTAGTCCTAACATTAGTAATATAGGTTGTGGTTACCCCTAGATAACCTCCAAAATATTGCATTGGAATTACTTACATAATGGTGGTAGATTATTTGTATAATTTTCTCAGTGCCCTTCTTACCCATTCATTCTTTATTTCCTTGAGCTCTCAATCCTTTGGATATAATAAATAAGATAACTTTGAATATTTGGTCTCCACCAACATTTTGGCTTCCAAATTTACACCCTCCCAACCATCCACTCAATTGGACCTACCAATTAGTCATGCAACCCAAATAGAAGATGCAACCATTATATCACAGAAGGAGGTAGAGAAAGGAAAGCTATTAATTGACATATTGACCCTAAAGAAGGTTACTAGATGGAGAAAAGTTATTCCCATTTTCCCTCATATAACAACCTATTATTAAAAACCTATGATCCCTTCAGGGTAGTCACCATCTTCCACTCCTATAAAGCAAGATAGACTTTCATAATAACCACCTACCTTGAACATTCCTGAATGGATTCATCAAATGTAGTAGGTAGAAGAAGGTAGGTGGGACCTAGTTATTAATTTTATATTTGATAGAAAAATTAAGACTATGAGGAAGGTCAGAATGAAACTATAATGGTTGAAGGATATAAGGTAGAATTAGAGTAAAGATAATTTATCTTCTCTTTTACAAAGAGAATAAAATTGTTCCCTTCAGATATTATCAATTACATAGGAGACCCCTACACCTTTATAGACTCTATGGGGGGAGTAATAAAATATATCTTCAAAGGATTTAATCAAACCATAGAGGAAATATAAGTAAGAGATACCATACAACATGTAAGGGACATCATGGATAATTTTTAAGGAGTAGATCAGAAGATATATGACATTATACAATTAATAAGAAGTGCAAAAGAGACATAGCCCAAGTGGGGGGATATATTCATGCTTATTAATAGGATGAAGAAAATGGAGGATAGATTCCATTTCTTAAGCCAAGATCCTAAAATAAATCCTATGGCCATATGAACTTAATAATACTATGGATGCATCATGGGCCTTGAACTATGTAGCAAAATTTATCTCAATAACTCACCAACTATGAGGATCATGCCATTACAATTTTTGGGGAAATGAAAAAAATGGTGTGATTAAACCCAATGAGGAATTGGTCTTTAGGGCCATATTTTAATATATCCTCTAGAAAACAATAGATAATTTTAAAGTAGAGGTCAAGGGATAAGTATATGAGACCCAAAAAAATTTACTAAAATTGATAATTTTTTTCTAGAATCTGGGTCATTAACACAAAGACTCTTTATGTGGAGCTTGGGGATGCATTAAAATCAAATAAATAGCTGATAGATATACTCCCATAACTATTAAAAAGGCCTCTATTTTATTTCAAGGAAAATTAAATGAACTTTGAGGTGAGTCATACCCTCTATTTTCAAATTCAAGCAAGCAAGCAAGTAGATCTGACTACTCTACCTCTATCAGCATTTTTTGTCATAATTACTTATCAAATGCCTAGGCTAACCATAGTTGTAACTCAAATTAAAAATGTAACAACTACCAGGGCCCAATTATAAAAAAATACAATTGCCTCTTTATATGCATTCCCCTTGTAGTTACATCAATTATTTATAACATAATGTTGTTGTAACAATGTTTTTTCTTTTATGAATGATTGGCTACATTGTGGCCATGTATTTTCTAGTGATGATGAAACTTTGAGCATGACTTGAGAGATGAGTCATTCCCATCCCAATCCTATATATATGTATCCCCCACATTCTAAGGAGAGGATAAATTTTGATATTCAATATAGATAGATACCTTTCTAGTTATTCTGAAAAATCTACGTTGTATAATTTTTCTCTTTCGTGACTGTGTTATAGTTTTTATGCATTTTATCTAACTAATGGATTAATTTATTAATATATTATATAGAAATTTCACATATCTTGTGTTTATTTAGTAAGTTATTTATCAATTAAAAATGTGCAACAATAATTCTAAGTTAGTAGATCTTATTTTATTGAAACAAGCTTGATAGGTAACTCTCTAAATTTGTGTAGAAAGGTCACTTGATTCAACTTCTTATATTGAGATATAGTTAGTTGAAGGTGATATTTAGTATTATATATAATATTTTATTAATAAATTATACAAAAATATTAATATACATAACCTTTAGCTGATAACTAGGGGTTAATTATATCATATTACTTAGACCTCTTTACTATGTTTGCCAATTATGTGTGCCAAAGCAACAAGCTAAAAGCATTAGTCCCTTATAATTTTTCCTTATTCTAAAGTTGGTTATAAAAAATCCATGTCCTCTATTTACATATCCTATTTCCTACCTTACTCTTCCTTTTATTTATTATTTCTTTAAATCTTACCCAATTTAGTTAAGCTCATCTCCATTCCATTCAACACAAGTAAATCTAAGATCCATATCCATATACGAACCATCTTGCTTAATAGTTGATTCATTCATCACCATTGCACAACTAGTGACTCAAGACCCAATACCTAAAACTCTTTCTCCATATTGAATTCAATATTCATCGAGATCCCAAAATGTTAGATGCTACCTAGTAATTATTGTTAGGTGTGCATAAAACCCACATAAATAGAATTGATCACATAGATTATGTCCTCTAGTATATTTTATTCACTTGAAATAGTTTTCTTATTTTTGATAGAGAAGAGGTCATGATATGTCCTATAGATGATAATTTATCCATCATGTGTGAAGTTCTATGTGAGCACCCTATTCATTCTTCTTGAGTCCCTATCAAATTGTAGATATATGACTAAGTCCCTATGATATACCATTTCTAGTCTTTGTGAACCTAAGGCCTCAACATGACCCATTCATCATTTCTTTAAAATGGTCCCAATTTTAATAGAATATTAGGCTTCAAGGGTGATGGTAAATGAAGTGGAATGTGGAGGCATGGGTGGAGGAGGAAGTGATGGAGGTGAAGGGGAAAATGGAATGAAGGGTGTGGGAGGTGACATGGGATTGAAGGGAGGAACCTTCAAAGAGGATCCCAAGGGAACATGTGAGACCTCAATTTGTCAAGGTTCATGAATACCTAGGGACTTATTATGCTCAAGAGTTGTGTGTTCAATGTGAAAGAGTATATTGACTAGTTAAAGTCAAATGCTTGAGGTCCTAGTGTGATTGATAAGGGATAAAAATAATGAGCTATAATTAAAATTTGAGACTTTAGGGGTGGAAGATGTGCTATCAACCTCAACCAATTAGCAACCTTCTACTTATATCTCATCATGATGATATAAAAATCAAGGGGAGAGTCTTCAATGGAACCAAGGGAGGCATTGTAGCTATTTTTAGAATCGTTGAAGTTCTAAAAGTTATAAGAGTAGAGGATATAATAGTCATATGAGCTACTGATGTTGTTGGGTAAATTTTAAATATAAGTACTATCAATAACATAAGATCAATCAATATTTTTGATCTACTAAGATTTGAGCTAACCTACCAAGATGGGTTGAGAGATCTTGATGGTGTATATCATGTTATTAGGGTTGAAGAAGGTAAAAATTGGTTTTGTAGATACATAAGAGGAAATGAGGCATCATGGATACCAACCATGTCCAAAGTTAATGGAAATTAAGGAAATTAAATTTTTTTCACCATTGTAGCAAAATTAAGCATGACATGGGTGGGCCATGAAGGAATGGGGAAAAATGGGGGAGATATAAAGGGTATTTAGGAAACACCAGTAGTTTAAGAAAGATCCTTAGGGGAAAGTGCAAGGTGGTCCCTAATGGGACTAGACTTTAAAATTCTTTTAATGTGAAGGGAATAGTTAAATTGGGGCTATATTACATGAGGAATTATTATGGGAGGAATTGATATCAAATTTAATGTATTAGTGGATATATATTGTAATCTTTACATGATTTACTAGGTGAGCCTCTTTATAGTTGTTTGGCCCTTAGAAAATTTCCTTTATAGAAATTATTGTGGAGGGGTTGGCTATACTAGAGGTGGTTATAGAGGAAATATCCTTTACTTAAGTGTGGGTTGATCTTGAGCCTAGGACCTCTGGTGGGAGGGTATATCTAGTTTTGCACATCTCTGCATCATTTGTTGGGTTGAGATGAATTACTTCATCTACATGGCCCTAATGTTGATATGTGGTGTTAAGGTGCATTTAGTATTTATCTATGTGAGCATGGACCATACCCTAAGGATCCCATTATCTATCCCCAACCTTACATAGGTTAAATGAATCTCTCTGTTAGACTATTAATTGTAGTTTTTATAATATTTTTTAATTGTGACAACCAATGACCATGAGGATCATTGAGTAATAATTTTTTTTTCTATCAAGGAAGAAACTTAAGATGCCATTGTCCAATTTACAATCTATTTCTTGCTATATGATGTAGTATATAACTATGTAAGGTAATAAGAGAGGAGACCCCAAGATACCTTCCACCCTAATTATGATATGATATCTACAGTATTAGTAAGCACTAATGGGATAGAATGAAGTTCATATCTCATTTAAGAGCCTTGTAATTGACCTTTTATTGATGGTGTAATACACAATGGGATATAAGTAGTTAAAAATGTCTTGAATGTTATTCCATAAGTGGTGAATATAGAGTTTCTAAAACACTACATTTACCATGGACCCCATTGGTACCCTTAGAGGAAACACTACATGCTTGAAGTCTAAGGTGGCATAAATAATATCCAAAATGTAATATATCATGTAGATGTTACCTCCACTATGGTATACATTAACCTATTGATTAATATTTAATGTGGTAATTTTCTAAAAATATAGGACTTCCTCTCCATTTATGATTATGTTAAGGAGGGGAACCTAGAACTTATTGATATTTACTACATTACTTTCCCCATATAATCAATTCAATAACAACATACCAATGTGTACTCCCTATTGAAATGTTTTGATCATGTATGCATCAATGTCATCCCTATTGACCCATATATATGTGTCCTCAACCTAGTCATTGAGTACCTCATGGATTTTTTGGGTATCCACCTAAGGTTTTTATGAGCTAATTTTTTTAAGATATTTTATATTCTATGAGGTTTTAATATCTATTTAACATAGGCCTAGATATATCTATGATTTTGAACTTGGTGTTTATAGAGTAAACAATATCTATACTACACTTGGAAGAGAGTAGTAGATTACCAAATAGGTTTGTACATAGGAAGACATTTGGTTTAGACATGTCTTTGTGAAGTCCCAAAGTATTTATAGTGATCAGGTCATCTGCATACTATATATCATCATCAGAAACTTCATCGTTAGATTCTAGTCTTTAGATATCCTTAACAATTTTGAATCTCTCATTGTGATGTTTAAATCAATTGACACCTTATAATAAAGTGGTGTCCCAAAACTTTGGCTCCAATATAGGATTATAAGTGGAGGTAACCATGGCTAGACTATGTGATAATTTGGGGTGCAAATTTTGTCAAAGGGGTTCTCTTTACTTCAGAGTGAAATCAATGTAAAGTGTTCTAAATGATTGAGAAAAATAGAATGGATAATGGTGAATAAAATGTTGATGTGACCTTATAAGTACCTAGGATATTTTCATATTAATGGGTTTAGTGGGCTCACATTACATGAAATAAAATCTAATTTGATGGTATAAGCCCAAATTATCCATTTTCTTGATTTGGAATTAAATCAAAATTTATAAAAAAATCCTTATTTATATTTATTAGTGGTGATATGACTCCTCTAGTTGTTTGATCATTATTTATTCAAGTCAAGATAATAAATGTGAGGAGCATGGTAGACACACACCTAGTTTATCCCTTGTGGAATTAAGAACTTTATTTGGGTTGTCTATGTGTCATTTAGAGAGTGGTGGGATTTTTTATTACTATTCCATCTAGGCACAATAAGGAGATTTTTGATTTGATAACTATGACTATATGAGTTAGTTACTTAAGTGTGGCACTTTGTGATTATTTTATGGTTTGATCTATACCTTTTTCAACTCCTTCAATCCTCCCTTGGCTTTGACAACTCTAACACTTCCATGTGAATGGAGACACATGGCACCTCCTCATTGGTTTTGGTCTCTTGGGGCTTTGACAACTATGACACCTCATAGTGTATGAATACACATGGAAATTTCTCATTGGTTCAAGTCTCCTAGGGATTTGATATCTCTAATACTTTTGGGTCTAACAAAATGTATAAAATAATAAGTCATTTAAAAAGGCCACATAAAAAAATAATACACTTAGAGGCATTAATAAGATGTATCCTACATTTGAAACCATCAAGGTTTGGAGCATAAAATATAATAGGAGTCCTTTTAGGTGTCATAGATGTTGATGATTCTTATAGTGCCAAGAATGTTAGATTTTCCTATAGTGCACACAGGTACAAAACTATGACTTTCATGAAAAACACTATATCTAGTTTGCTCTTTAAAATATACCAAATACACACTAAGGATATCTAAAAACTCATAAAATATTTTCCATTTAAGACTAATGATTATATGAATGTACATGAAATTATTGAAACACCCCTAAAACCCTCCACAATTGGCAAAAATCAATTATCATGAAACTAGGTCATGTTTACAATTGATCCTAAGGTTTTGACACCTTCTAAATCTAATGGTGTAGGATGTTTTACATGGAAACCTACAAAATTAAATATGACCAACAAAATATGTCTTCCTCTTCTTTTTCTAAATCTGGATCAACAAAGGACCTCAAAAGAAGAGCAAAATATGGGAAAGGGTGAATCTTTAATAATCTAGGTCAACAAATGATAGATCTGTAACATGCAAGCTGAAACTCAAGATTCTAAAACAAAAACAAAGGCATTCATCTATTAAAAAATATTTGATACCATGTCTAAGAGGGCCACAATTGAAGATCTACTAAATAGGATTAAATGAATGAATAAATTACCTATTTGTAGTAGTAAAATCAAACATGAGCTAGAAGAATCAATTGTTTAACAATTGAAAGATTGCAATATTAACATCATTTACTCATTAGACATAAAATATTTAGGAAGGTAAATAATATAGGTGAAAGATAAACAAGTCCTCACTTCCTCATGAATGTGGGATTATATTTCACAATGACCTAAACATACACCTAATCAAGTTAAATAAACATGTGTAGGAAAATACCATGAAATGGAATAAAAACCTACACTAACAATGTCTAGTTTAGAAATTAGTCTTATGTACATCTTCCTCCTTGATTCTCAGTTGATGATCGCTTGATATTAAATCAATCTTGGAGAATATAGTTTCTCCCTTCATTTGATCAAATAGATCATCTATCCTTGGCAAAGGATAATGATTCTTGATTATTACTTTGTTAAGAATCCAATAGATAACACACAAACTCAAGGCTATGTCTTTATTCTTTACAAATAAATAAAAGTACCCCAAGGAAATACACTTGATCTAATACTACCATTTTATAAAAGTTTTTGTATATACACTTTTAGTTCTTGTAAGTATGCCACACTCATCCTATAAGGAGCCTTGGAAGTAGGTGAAACCCTTAACATAATATCAATAGATAAATAAAAAATATTGTTTATGAGTAATCCTAGGTAGTTTTTATGGAAATACATCCATAAATTCCCTAAGAAAAGGAAAATCTATGCAGGTTGGTTCCTTATACTTAGATAATTATTAAATTTGAATTACATCTAGTTGGCATCCCTTATGCACTAATGTTTTCAGCTACAAGGCTGAAAATAATTGTGTGCATAAGGAATTTGAATGCCTTTCACTTTTATGATTATACCAAAATTATTTATTCATCATACCATTTTACCAAAGAAATCATGCATTGATTGATGTAGTTGAAATGAGTCTATAACCAAAATTAAGCCATATGATCCTAAGGATATAAAAATATGTTTATTTTAGTCATAAAATCTCCTATATCAAGCTCAACTTGATCTAATCATTTGTATATCAACATCATTTTACCTGTATTAAAATCAACCTCCCAACCTTATTTAAATTTAATAGGTTTTAAAACTACACTTGTTTGCTATAGTAGGAGAAATAAATCTATTTATAACACCAAAATAAATTATAATGGACACATTAAGACCATATAAAGTAACTTTGGCTTTTATCAAAGTAGCTTGGAAATTAGCATTATGATTACCAAAAGCAAAATACACCTTATGGTTGGCTGATTTTCTAAGTTTTAGCTTGGGATAGTCTTTCTGATAGTGGTTATCACCACATTCCCAACAACATATAACTCTTGAGGGTGAAATATGGAATGTGTTATCTCCTATGTTTGGTCCATGTTGAATGTTTTGAGTCTAATTTCTACTATTTGATCCTAATTTTGATGAGTTATGGGCATTAAAGTTCTTAGTCTACCCTTGAAACTTACCAAAAACACTATTAATCCTTGTAAAACTTTTCTAATCTAATTTATTAAAAAAACTAGGAGTGGGAGAGATATTTTTGGTTTTATTCTATTGTCTAATCTTATTAAAATATTATCTCACTTTCTACCAAGAGTTTTCCTTATCTTCTACCCTATGGGTAGACTCTAGTAACCATCAAGGTTTTTAGATTGGTCATATTGATGTCATGCATTAATATTTCATTTAGTCCAAGTTTAAACTTGGTAAACTTAGTCTCTTCATCATAAATTTAATTTACATTATTCAATGGATTCATTTTTTTTTTCATACTCAGTGATTGACATGTTTTCTCATTTCAATAGTTGAAAATTAGTGAATTTTTCCTTAAAGTCAGCACTCAAGTACCTCTTTTGAAATCATATTTCAAAAACATCCTAAGTAATGGTCATAAGTTGGTACATTTGTAAATAATAGACATGCTTCCACCACAAGGAAACAACACCAACAAACAAATAGGTTTCCACCTTAGCTTTAATATTAGAGGAAATATTATGTAGAATAAAATATTTATGTAGGTGTACAAGTTAAACATTACCTGAATCACTAGATTATTCACTTGAAAAGGTAGGTGGAGGAAGCTTCTAAATATACTTGTTCCTGCCCTTACTCATTTTCTAGCAAATATAAGCCTTCTTGGGAAACACCCTCAAGATTATTGATCCTGCATTACTACATCACTTGTTTAACTTGAATGACATTTAAGGTTTTAAATATATGATTTAAGACTTATTCATGATTTTTAATTGAGTTTTCTCCAATTTCATTAGGATTAGGGACTTCATTGTTACTATTCACATTACTAAGTGGGATGTGGGTTAGTTCAATTATTTTTTAGATTGGGAGCACCACAACCTCTACCTCTATTTCTATCTATACCTTTTGAAAAATTATTATTACCTTGGTTGGTATTGGCATTGGCCATTCCTCTTGATCTTGTTTTAACCATCTTAAGGAGTCAAAAATTTACCTATTAAGTCAAGGTACAAATTCAAAAAAATTCCTCCAATCTACATAGAGCAATAACCATGATTTGATACCAATGTAACAAACCCCAATTTTTTTTATTTATTTAATCAAGACAATAGAGTGTTTCATCACACTAGAAGTATTGAAAGACAAAAAAACCCAACAAAAACTCACACTTGATCTTTAACCATAATACATGAAGTTTTTTGAAATATGATTTCCTTAAAGTTAGGCCTTCTTTATTGAATTTCATAAGAAAACATTTCATCCCTTGAGGTATATTAAGCTCTATATGTATAATTTTACTTTCATACCCTTATAAATTATGATCTAAATATATTTACACAAATCATTCCATAATACTGACTTAAAAATACTTAAATGGAAAGAGTTATTATTCCATGGAAAATATTTTACAACATTTCTAAGGTATAAGTAATAATTTAAAATCTATTATATTTCTTTTTGGTAAATAACATGTTTTAAAAATAGATCTAAACTTAAATATAAAGAGTACCTTTTCTCATTAGTCTATATTCACAAGTATCATTAATGATTTTATAAGTTTTGATCATAAAGAACATTATTCCACTTTATTTCAAAGTAAAACATTAATAGACATGAATCAACAATCTTCCTTAAATAAAGAGGCATAGTTATTATAACAAATTGAGTCAATGATTATACACATGTTATCATAATTTGAAGTATCATAGTAGTTACCCTTTCATATCATGAAAAGATACCCACAACATGTAACTAGAAGCTAGCCCAAAAACACATATCATAATTATTAAAAACATAAGTTGTACCCTTTGAAGGAGATTTTTCACTTGTGCTTTAAACCTAGACTAACATGGGATTTGCCTAAAGGTTATGGGTTACTTATGGTCATACCAAACCTCTAGATTATGAGGATAGCTCCCCTGGTGCATCTATTTGGTTTAGTTTACTAAAACCTCTATTGAGGTGAAAAAGGATATAAAGTTTCATAAATTAAATCTATTCTAATGGGTGTTGGTGCACCAATATTTATTATCCACTTAGATTGAACTCCTAACAACACTAATGAACTAATTATGGACTAAAACACTACCTTGAAAGCTCTTATGCAACAGTGTTTTACATGGAGGTCATGGGAATGAATTCAACTTGGAGATGATGGGTGAGAGGCATGTTTTGAGACACTTTCAAATAGAATACACTTCAAATATGATCACTAACCTTTGGCACTTCATATAACCTACCTAATATAACTTGTTAGCATATAGGTATGGCAAAGACATGCCAAGGGGATATTTATACCACTTATACACATAATAAAAAACATTTACACACTATAAAACAATCATGGAGAAGCTACAATAGTAAATTAACACTTCAATAGGTCTATCAAGTATAAAACTAGGTAGAGTTTCCTCATACCCAAGGGAGGGATACAAATCAAGGCCTGAATATAAAAAAATGGGAATGGAGAGAGAGAGAAAAAGAGAGAGAGAGAGAGAGAGAGAGAGAGAGAGAGAGAGAGAGAGAGAGAGAGAGAGAGAGAGAGAGAGAGAGAGAGAGAGAGAGAGAGAGAGAGAGAGAGAGAGAGAGAGAGAGAGAGAGAGAGAGAGAAGCTAAAATAGTAAATTAACACTTCAATAGGTCTATCAAGTATAAAACTAGGTAGAGTTTCTTCATACCCAAGTGAGGGATACAAATCAAGGCCTAAATATTATAAAAATGGGAATGTAGAGAGAGAGAGAGAGAGAGAGAGAGAGAGAGAGAGAGAGAGAGAGAGAGAGAGAGAGAGAGAGAGAGAGAGAGAGAGAGAGAGAGAGAGAGAGAGAGAGAGAGAGAGAGAGAGATAATCATGTGTAAATTAGAGTTAGGGGTTATAAATGACCATATTATACTCATTACTTCTATTATAACTAGTTATAATAGTCATAACATCCCCCAAAATGACTCTTTATGCATTTGTTTCTTCAATGACCCCTTTAGGCACTAACGTGGAGTAGTGGAGGACGTGGTTGAATTTTTAAACCTCTCTTAAAGCATGTATACACCCATATTTGTTAAAATACATCCTTTTATTCATATTTAAAATATTATTTAGATGTAATGAAGCCATCATAAAGCATACAATAATGTATCCTTTTGTTGAGCATATTGACCAAGTCAAGAAATTGACTTCTTTCTCCATTATGACCATGAAATATGTACTCACATAATTCAATGAATCAGTTACTAGGAGTAATATATCTATATTTACCCTTCCAATTACCTCTCTACATCAACTTCTAACTCTCTCTGTTGACCAAGTAAGACAATTAGGCCATTAGGCGTAGTTATCTGACTGTTGGCTAATTGAGTGGCCATAAAACCTACATAAGACCTCTAAGATAGGTGGATAAATGAGTTTCAAACCTAAATCCAAGTATTTTAATATATAATATTTTTTTTTTAGTAAAATATAACTGAAACCTTGCTAAATTAGGTGACTAGGTCACCTTCTCTTCCATATTTACAGACTGGTTGTTTGGAGGAGGCTTACAGAGGCACATCCAGTCATAGTTTTGGGCATATAATGACTTGGGAGATAAAAATGTCGCAAAAATTAATATTCAATTATTTTCAACTCATTATACTACCATGTACCTTTTTTTGTACACAATTTATTGAAAAGTACTATTTTTTTATGGGTCTATATAGTTTCCATATATACTATGACCAAGGTATCCTCTAAGTGCACTTGATGGTTTAAGTGTTAATCATATCATTTATGAGTGTTTGGGTGAAAACATCTTCAATTTTCTTATGTTTGGCATATCTTATGGTTTAAGGAGAGTTTTTGAGGTTTACTATCTTAATGATGGTTCATAAATATGAGACCTCTAATCCCAAACTTATGTTCATGGATATTTAGTCCATAGACCCCTTAAAACCTCTGACAAGATTAGGGTCCCATGTATCTTGTGTGGAGAGATGTGAGAAAAATATTGTGGGATTCAATTTATTTAACCAAGAAGTCTTGATATTTCCTCAAATATTTCTATCTCTCAAGGACCTCAAATGTATGAGAATGTCCTCAAGTTTAGTACATGCATGTGTGTATTAGATTAGGTCTAACTAAGCCTAACTATGTTATCTCTTGTCTTAATTGAGACTTATAACACCTTGGATATCTTATTTTTTTATATTTTTCTAGTTTTTTACCAACTTGAATAAGCAAATGTCCTTAGTGATAGGCACAAGCCTATTTGTTTGGTTGTAGGTTCTCAATTAGACTTGTTTGGGGTCTATCAAGGCTCCTTAGATGTATTAAAGACCAATAATATAGTTTAAAATGATAGACTAAAAAATGTAAAAACCATTTCCTCTACTTCTATTATAACATTTCACCTCTACATAAGATTCAATATAGCCACACCCTTTCTAACCTTGCCTGTAGGTCTTAGTTGGGTTCTTGACTGTGTGTGGGTAAGAGGTAAGATCTATCCTCTCTTGCCAAATATTATCAAGTTAATAATATTAATAATCCATCTCATGGTGTTTTTTAGTCCTAAATACATTCTCCTTTTACCTTATGACACCCCAAAATAGAGTTGGTGTTCAAACTATCCCTTACCTACAGTCAAACCTATAGGTGGTCTGATTAGTGACTGTAAACATGAACCTCTTCTTCCTTTTCAATTTATAATCCCCTCACTATCCCTTAATTATTATTTAATGACAAAAATATGTCTCTTACCCCTTCTTTCTCTTATTTACCCTCCAATACGATTTCTTACTCAAAACTTTCCTCTCCTACAGTTAACCTGGAGGTATTATTCATAGGCCTTTTGACTTTGTATACATTTGAGGAACTAATCATGATGCTCCATTACTATCCCTAGGTATCATCACCATATTAATTACATTTTAATTATTTATTTATAACCTTTTTATCTTACTAACCTCAAGGGATAAATGTTCTACTTACCTTACAGGCACAATACTATCTTTATTATGTTAATGACTGAGTTGTCCTCCTAGGGTAATTAAGAGGGTTGACCCTATCTTCCCTATTTATATTTCCTCATATGTTATTATGAATTTTCAAGGTTTTTTAGTGTCTTCAATTCTTTATTTCATCATTCAACATTCCATCCAATTTTTTGGTTTGTTAAAGGCTTGAATATGCTTAGATGGGGTTTCTTAGCATAGTGGTTTGAAAGTGAGCATGATTAGTGTGTAGGGAAAATGATGAATATATGGATAATTAGTTTATATCCTAGTTAAAATATAAATATTATATATATTAATCTTGTATAAATTTAAGAATTTATACAATTACTATGTTTCCACTTGTAAGGAAGATCACCTATCATCCAAGACAGTCACAATAAAATAGGGCTTAAAGGGTTGTTTAGCTTGACGGTGGATTGTTTGAGTTTTTTGGAAGGTAAAATAGATATAAAAGGCCTCAAATAACTCATAATACAACCTAAAAAACACCAATAGTTCTATACTTACACACTAGAAATTCTTACAACATGAGAAACCAAACTACAGTCTACAAATAAAGTAAACCTTGGAGATTTTCTTGCTTTTACACTCCCACACATGTGAAACATGGGTGGATGGTAATGGATACAGGCTATGAGGATCTCCAAAACACACATCAAACATTGGTTCTTATAAAAACTTCAAATA
This sequence comes from Torreya grandis, assembly GCA_037957365.1. Classification (NCBI taxonomy): domain Eukaryota; kingdom Viridiplantae; phylum Streptophyta; class Pinopsida; order Cupressales; family Taxaceae; genus Torreya; species Torreya grandis. Next base: position 2,592,626 of record JARHVA010002089.1, on the reverse strand, counting down.
TGTATCAAAATCGATGTCATTTCAATTCCTTACATAGATGAATAAGCTCATTAGAGTAGCCATGTTGTTAATGTTTGTTCATAAAGACCAAGCCATAAACCTATAAAAAAATTCCATGAATAAAATTTTTAAGGGAACACATTCCTTTCCTTAAGAGACCAACTCCCCATTTTATTTCTCCTATCCATACTATCCTCAAGTCTAAAAAATTTCCTAGGCTGCCAAAGAGCTCAATGGGGAGAAAAGATCAGTTCTTGGCCTATATTGAACCTTTTGATCATGAAAATCCAATATAATATCTTCCATGACCCCACATTCAATCTATGATTCCCCCTATATTTATTGATTATATATGTCTATACACACTACATAAAATACCTAAAAATCTCTTTCTTCAACATTTTCTCCTTATTTCAAGCTTTGACCCACCATTTAAGGATGAAGAGAGGGAAAAAATGAGTTAAATTATGTCTTAAAATAGGAGATATGATAGGGGAAGTTGAAAAGACACATTCTGGCATGTGTAGGGTCCACTTGGTGGGTGGGGAGGTGGATATGAATTTTAAAATGTGTTTTTATGATGTGAAATACCTAGTGGTGACTTAGGGGACCCTTTAAAACCTTTATAATGAAATTTCCATCAAAACACTTTCCCCTTCTCAAATTTTTATAAAATAAAAGGCTCATGTAGAATGTTTGAGGACCATTTGTCACTATGAAAGGGTTGATCAAAGTTTGAGACACACTTGAGAAAATATACCATGGATATTGGCCTTGAAACACATCACTAGGCTTCCATTAGGACCCAAACATACTTTATACACCATTCACTTTTCTTAGTAAGTATATATCACAATTCATAGCTTGAAACAATCCCATTTACCATAAGAAACATTAACCTTGAAATGTCTAAATTACCTTAATTTTATAAAAATATCCTTAATATTATCAAACAAGGTTAAGACCATTATTTGGGCATTAAAAGATGTCTTGACACTCCCTTTCTCACTAGAATACCATCATGATGATCTAGCACATCACTTAAGGACCCAAGACATCTAGGAGATATGATGATCACAAGTACACTCTATAACACCTCCAATAGTGTTAATGACTTTAAGAATCACTTTAGGAGACATCATCACTTAGGAGATCAACATACGTAGGCTCAGGTGGTTACCATGAAAAATTTTAGTTATAAGGGTATGCATTTTTACTAAGAGGCCAAATTTTAAACATTTTTGGTGACTCACACGGGTTGACAGCCTGCTGATCAAGACAACCCACTCATCTTCATGACAATGATGACTCATACATGGTAGTAAGACTTGATGACCACTATTAGATTATAACAAAGATATTAGAACCTATAATACCTTTATGATTTTAATAAACTACAAGACACAACAAAGATAACTAAATAAACACACCTACACTAAGAAGCAAACCTAACCTAAGGAAATTAATAATACAAGATAATAAAACAAGGGAACAAACTATACTTATGTTAACCACTTGTTGAAATAAGACTTAAACAATATAAACAACTAACCTAAGATTAACTTCTTTCCTCCAAGATCAAATGGAAATTTTTTTGATCACTATGGCACTATGAGATCTAGTCACCATGTATTGATTTGATTCTAATCAAGCATTGCTCACTATATGAGGACTCCCACTTATAGATAAGGGTGTTAGCATGTTCATAGATTCTTGGGAAAGTAGTTGGACCTTTTGGATCTACTCCTAGGTACATGAGTTGGCTAGGTGAGTCAATTACCCAATCATACTCATTCCACACTTTCTTTCCTTGCATGATCACTGTCAATATTACCTCAGTCATGAGTTGCTCCTGATATACCATGTCATAGTTTGTGCTTTCACTCTACTCCATGTGGGATGATGACTTGTCAAGACCTTCATGATGTACATATTAAACTTCATGAGGCATGACAAAGGACAAGATATTCTCACTTAGTTTGTATTTAGGAGTATCAAACTAAGTAACTACTTTGGTAAAATCTTCATCATTCCTTCCATCATTTTGGGCCTACTCTTCTTATGGACAACACTTCATAGGTTTAGTAGTTAATTTATATTCAGTATGTTCTATAGGAAGTGTATGTTTTTGAAGGGTTTGATATTCATTTCAAATGCTCATATATTGATGCCAAAGGTCATCAGTGTCACCTTAACACTCCATGCAATCATGATCATACTTCAAACTCTCATCAACCATTGGGGTCTCATGCCCATCAAAAAACTCATCTTGGTGACCATGAATTGGTCCTTAATCTTCAATGAAACTAGAAGCTTATTAAACACATAACTTTCTTGGATGTTGAAGAATTTATAAAGCTACCTCCTTGCTTTGTAGCTACTACAAGTTGAATAGATTCCTCACTATCACTCTTAATAAGTTTTTCATGATAAAGAATGGCTACCATGTTATCAAGGAGCTCTTGGGAACCATATTATTCTTGTCCAATTTAAGTGTCTTCTTATTGTAGCTTATCTCGCACCCAATAAACCTCTTAGAGTTCATCTTTTTTTCATTGTGAAAGAATAATTCATACATATCCTTGCCAAGGGGTGTCCCAATGGTGATTTCCTCTTCATGTTCACTCAAATAAATATAATCCTCTATCATTACAGTTATTTCCTCTTCATTTATCTCACAAATAACAAGTTCTTTCTCAAGGAATGGCATGGTGTATCCTTGAAAGAGCTCAAGAAGGTGAGTCAAATCTAATGGTGTTATATATGATTTATCATGCTCATTGGGTTGCTTACCTTTGACAACCATCACTTCCTCTTTCTAATGCACATTATCTTGAATAAAACTCCATGAGGGGAAAGCTTTGGAATCTTTATTGATATTAGAATTATCTTCCACCTTAACACTTTGGCTTATACCTGATTGATCTTCTCTTCCCCTTGACTATTTCCAAGTTGGAAATTTAGATGTAGGGATTTTCTTCACATGTGCCACAACTTGGGGAAGGAATGAAGGTATCTTTAGTTGAGATTGTGTTTCACTTATAACTACTATTTATTGATGGAGATGTTTATCTACAAGTTTACTATGTTTAGCAAGGTGAGACTAAAATTCAAGCACCATATAATTTGAGGTCTTTTCTTGCTGATCAAAAGCTGAATGACATAGAAAATTTTATTTTGAATCATGTAACTCAACCTTCTCAAGACACACTTCTCTCCCCTTTTGAACTCTCTCTTAGATAGACCTCCAAGTAAGAAAATTTAGTAGGGCTTGTAAGTAACTTTAAGGGATGTGATACACATTTGTTTGAAACTCTTAAGGGGGGAAGGGTAGTTTAATAGAGGATTGATGTGGGATGAAAGAGGGGAAATAATGTTGATAATGGTGAACTTGTTGCCCCTCATATGATATTAATTTCTCACCAATATTTGAAACTTGGCCTATTATATCCAACATGTTACTATTGACCCTTGAATGACCCTCTCTCATGAAAAATTCTAACACGTCTTTATCTTAATACTATGAGTTCATCATGCTCCCAATCATATGCCTAGGGATTTATTGGCCATACCCTCTCAAGGTGTCGATTCTCACCATGTGTTTTTCATAGCTCAACAAGGTCTATTTGAGGCTTGATGTGGATTGGTTTAGGACATGGCTGGGTTGACTAGGAATGTCATGATGTTTCCATGATTGATTAAGTTGATAAGTATGCTACCAAGGAGGTGAATGAGGCTTATACATAGAGTTAGAGTGGTGTCCTTAGTATTGAATAGGATCATAGGCCTGATGAGGGATCTCATAGTGTTGATAAGGGTGAATGTAGGGCTGATAGGTTCCATAATGGTACTGATAAGCATCATAATAGAATTGGAATGGATCATATGGATACTAATAAAGAGGTTAATGACATAAATATACCCCATATGCAGCTATAACTTATCACAATGCACATGAATAATAATGAAATATGAACAAGAATTGCTCTTACTTTTGAAATGATGACCATATGATAAATTTTGACTACAAACTTGGCATGTGAGTGTTTAAAACTTCTTGTGATGGCCAAGATATTATTTTAAAGTATCTAATGCTTGAATCTAGTCCCACCAGGTGTGTTGTAACTATTAAAAACCCAATTTTCACCCCCTGAAGGAGATTTTTCACTTTTGCTTCAAACCTAGACTAACATGGGATTTGGCCTAAAGGTTTTGGGCTAGCTATGGTTAGACCAAACATCTAGATTATGGGGATAGCTCCCCTAGTGCATCTATTTCTCTCAATTTACTAAGACCTATCACCCTTGGGGTGAAAATGGATATGAAGTACATAGAATAAATATATCCTAAGGGGTGGTTATGCACCAATATTATTTATTCACTCAGATTAAACTCTTAACAACACTAATTAAATAATGATGGACTAAAAAACTACCACCATATATCTTATGAAAAATTATTTTACATAGAGGTCATTGGAATGAATTCAACTTGAGGTGATGGGTGAGAGGCCTATCTTGAGACACTTTCAACTAGATTACACTACAAATATGATCACCAACCTTTAACACTTCATATAACTTGCATAAGACAACTTATCAGCATATAAGTGTGGTAAAGACATGCCAAGGGGAGATTTATGCCACTTATGAACATCATAAAAATCAATAAACACTATAAACCAATCATGGAGAAGCTAAAATAATCCACTAAAAATTTAAGATGTCTATCAAGTATAAAACTAGGTAGAGTTTCCTCATACCTGGGTGAGGGATACAAATCAAGGCCTTAAGGATTGAATACATATGAGAATGGGAATGGTGAGAGAGAGATAATGACACGGAGATGATATTTATGGTTCATAAATGACCATATTAAACTCATTAATTTAGTTACAATAGTCATAGTAGCCCCCAAAATGACTCCCCATGCATTGGTTTCTTCAATGACCCCTTTAGGTGATGAGGTAGAGCGGTCAAGGATGTGGTTAAATTTTTAAACATATATTAAAGAATGGATATGCCACTATTTGGTCAAATACCTCCTCTTCCTAGTAGTTACAACATTAATTATATTTAATAAAGCCATCAGAAGGCATACAATAGCCTATCCTCCTTTTGAGCATATTGACCGAGTTAAGAAACTAACTTCTTTCTCCATTATGACCATGGAATGTGAAATTGAATCATTTAATGCATTATTTACCAAGCATAATATATCTATATTAAACATTCTAATATCCTCTCTACATCAATTTCTAATTCTCTATTGACCAAGTAAAGCAATTAGGCCACTAGGCCTAGTCATTTGATTGTTGGCTAATTGAGTGGCCATGAAACCTTCACAAGACCTCTAAGATAGGTGGATATATGATTTTTAGGCCTAAATCAAATTATCATATCATTTCATAGGTACTTTTAAGTAAAATACACCTAAAACATTTCCAAATTAGGTGACTAAGTTATTTTCTCCTTCATATCTATAGACTTGTTATTTGGAGGAGGCTTACATAGGCATTTCTAGTCATAGTTTTAGACATATAATGATTTGAGGAGATAAAACAAGTCCCAAAATTTCATCTTTGATGATTTTTAACTCTTTAAACTTACTTGTACCTTGTTTTTTGTCTAATTTCTTAAAAAATTACTATGTTCTAATAGGTCCATACATTTTTTGTACAACACATTACCATGACCAAGGTCTCCTATAAGTGAACTTTGTGGTTTAGGTGTTTATCAAGTCATTCATGAGTGTTAGGGTGAAAAAATCTTCACTTCTCTTAGGTCTGGTCTATTTTAGCATTTAAGCATGGTTTTGGAGGTCTACCATCTTGATGATGGTTCATAAATATGAGAAATCCAATCCCAAGAGTATTGGTCATGGACTTTTATTCCATATACCCCATAACATCTAAAAATATTAGGTTCCCATGCATCTTGTGTGGAGAGATGTGAGTAGAGGATGGTGGGATTCAAGTTCTCTGTTAGGTAGTCTATGTAGGATAACTTATTAGAATTCATTTATAAAACTGGGCCTCTAAATATAACTCACTCTTTCATGGATTTGAAGTCCATCTGGATGTGAAATTTTACTTAGGAGAATCTGACTTGAGTCCCCCCATCATAGAATATATAAGCATCTAAATCAGCAACTCGATTAGGTTGCCTAGACTATGTAAGCTTAAGATGGATTTCAAGACTAAATTGGCCCTCTTTCTAATTTTTTCTAATTTAAACATCTCTCTTAGGGCCTATAACATCATATTACCCTTTTTTGTGATATTGGATTTTGATTGGAAGGGTCTGGATGTGCTTCAATGTGAGCATGAGATTTGAGGCCTTAAAAGTGGATTTTAGGCCTAACATGCCTCAACTAAGTTTTAGGAGTCTAAATTACCTATAGTGACTTGGGAGGGATTAATATCTCCATAACATATTGTTCACTTAGATCTCATTCATTTGTAGCTATCTCTTATTGAGCATGGAGCCCTTTAGGGCTATCACATGACCATGGGGATATATTTTGGGGGCCTAGAGAGCTCCATAAATGTGGGGAGCACATTTTTTCCCACTCCATCTTTTTTGAAACTTTGCTCCACATGTGAGTTGAATATTGCTTGTATTTATAATTTCTACGTATTTCATGTTTTATGGAGTTAGTTGTTAGATGCCTATTTTCCATGTTGACTTCCTTGATCTTAGGGAGTTAGTTGTTTATTGGAAAAGAGAATGAATTATTTATTTCAAGGAGTTGGTTGTGATCACGTCTTTGGAAAATGTGATTTTTTGAAGAGGAGAAATAAACAATATAATTTATTCCTTAGGTGGACTTATGGATGAGCTTGCTTAGGTGGAGGAGAGTTATTACATGGTGGATAATGCTTATCTTGGATAAGCATTACGTGATTCTCCTTATTTGGTGAATTTTCATTCATTTACTATATATACAAGTGTGATGTGACCTTTAGAGGTTAATGTGTTTATTTACAAGGGTGTGGATTTTGAGAGATAGAGTCAAAGTGTAGATGTTTTGTAAAGTTTAGGTGTTTATTTGTAGGGTTTGGTATATCAGATTATGAGACACAATATTGTGCAGGTATAGGTGACAGTGTAGCATAACATATGTGCAACATTTTTATGAAGAGATATTCTATCTCTATGAGAGGTCTTTGTAATCTTGTTTTGTTTAAATATTTTATTGACTTTCTTGGTGTATGTAGCCCACATTGGGTGAACCATGGTAGATCTGTGTTATGTTGTTATTGCCATTTTATTCTCTCTATTTATGCTTTCATTTAACTATGATTTTAGTAGTTATTTTCTTGATGCATGTTAATTCATAATTAGATCTGATTTTACATTTAAAAATTGGTTATATGATTTTATGGTGATTTAAATCTAGTTCAAATTCTTTTAATTCCTAACAACCAGTATCAGAGCCATTGGTTATGTTTTGTTGAAGTGGTAAATCACAAGAAAGGTTATTAGTTTGAGTGGCATCTATGGGAGAAGAGATGACATTCATGGTTGAGAAGTTTAATGGTAAGAATTTTGGTTTGTGGAAAATGTAGATGGAAGATTACCTATATCAGAAAGAGATTCATCTCTCCTTGGAGGGGAAAGAAGAACAACCTATAAGTATGAGTGATCTAGATTGGTCATTACTTGATAGGAAGGCATTGTGAGATATATAGTTATGCCTTTCATCTTCTATTACTTTTAACATTTATGATGAGAAATATACATAAGATCTCATGGATAAACTTGGAAAGTTGTATGAAAAACCCTCTACTTTTAATTTTAAAAAAAAATATGAAAAGATTGTTTAACATGAAAATGTTTGAGAATGGTTCAATTACTAATCATTTAAATGATTTAATATGGTTTTAAGTATGCCCACTTTAGTTATAATTAATTTTGATGATGAATTTAGATCTTTTCTATAGTTGGGATAGTTTGCTTATGGCTGTGAGTAATGTAGTCCCTACCAAGGGAAGCTTAAATTTTGAGGATGTTGTAGGTGTGATTTTTAGCGAGGAAATGCAAAATAAAAGATCTGGTGAATCATCTTTAGGTAATTTTTTTTGTTAATACTAGAGGGAGGAAAAAGGATAAGAGTAAAGAAAATTATGAAAAGACAAAGGGTAGATCTAAATCTAGATCTAGATTTAAGATGCTATGTTGGCATTATGGGAAGAGTGGATACTTAAACAAGGATTATTGGTCACTTCAAGATAAGAATACCAACAAGGATGAACTAAATGAGGTAAATGTGACATCAGGTAAATCATGTTAAGATGCTTAATTCTTTTTATGGATGGTTTTTTTGGGTCTTGGGTATTAGATTTAGGGGCTTCTTTTCATACCACCCCACATAGGCATTATTTTACTAATTATGTTCAAGAGAATTTAGGACATGTATATCTTGGTGATGATGAACCATGTGAGATAGTAGGGAAAGGTTGTGTTAAGATGAAAATGTTAAATGGAAACACATTGCTACTTAAGGATGTCAAACATGTGCTTATGTTGAGATGAAATTTGGTTTTAGTGGGGCAATTGGGTAGTGAGGGTTGTTCAATAATGTTTATTGTAGATTCTTATAAATTTACCAAAGGTGCTCTTGTGGTTTTGAGAGGTAAGAAATTTGGTACTTTATATTTGACTAGTAGTGTTGATTCTTTTGATTTAGTTATTACATATTAAGATGCAACTATGTGGCACTATAGGCTTGGTCATATGACCCATAAGGGCATGGAGATATTAAAAGACTAGTATCCTATATTAAAATACATATATCTAAACTTCTGTGAGAATTATGAGTATGAGAAATAGAAGTAGGTTAATTTATTGAAGGTTGGACCCATAAAGAAAGAGCACAAGTTAGAGTTGGTACATGTAGATGTATGGAGACTAACTCAAGTATATTCTATTGGTGGTTCCAATTATTATGCCACTTTTATTGATGATGAAACTAGGAAATTTTGGGTTTATTACATTAAAAATAAATATGATGTATTTGACACTTTAAGAAGTGGAAATCCTTGGTTGAGAATGAAATAGGTCTCATGTTGAAATGTCTCAGATTAGTTAATAAAAGTGAGTATTATAGTAATGCTTTTCTTGATTATTATTCTAAAAATGGAATCCATAAGCAAAGGATGGTTCTACGAACTCCATAATAGAATGGGGTATCTGAAAGGATGAAAAAAATAATAATGGAACATGTTAGGAGCATGAGGTTACATATAGGATTACCTTTATAGTTTTGAGCATAAATAATTAGCACAGAAATATATCTAATTAATAGAAGACCTTTTATGCCTTTAGATGGAGACATTCTTGAAAAAGCTTAGTCTGGTAAGAATGTTGATCAGTATTTTCTTAGAGTCTTTAGATGTGAGGATTTTACTCTCATCAAGAAAAAGGATAAGACCAAGTTAGATGTAAAATCAGAGAAATGCACTTTTGTTGGTTATGGTGAGGATGAATTTGGTTCTCATTTATGAAACATTAAAGATAAGAAAATATTTTGGTCTAGAGATGTAGTCTTTGATGAAAAATTCATGTATAAGAATTAATTGCAGGAATACGAATAGGAACAAAAAGAGTACATAATATTAGATGACATTGTAGATGGAAAAGTATCTAATGAATTGGTTTAAGAACCTTCTACACAAGGACCCTAAACTCCTATGGTAAGAAGGTCTTCTAGGATAAGAAGAGCAACTAAACATTTTTATCCTTTTAATTATTTGTTACTCACTGACAATGGAGAACCAGAGTGTTATGAGGAAGCAATGTAGCTAGTTTCCAAGAAAAAATAGGAGCAAGCCATGGATGAAGAGCATAGATCTCTCATGGAGAACCAAATGTGGGATTTGGTAAGGCTACCCAATAGAAAGAGTGCATTGTGAAACAAGTGGTTATTTAGAATATAATAAGAAGATGAAGGGAGAAAAAGGTATAAAGCTAGGATGTTGGTCAAGGGATTTTCACAAAAATTAGGTATTGATTTTGATGAGATTTTATCTCCTATTATAAAAATGACTTCTATTAGGACTATTATTGGTTTGTTTATAGTTGAGGATTTGCACTTAAAATAGTTAGATGTGAAAACTACTTTTCTTCATGGTGATTTAGATGAAGATTTGTATATGAAGCAACCATAAGGATATGAGGTTGAAGGGAAGGAGAACTTTATGTGCAAACTAAATAAGAGCTTGTATGGCCTGAAACAAGCTCCATGACAATGGTATAAGAAATTTGATTATTTTATGTTGGAACAAGAATATCAAAGGTGTAATTCTAACCATTACATGTACATCAAACATTTTGATTATGTTTCCTTTATTATTTTATGCTTGTATGTAGATGACATGTTAGTTGTAGGAAAGAACATACAACATATTCATATACTTAAGAAATTACTTAGTGACTCCATTTTTATGAAGGATTTGGGTGTTGTAAATAAAATCATTGGTATGAGGATTACTCATGATAGGAAGGAGAGAAATTTGATGTTATCCCAATCAGAGTATGTGAAGAAATTATTGGAAAGGTTTAACATGTTGGATGCTAAATCTATTGGTACTCCTTTGGCAAGCCACTTTAGATTATCAAAGGAGTAGTATCCCAAGTAAAAATTGAAAAGCTTAAGATGTCCAAAGTACCTTACTCATTGGTAATTTTCAACTTGATATATGCCATGGTTTATATTAGGCTAGATATTGCCCAAGTAGTGGGAGTTGTGAGCAGGTTTATGACTGATCCTATTTATGAGCATTAGCAAGCAGTGAAATGGATTATTCAGTATTTGAGAGGAACCATGGATATTAAATTATTTTATGGTGGATCAAATACCACTTTATGTGGTTATGTGGACTTGAATATAGTAGGGGATATTAATAATAGAAGTATGATAGATTATATATTTATTATTGAAGAAAAATTGGTGAGTTGGATTTACAAGATATAAAAGGTTATGGCTTTGTCAACCATAGAGGTAGAGTATGTTGCTACCATAGAGGATAACAAGGAGATTATCTAGTTATAGGAGTTGTTTCAAGAGTTAGGGCATGAGAAATAATTTGGTAGACTACTTAGTCATAGTTAGAGTGTTATTCATTTGGCAAAGAACTCTGCTTTCCACTCGAGGACAAAACACATTCAGTTATATTATCACTTCATCAAGATAGCTTTGGAGGAGAACTTGGTGAAGTTGGAGAAAATTCATAATAGCCAAAATCTTATAGATATGATGATTAAGGTGGTCACATTGGACAAGTTGATACTATGTTCAGATTTGGTTGGCCTTAGTGGTCATAGAGAAGTGATAGGTTATGTTTAGGAGAAATGGTCTCCAAGTGGAATATTGTTGAGTGTGAAGCACTTTAGGGATATCATATGACCATGGGGATATATTTTGGAGGCCTAGAGAGTTCCACAAATGTGGGGAGCACATTTTTCCCTACACCACCTTTTGTGGAACCTTGCTTTACATGTGAGTGGAATATTCCTTGTGTTTCTAATTTCTATGTATTCCATATTTTATGGAGTTATTTGTTAGATGCATATTTTCCATGTTGAATTCCTTGATCTTAGAGAGTTATTTGGTTATTGGAAAATGGAATGAATTGTTTAAAATAGCTGGTTGTGATCACATGTCTTTGGAAAATGTGATTTTTGGAAGAGGAGAGATAAACATGGAAAGTTCTTCCTTAGGTGGGCTTATGGATGAGCTTGCTTAGGTGAAGGAAAGTTGTCACATGGTGGATAATTCTTACCTTGGATAATCATTATGCAATTCTTCTTATTTGGTGGATTGTTCTTTATTTGCTATATATACATGTGTGATGTGACCTTTAGAGGTTGATGTGTTTATTTGAAGGGGTGTGGATTTTGAGAGATATAGTCAAAGTGAATATTTTTTGAAAAGTGTAGGTGTTTATTTTTAGGGTGTGGTATATCAACTTATGAAATACAATATTGTGTAGGTACACATGAAAGTGTAACATTTTTATGAAGAGATATTCTATCTCTATGAGAGGTCTTTGTAATCTTGTTTTCTTTAAAAAATTTATTGAGGACTTTATTGGTGGATGTATCCCACTCTGGGTGAACCATGGTAGATCTGTGTTATTTTTTTATTTCTATTTTTTCTCTCCATTTATGCTTTCATTTAATTATTGAGGAATTATTTTCATGATGCATGTTACTATATAATTAGATCTAATTTCACATTTAAAATCTAGTTATGTGATTTTATGGTGATTTAAATTTGTTTTAAATTATTTTAATTCTTAACTTATCCATCTTTTTAAACTTCATTTTTTCTTCCATTCCCTCATGTAGGTTCACCCTTAGATCACTCTTTTACCCATCAGCTTGAGAGTGTTTGATAGTGGTATGAGATCTGAGTGGTTTATCTCTTTATACACTATATATTGGATGGAGTTATAATACCTATAATATATATTTAGGGTTGAAAAAAACCTTAGGTCCAAGCCTTTATTCAATTCTATTCCTACATACCCTACATGGTTAGGCTTAGGGTTTCTAAGAAGTTGTGATCATATAACCCTAGGGGCTTGATTGAGAAACTACCTACTTTATATAATGTATCTACCACCATGTAAACCTTTGATATGTCCTCTAAATATTTCCTCATATAGTTTTATATCTTGAGGACTCCAAACATATGATAATGTCTTCAAGTTTAGTGAAGGCCTATATGTATTGGATTAGGTCTAACTAGGCCTAACTAGGTTATCTCTTATCTAAATTGAGACTTATAACACCTTGTACACCTTATTACATTTCATTTATTGACCTTTTTTTATGTTTATATATTTTAACCAACTTGAATAAGCAAAATTACTTAGTCATAGGTACAAGCTTATTTGCTTGGCTATAGGTTCTTAATTAGACTTGTTTAGGCTCTACCAAGGCTCCTTTGGTGTCTTAAATACCAATCATATAGTGGAAATTGATAGCATAAAGATATTAATAATAATATCTTATACTTATATTATAAAATTTCACCTCTACATAATATTCAATATAGTTATACCCTCTCTAACCCTACTTGTAGGTCTTAGATGGGTTCTTGACTATGTGTGGGTAAGAGGTAAGATTTGTCATTTATCATCAACTCTTATCCAATTAAAAAAATTAATCATCCCTCTCATGTTTTTTTTAGTCCTAAATAAATTCTCCTTTTACTTTATGACACCCCAAAATATGGTTGGTGTTCAAACTATCCCTTACCTACAGTTAGACCTAATTAGTTGACTGTAAACATGAACCCATTATTCCTTTTCAATTTCTCATCCCCTTGTTGACCCTTCATGATTATTTAATTATGTCACTATGTATATGACCCCTTCATTCTCTTCTTCACCCTCTAAATCTTTATTCTCCTATAATTAGTCTGTAGGTATTATTTATAAGTCTTTTGAATATGTATACATTTGAGGAAGTAATCATTATGATTGATTGTTGTCCCTTAGTATCATAACCATATCAATGAAATTTTCACCATTTATTTATAAATTTATAATATTACTAACCTCAAGGCATAAATTTTCTACTTACCTTATAAGAATAGTACTATCTTCATTATGGTATTGACTGAGTTGTCCTCTAAGGGGTGGTTAAGAGGGTTGACCTTGTCTTCCCTATTCATACTTATATTCATACTTACTCATATGTTATTATGACCTCTCAAGGTTTTTCAATGTATCTAAATCCCTATTTCATTAATCAACATCCCATCCAAATTTCTAGTCTGCTTAAGACTGAAATGTGCGTAGATGGTGTTGCTTAACATAGTAGTCTGAGAGTGAGGATAATTGGTGTGTAGGGAAAATTATGAAGATAGGGACAATTATTGTAGAGCCTAGTTAAAATATGAATCTTATGTATATACTTCTTGGATAACTTGAAGAATTTCTATAGGTAATATATTCCCACTTGCAAGAGAGATCACCCATCATCTAAAACAATCACAATAAATTAGGGATTAAAGGGTTATTTTTCCTAATGGTGTCTTATTTGAGTGATTTGGAAGTCAAATGAGCTCTAAAATGCCTCAATTAATTCATAATACAACCTATAAAAATAATAATACTTCCATACTTAGGTACTAAAAATTCCCTACAACTTGAGAAACCAAATTGTAGTCTATAAATGTAGGAAACCTTGGATATGTTCTTGCTTCCACACTCTCACATGTGTGAAACATGGGTATAGGGTGATGGATACAGGATATGAGGATCTCAAAAACACACATCAATCATTGGTTCTTATAAATACTTCAAATATGCATCGAAATTGATGTCATTTCAACTCCTTGCATAGATAAATAAGATCATTAACATGGATAGATTGTTAATTTTTGTTCATAAATATTAGGCCATAAACCTATAGAAAAATTCCATGAATATTAAGGTCAAGGGAACCCCTTCCTCTACCCAAGAGACCAACTCCCCATTTTCTCTCTCATATCCATACTATCCTCAAACCTAAAAGCTTTCTTAGGCTACCAAAGAGATTGGTGGGGATATAATTGAGGTTATTGGCCCATATTTAACCATTTGATCATGAAACTCTAACTAAAATTACCCCACCTACAATTTCTAACTCCTATCTATACAGACTAATTGTACAAGTTTGTACAAACTATAGAAAACACCTTAAAATCCTTCTTTTTATACATTTTATCTATTTTTCAAGCTTTAAACCACCATTAAAGGATGAAAAGAGGGAAAATATTAGTTAAATAATATTTAAAACAAGACATATGGTAGGGGAAGTTGGAGAGACACATTTTGGCATGTGTGGGGTCCACTTGATGAGTGGGGAGGTAGATATGAGTTTTAAAATGGGATTTTATGATGTGAAATGCCTATTGGTGACTTATGGGACCATTTAAGACATTTATATTTTAATTTCCATCAAAAAACTTTACCCTTATCAAATTTTTATAAAGTCTAAAGGCTCATGTATCATGTTTGAGGACCATTTAGCACTATGAAAGGGCTAATCAAAGTTTGAGATGAACTTGAGCAAATATAACAGGGAGAATGACCTTGACAGACATCACTAAACTTCCATTAGGACCCAAAAATAAATTATAAACCCTTCAATTTTCTTATTAATTCTCTATCACAAGGTATATCTTGAAATAGGCCCATTTACCATAAGAACCAATAACCTTGAAATGTCCAAATTACCTTAATTTTATCAAAAGATGATTAATATTATCAAACAAGGTTAAGAGCATTATTTTTAACTTACAATATGTATTTATACTCCCTTTCTCACTTAAATACCATCATGAGGATCTATCACATCACATAAGGACTCAAGACATCTAAGAGATATGATGATCACAAGTAAACTCTATGACACTTTCAATAGTGTTAAATGACATCAAGAAGCAATTTAAGAGACATCATCATTTAAGAGATCACCATGTGTAGGCTTGGGTGGTTTCCATGAAAATATTTTAGTTATAGGGGTTGGCATTTGGCTTGAGATGCCAAATTTCCAACAATAATACCTAATAAATTAGATTCATACAATGCTACCTAATCGAGATAATTACACTTTAATCTTTAGGATCTAGCATTATCTATTATGTATCAAATATGTCATCATAAAAAAACATATCCTAATAACATAACTTATGAATAATTACATTTATTTATTATTCTTTCATATGCATCCCATTTAGATATATTCTATATAGGGAAACACTGTTATTTATCTATTAAGAATTATTCTCTTTTGAGTGTCCGTGAGCAAACATAAAAATGGGTAAATCTTGTGTAATAATTCAAAAAATGTAAATAAAACTTAAGAAATGATTTTATGACTCTCTTCATATGAGACTTGTTATAATTTATACACCTCTTGTCTAATAGTCCTTGATTCATTAACATTGATTTTATCCCAATATAACAAATGTTTGTTTAATTATCTCAAAGCTTCTCTTTTAATTGTCTTTCACACAATACTATAAATTAAAAAGTACATATTAATTAACAATTAAATGAAATCAAAATCAGAACATGGAGAGTCCCATCTTCCCCTAAAAGGTAGCATTCTCAAATTAATAGAATTCATGAAACAAGAATTCAACACAACCACCATGCTTATTAATCCAAAATATTGGAAGACATTTTTAAATTTCACCATTGGACAACTAAGTGTCATTAATATAACATCACCATCATTGTGAAAAATTATCGAATCAAATGTAAAATATGAGTGGAACCTAATTATGTCTATGGAATTAAATGTGTTAAAAGTCAAGTATAAAATAAGGAAACTACTTGTCTTCTGATTTATTTCATAAATAACCAATATAAAAACTTCTTTCGTAACTCTCATTTTACCAAATATAAAGAAGAATAATAAACCATTCAATAATGAGACTCCAAACTAACCATCTAATTTCAAAATTTTAATTTACGCTGCTGAGAATGTAATGGTGTAGGTCATGAGAGTTAGGAAAGTGTTACTATAGTACTCTACACCTATGTGTGTGATGTGTAGCAAACGGATGCCAAAGAAAATAAACTTCCCCGTGTTTATGGATATAACCTATAAGTATCTTAGGTGGAGTTAGCTTTTTATCAATAGAAGATTATATGAATTTTGGGTAAATCACATCAATATATTGTCAAATATATCGATAATGAGTAGAGATGTGCATGTTTATGCCATGTAAACATTAAATGTATCTAGGAGTACTTGACTATGGAGGTAATCTATTTATGGTATAAGGGAAACCTAGTGCATGTTGATATGCTAAGAATCATTGATACACATAACAATGTTTTGCCCAATGATTGAGAACCTTATGAAATTCATAATATGGCTTATTTGCCCATCATGTAGGTAGGGGATCAAGTTTAGGAAAAGTTAATATTCCATCACCATTATTAGGACATTTATAATTAAGATAAATATTAGGTTCAATATTTTTGAGATTATATCTCAATGTAGGTAATTTTAATGTGGCCAAAATATCAATAGGGAATATGATTGAAGGATCAAAAAACCTAGTGAATTGATATGGTCTTGTCATGGCATGATCAAGAAGCATAATCTGAAGAGGTTCAAAATTGATAGGATGAGAAATAACTGGTGTTTTTTCCATCTCAAACCTATGGATATAAAGTGAATAATAAATAAGGTTAGGTGAAATAGAATAACTAATATTATGTAAACATAAACAGTATTATATGGAAGAATGATATCTAAGAATTTATACATCTCTAGCTTGAGCAAAATTAGATAAAAATGGATCATCTAAGGAATCACCATCATCATAATTAGGAGTATTAAGATCAATATTTCAAGAATTGATGATTTTATTGATAAAATAATAGTGATTAAAGGGTTGTTTTATCATCACTATGGAAGTGGAAATTTCATCTATTATCTTTTGACAATACCCAGGACATAAAAAAGGGGGTAATTGAGTAATGATGTGCAAATGGAGATTAAAAGTTTTTATTTTCAAACTAATATCATCAGGTTTATCATCATCATAATCTAATAGGCTAGGGGGTATATTACTGACAATTTTAAGGTGTCTATTATAACCTCTATTATGGGATAATTGAATCTTTGAGATTCATAAAAATGAATTCTATGTAAAGGTTTAAGACTGGGTATATTTTTGATAGTTACCAGTTTTGGTGGGATCCTTACCCTATATACTTTTAAACATAGCTCCAACCAATTTGGTACATAATAGGGGGCCTAGATCCCCAAGTTATCATTTATCAAAAGTGCTAAAATTACCAACAATGGCCATAACTATCTTGAAAATACCAAAAAATGGCCATAACTAGCCCAAAAATACCATCAACGGCCACAATCAACTCAAGAATACCAATAATCAACCAAAACCATCTTATAATACCATACTAATATTTGAACTTGGTTGGTGATTTAAAAACTAAGTCACTTTACCAACTCACCCACATCTCATTGGTAAGAGTGGGTATTTTGAAAACACCATGGTCTTGGAATTATTCAAAATTATAAGGTTTAATATCTCTTTAAATATTATATATAGCAACATTGTGTATTAATTTAACACATTGGAATGAAAATTAATTTATTTATATCATATGATGTGTCCATAGTAGACCAAGTAAAAAATTATAGGATAATGGGAAGTTTAATATCGTGACTTAAATATAAAATTTCACAATGGGAATTATTGACTACTAGACTTACACCCTTATAAAGGTAGTTTTAGGACTTCATAGTCTAAATTAACATGGATATAATCATAATATATTTGTGTATAATATGTGTATTTAATCTCTATATCCTAAGGTCTATCTCCCCTTGATGTATTAACTAGGATCCCTACTCTACACTACCAGCTTGCAATGAAAAAGGAAAGAAGGTAAACTGAAAGTAAAACCTATCTAACTAAGGTTATATACCAAAATGTTACATAAAATTGTGTATTATACACTAAGATGATGAATAATAACATAAACCTAATTTCACTTATCAAATGATAGGTCTCCATACATCAATGTTTTACACAAAGTCTCAACTTGTTGGATGATCTAAAGCAACTAATCAATAGGCCTCTCAAAGACACTAAGGAAATCTCACACTTGCCAAACATACAAGATGATTAAACCACATGATTAAATATATAATTAATATCTAACACCTAAAAATAGGTAAAGAGGAAAATAAAATATGATAGGAAACATGAACTATCACTGTCATCTATCAACAAACCATGAAAATACATTAAACTAAGCTTTGAGAAGGCATGCATTCTATTTTATTCACTCAAAATAGGAAAGTAAAATTGTTCTTATGAGCATGGAGTTGAAAAAAATAATATTGAGTATTTTTAAAATTCCAAAAATTGGCTTACATATAGAGAATTGAGAGCGAGGAGAGAAAAGCAGATAAGAGCCCCCAAAACTAGGAAATATGACATTTTCTTCATCCTTCTTGAATCCCAATGTAGCATTTTTAAATTAATCTCTCATAAATCCTTTAAAAAATGGATTAGAGGTTTATTAATTCTTACTTGGATATTTTTAAATATTTTTGAGCATTCATTCCTGGTCCTTGACCCATACAACATCCTAGATTTTGGATGCATACTCTTATATCCTTGGTGAAGAAGTCATTTCCTTAAAAATAGGCTTTGATCCTTGAGATTAGGTCATCACTAATTGATAAATTATTTATTTTAAACCTTATTAAAATATTTAATGAATATTTATCACCTTTATTTGGTTGTTATAAGGTCTTTGAATGTAAGTTTGACTCCATTAACACGCTAGGTGTTGGAAGGAGAGAAGATCTTTTTGGAGTCTTGAGACCTTTTCCAACATTGAAAATTCATTCCAAATACTTAATAACTTATTAAAACTTTAGATTGGCATGGAAGGGAATGAGGAGCATCAATAAATTCCTTGGAAAACTTCTATGCATCATTTACTTGTATTTGAACACTTGATTCCTTCATATGAGCAAAACATAAAGGAGAGAGATAGAAGATGTTTTGCATTGGACTAGGAAAAATTACATCATATATAGATTATAATAATGAAATAACACATGAAAAAAATAATCTATAACCATTAAGTATCCCAAAACATTCAATTTTGTTCATTTAGCATAATTTGGCACCCTTTCCTTGTAGCCCTAAAACCTAAAAATCTCCTTGTCTAGAATAATTTAAAAACCAAATTGAAAAATTGGGAGAATTTTTGAGTACCCTCTATCCCATTACATCTTTTTAAAAAATTTAATGATCTAAATCCAATTGAAAGTAATTATTTTCCTTCAGTTTTATCTTCAATTAGGCCTAATCAGCCCTCCTAGGCTTACAAAGAGAAAATTGGCCCAAATGACCACCAAAAGATATGAAACTAGAAAAAATCATGTGATTAAATTTACCTAGAATAATACCATACTCCATGCCAAATTTAGAGTCTTGAGATCCTATGAAAGTATGCAAACCATGAAGCCACCTTGCTTCTTAGGCTTATTTTGAGCTTATTCGGGATTGCCTTGGAAAATGGGACTAATTTGAACATTTATATAAATTATTATGATTTTTTGTTGAATTTAATGGATATTAAATCTCCCAAATGACCTCATCCAATGATTATTAAGTTTTATCCTTCATAGAGTACTTGAACAACACCAAAAATCATGAAAATAAGGTTTTTGGAGAAATCTATATAAGTGATGTTAGAATAAAAATACATGGGTGTAAACTTATTAGAATCATAAACAAAATACAAGTTTTTTTAGGATAAAAATATATCATCATATATTTTTTTGAGGTCTTTCTCTACAAACTGGTCATAATTGGGGTTCTAGGAGGGTTAAAGACTTGTTTGGGGTCTTAGCGATTGTTCATAAGAAAACCCCATATCTTTCTCTCCTAATTCCAAAATATTATTTTATGGGACACTTATAAACACCATTCGTTCCCATGCAAAGGATGAGAGATGATACGAGCATCTGAAGTTGTTCCTCGAGTGGCTTGTTTAGCATTCTTGAGGCTTAAGAGAGGTCAAATCTATGTTTTGGGTCTCAATAATCCATTTTACTATTGGGATAGGTTAATAAAATTATAAAAAATTATTCCACATGATTATACATTCCATATAAGTCTTCATCACTCCTTTTTATGCTCATGGTGTACTAATCAGGGGTCTTAGAGTTTTAAACTTGTTACCTTGTTGTTAACCCTCAAGGGCACTTAGACTAAAACCTAAATGTGTTTATACCTTGGAAGTGTACATATACCTATTATATGAATTTTACCTACCTAAAATACTCTTCATGAATTTGGATATACTTTTTTCATGCTTAGACTTCAAATAGGCCTCTTGGTCTCTTCACTACCACTTGCTAAAGAGTGGGCTAGGTCTGAGATAAAACATATGGTATGTACCCTATTTTTATTACCTTTATGTGAACATGAATGAATTTTTAAACCCATAATAACAATATATACCAAATTTAAAATCCTGATCATGCATATAGATCTCTCAAACATCAATTTTCCTCTAGACAAGCAGGATTTGCCTATGTAAGAAGAGCCTAGGAAGGCTATCTTAGGTTAAAAACCTCATAAGTAAAATTAATATAAAATGTGTCTCTTAATTTTTTATAAAATCCATGAAATTATCAATGATGATTCTCCATCAGCATTTACCTCTCAATAGGGTCTAAAACCTAGTATCTTGTCACTGAGGGTTTGTATGATAAATAGGCCGAGTGACCCTAGAGGTCAATAAAATGAGTCTCTCCTCCTTATCCAATATGTGAAATTTATAAAATAATTAATGGAGGTAATAATAATTTCATCCTCTAAATAAATTTACCTTTAATTCTCAAAAATGTTTAAACTTGTCATTGATTGTCTGTTGCAAGTACTTGGTTGTGTGAGGGTTTAGAAATCTCATTCTACTGCTCAGAGATCCTTCAATGTTCTTGAAATTGGATTCAATATTAAAGAGTATTAGGACAATAACATTATACATATTCTATATTTTAATGATATGAGACCAACTTGATCTTATAGTAACTTGCATATATCTTTCTAGATGTGTATAAGTTGTCTTGACTATAGCTTCAAGTTCGAGACATTGCTAACCCCTTAGCAGTCCATGAACTCAGATGAAGTCTCAAGACTACCCATTAATTATTATCATGACTTTAATCACTATTAAACTTTAAACCTCTCTTATCAACGCTTCAAAACACTTATTTTTTCTCACTTGTACATAATACTTGTAGAACCCTGTAGGTGATTGCTTAAGATGGTCCTAACTATGCATTAATGTTTTAAAACCTCATCTTCAGCTTACTGACCATATATTAGACCTATTATTTCCATCACTAACTTATGAAATGGCCTTTAATCTTTATTATAGTTCTAGAAACACATACTCTACTCATACCCTACTTCTTCTTCAATCTTAAAACTAAGTTGACCTTTTTGATAGGCATGTAGGTTCATTTAAGGTCATTTAACTATGTGTGTCCTGTGCTAATAGACTAAGTATGTAGATTGAGTTTATGACCTTTAAAATAAAATTTAAATATAAAATTATTATATTCATTTAACCTCAAATGTCTTAAAACTCATCTCTCTATTTCATCTATGATCACTATTATGAACCCTGCCAACAATCTCACCATTTCCTTGTTGGATGAATGTAGGTTGAGTTGACTGTAGGTAGATATTTGGAGATCATTTTAGGTGTATATCAAGGAATCATGATTTAGATAGGCCCTTAAATAGGTTATTAACATGGGTTTGAAATTTTTTCATATTGTTAAAATATCTAAACTCACTTTCCTCCTTACAACTTCCTCATACATTACAACACACAACTGACTGTGTCTTTCTATGTTGATTGTAAGCTTGTATGGTTGTGAGTGAATTTTGACAAATTTATACCTTAAAAGTCTCTTCAGGAAATTATACCTAACTTCATAAGCCTCTAATTAACTGACTGATCAACCAATGTTCCAACCATGTGTTTCATATTTGTGTTATTGACATTAAAGCTTATTCAGGCTATATAGTTTGTTGTAGGTGGTCTTTTGAGGCCCAAAACCTATTGATTTGAGAAGGAATAAAATCATAGGTATTTAAACTATGTTATTCATTTCATTAATTTTACTTACCTCATCCATCACATAAACTCATGTAACCTAGGACATATAAAATCTTCATTTGCAAAGAATCCTAACTGACTGTGTTGTTTCCTTTCTTGACTATAAGATCATCAAGATGAATGTGGCTATGTTATGAGATAAATACTTCTTGATTAATAATATTCTTTGATATTCAATGGATACTAATCTAGTAATCCATCATACTTAATTCATCCATCCATTAAACTTATGCAACCTTCTCTCTACAAGTTCATATTGAATGAAAACTTGAATGTGATTAAACTCTTGTACTAAGCTATAGTTTACTATTTACACTTTACTATAGGTCAATGAAATATACCCTACTTACCTAGTGACTACCAAGATGCCAATATTTTTTTGATCTTATTTTAAACCATTTATGTCAACCCCTTATCTCAACTACCTTCTCATTCATGATGTCTATTTAAAAAAACATATCCCTTTATGGATAACTATTGTAAGTGGCAATTATCTCATCTCTAGGACTTTGTACAAACTATTGGATGAGCTTGGTAAACAATGACTCAAAATATGATACCCAAGCCATTAAGTGTTCTTAATATACCTTGAATCAACTTTAAGAGTTTTAAATAACTTGATATATATGGAAATCAAGATTTTCTATTTACCTTAAAAAATTCTAACCTACCTTAAACTCTACTAAATATGGATTTAAGGAAGTTTTATTCATGATTTTGTTGTACCTTAAAGTTCAACCAAGTACTCACATCTCTTAACAAGATCTAAATCACCTTAAAAACTACTTAGACACCCTCAACACATTCATAAGGGTATAAAGTATTTTATAAGGTCTCATAAGTTGAAAACATAGTAGCATAAAGTCATTTAGTGTTATTTTAGTCATTTGAGGCTCTAAAATAAATCTTTTACTCCTAAGAGTGTCTTTAGTCACCTTGTTCCTTTAGATAATTCTTGGAGTTATCCTATGTTCTTCCACATATCCTTTATTACCTCATAACCTCTTTAACACTAAACTTAAGTTCATTAAATATAGTTGTACCTTGTTGAAGATACTAACTCACCTTAATCTATCTTAAAGGAGATTAAATTCAAGATGGAGACATATGAACCTTTGCTTGGATGAATGAGGTTGTAAATTAATTATATATTTAAGTTATAATCACTTAATATTAATACATTTTCTTAAAACTCAAATCATGCTCCAAAAATTATCAAATAGACCATTCATAATGATACTATAGGAAACTAGTTTTGTGCCATATTTACCTTCTTATAAGGAGTTACCTAATTAACCTACCTTATGTAGACATCCAATTCCTAACACCATATGTGTTGAAATTATCAATCTTACTCGAATTACACTCAAATGCACATTTTAGGTCAAAATCCATAAAATGCCCCAAATGGTTTGAACTTATCCCTTAA
Source organism: Torreya grandis (assembly GCA_037957365.1). Lineage (NCBI taxonomy): Eukaryota > Viridiplantae > Streptophyta > Pinopsida > Cupressales > Taxaceae > Torreya > Torreya grandis. The sequence goes on along the minus strand of JARHVA010002089.1, from coordinate 2,568,489 downwards.
AAGTGCCAATTTAGGTCAAAGTATCCCTAAATAGGGTGATGAATTTTATGGGCTAGCTAACTTTGATCAGATCATTTTGAGTCAAAATGACCATTTCATCATTTAGTGCTCTGGATCACTCTTTTATTCTAATTCATTGGTATACATCATGTACCTTTGTTATTTGGTATTGTCAACATCCTAAATGGGAATACGGTTCTAACGCATCTAACGTCACCTTCTATTTCCTCTCCAGTCAAATTGTGACCCAATAATATGACTTTCTAACCATTTTGATTAATTGAGGGCTGATTTTCAAATAATTACACAAATATTGATTAACCTTGTTTAAGGATAATTAATCTAAATCAAGAGCTTAAGTATATTTTCCATGAGATTTGTTGAATGCTTATTTTTGAAAATTGTTTCTTATTATTTGCATCATCAGGTGACATCATTTCTTGGGAAGGCATTCCTAGGCCACAAGTGCCACAAATATCAAGATTATGGGTCACGTATGCCTAGTTAATGCCTACCATGCCTCTTCAATGCCCCTTCTTCCAAGGTCATGATGAAGATAATTATGGATTTAATTCTAAAATTAGGATTATCCTCAACCACACATCTTCATCTCAAGATGGATGGTTCATGTTGATCTTAACCAATCTCAAAAATCAATAAATAGAGAGGCCATAAACATAATTTCTAAGATATTTTAGTACAAGGTTATTATGCTCAAATATATTCAAATATTAAACATTAAAAAGTTAAAATGCTAAATTATTTACACAAAGCTTCATTGATAGGCTATTTTAGTGATTTACAATCAAGATCCTAGGTCTTATGGAGTGTTCTTGAGGCATTGGAGGAGCTTACCACCATTTTTGACAAAGATAAAGATGCTTGATCAAGGGAGAACATGTTTTTGAGCCACATGTGTATGATGAATCCATTTGGGAAGGCAATAAGGTGTTGTTTTCTTTTATTTATTTCTTGTTATCCTTTATAATTCTCATAGGAATATATATGACTGGTTAGTTAGTTCTTTATGCATGTTTCATTATTTATAGACTAATGCTTGACTAACTTGATTGTAATCCTCTCTACATCTTAACACACCTAGTGGGACAAGATGCATCCTAAACCTAAAGGATATCCTTTTGTAACTTTAAAAAATGTATTTAAGCCCTTAAAACTTTTACAAATTGATTTTCTAACTTTGTTTTGCTATTTTTGGTTGCCATCATTTTTACATAGTAATTGATGTTGGCAAAAATATCAACATCAATTAATGACTTAACTGATGCTGGTTAGCAAAACCAACATTAGTCAGATCTCAGTTAGGCATAACTGATGTCAGTGGTGTTGACTGATGTCGGTCATTATGTTTTTCAAAAAACACAGACCTAAGAGCTACTTTTCCAAAGTTTTTTGTTTCAAATTCAAAAGGGCTTCAAATATAAAAGACATGCTACTAATTTTGTTGTAGGATCAAGTTTAAAATGTTCTCAAAACATGTTTAAATCACTTTTGCATGCTTAAAAATTGATTAGGAACCTTGTTTTGGTGCTTAAAAAAAAATTAGATGTTTTTGGTGAATGTTTTTCAAATATTACAACTAAGACCAAGGGGTCAAATGAACACCACCAAACATTTTATTTGGGTTTAAATTGAACACACTTGTAAATTTTTGCTTGCAATAGTTGATTAGATTAATCTTGTTTCAAAAAAAGAGGTATGTTGCATGTATGCTCTTCCATTTGTCTCCTATAGGGAACCCTTGGAATCAAAAGCACCAATCCTATTTCAAGTAGCCTAGTCTAAGGCTTAGAAAGAAAGTCATATAAAGCACTCCCCAAAAACTCATCAAATTTTAGGTGACCTTGAAAATGACCCTAAAGTCTTTCTACTTTCGTGCTTTCTTTATTTTTATGCATCTTGTCTTACTAGGGGGACTTCAACACGTCCCACAAGTTTTGTAGGGAATCTTTGACCTAGGGTTTCATCTCCTAACATTGACTTCATTTGGATTTTTTAGAGTTACACACGAGATGTAGTGCCACTTTGTACATCACACTACACTAAGAAAATAATAGGATATAGTGGTTGAAAAAAGGACTAGAATTTTTTGCAACAAGTTGAGTGATATAAACCCAAAATCTGTGCTTTTTTTTTATATTGTTTGGCATGAAAGTCATGCAATTAATTCACCTAGAACATTCAAAACTTGATAGTTTAGTAGGCCCCACTTTCCATAGCTTGTCAGTTTATACTTAAGATGTTTGTTTTTTTTATTAGCTTACTTAGTCTTGATTTGTGTCTAAAATTTCTTGTTAACTCAATGAACTTAACCAAAACACATTGTCCTCAAATTTCTTGAACAAGGGAGGTGTTACACTGTCCAAATGGAAAAATCATCTTTTCCTTGTTCAGTTTGTCATGAAAAGCTTTGTGTCATGACATCCACTTTGGCATAGTCATTCTACCCAATTGAGTCTAGAACTTTTACCCAATTTGTTTAAATCTTTCATTTATAATCCACATTTGAAATTGAACCTTTTTGAGTTCTACGAGTTGGTGCATCAAAGTGGGTTCATCATTTATGTACTAGGATTGTTTTAACTTGGGTTCAATTTTCTATTTGGATTGAAAGTCATTTATTAAGACTCAAAATTGCATTATCATCTTGGTGGACTCAATTCATCTTGCATATCAATCATACTTTGGGTCTTAGAACATATTTTATCTTACTAGAAGCATATGGTGACATTGTGATGCCTATTTGGTCCTAGATTTATACTTAGTGACTCATGTATGTCTCTACATCTTGAGTTGTTTAGTTCATTATATCTTCTTCATAATATAGAGAGCTTTCCTCTAAACTTCTAGGCTTAACTTGTCGAAATTAAAACTAGATTTTGTAGTGTTAGTGTATCACAAAGATATAGGATTTTGGTGTACTAGTTTTCACCTTAGGTCTTTGAGTTACCTTTCTCTATTATGATCTATATGATTTTAATTTTACCAAAGGTTGAGTAATTTTTTGAACCAAATATTCTAAATTATGTAGGGTTTCAAACCACCCTCCCTTATAGTCTCATTAGTACCTTGGTTGTTTGTTTAAAAAGATTTAAAACATACTTTGATTGGTTGTCACACATTGGTCCAAAGTTACTTAAACACATAGAACAACTCTTTTTAGACATGACTCAAAGGTTCAATCATAGTGGGGCCTCTTATATCCTTAGTTATGAGGATGAGAAATTTTATTATGGTCAAGATAATCTCATTTTTTTATGATATCGATAAAATAGTAGGATTTGAAGATGATTACAATGAACATCAACCCCAAGAAGATCAATATGAATACCTTCTTAGATTGATAGAATCAGATGCTAGACTACCTTCTAACTTTCCTATATAACAATTGCATACCTTGGTTAGAGAAGGAGAACAATGATGGAAAGAGAAAGATTTTGCACAAATAGACATACCTTATTCTTCTAAAAAAGGAAAGGAAATAAAAATAAAGTCAAAACCCATAAATCTGGATCTTCTAGCTAAGATCAAGATAATAAGTCAATGATATGTAGATCAACTTGTCGTAGACTTAACTGACTCCCTAGTTTCCACTTAAATTCACAATAATGCATCGAAAGAACATGAAGATATGGTGGATAGTACACAATAAATATTGGATGAGAACATTACCATAGTGGATCAAGTTAATCTAAACAAATAGTTAAAGTCATAAGAGACCTTATAAGATGTTTTGTTTAACACAGAACATACATTCTTCAATCATCAAGAGCCTCTTGTTACTTTACAAACTTAGAAACCCAAACATTAAGTTCAAATTGAATAAATCCCTCAAACAAACCAAAGATTGATAAATAAACATAGACATTTCTGAAATCAACAATGTGTGAAATAACCAAATTTAGAGAATGTTTTACAATCCAAGAATCAACCGCCTATATTCTCAACTCAAGTAGAAAAATCATAACCAAATCATGGATCGAAAGGTATACACTCCCTATAGATACATAAAAAACTAGGGGCACATTCCACCCCAACAACAATAAAACCAGGGGCACATTCCACCCCAATAACAACAAAACTAGGGGCACATTCCACCCCAACAACAATGAAACCAGGTGCACATTCCATCCAAACAACATATTATCCAATCCAAAAATGCACCAAACATGCAAGAATGGAATTATATGAAGGAAATTATCCAAATATTAGAGATGAACAATAAATTCAAAAAGTACAAATTTGATGAGATATGCCCATATCTATTTGACTTATCTATTCACCAAAACCCCTTTCCACCTCACTTTAAGGCACCAAAATTTGAAAAATACAAAGGGAAAGGAGATCCACATGAACACATACAATAATTATTCATCTTGTGTCAAGAGGTTGCTTATAGTAGTGAGTACATACTATGACTATTTCCATGAAGTTTAGTGGAACAAGCTCTTGATTGGCTACTTAAACTACCCAAGGGATCAATTGTGGATTGGAATGACTTATCAAAAAAATTCATTAAACATTTATCATACAACATAGAATATGAATTTACCATTTTTTACTTATGCAAAGCTAAATATCATGATGGTGAAAGTTTTGTTATATATCTACAAAGGTGGAGAGCATTGGCAGGCCGCTTTCAACACAATTTACTAGACAAATAGTTGGTTGATATCTTTACATAGAATTTTCATCTTGAAGTTGTACATAATCTATAGTTATCTTATGCTAACTCATTTGAATAAATTATTAACAAAAGAGTGAATATTGATAAGGCTCTTATTGCTAGGGGCCTTGTTAAGATCTTTACACAAAGACAAGCATCTAATTAGACTAAATCACTGGCTCCTCAAATAGTTATGTAGGATAAGTCTAAGGGATTTCAAAAAAATAATAATATGGTTGGAAATGGGGTGATAGAAACAAGACATGTTTAAATGATACAAACTATGCCTCCTCTAAATATATAATTAACTCCCTCAAATTTGCTACCTACTTTGTAAACACAACCTCCATAAAGGATGTTTCATAATAATTTTAGAGTCTTTAGAAAATTAGGAGAATTAGTTGAATTAGTATTACAAAATATCATTATATTTAACTTAATTATATGGCTAGTATCAAGGCCATTTCCTCAAGATCATCGAAAACTAGACTAGTACAAAGAGAATGAATGGTGTAACTTTGATCATGTTGCTGGTCACAGTGCATATCACTACATTCAATTTCAACATATTATTGAGGAATTTATTAAAATTGGTGAGATATAAATTATGTTGGCTCCTAATCAAGACACAAATTAGGATATGGGAATCTATAAAGATGCCTTTCCTCGACATGATCCACCACCACCAATAAATAAACAAAATGTTCACAATCAAGGATAGAGGTAGAGAACCAACAACAAGGTCAGAATCATAATGAGCATAATCAATATCATGCTCCCCACACTAATAATTTGGCTTATAACAATGTGCCTTATGGCTACAATAATGTTGTGGGATGCATTTTTGTAACCCACATTTCCACTATTACTATGATGTTGTGGGGCTAATCTTGTGTTCCTCACAATATGAGACCCATCATTCTAGGGTTAGTACCCTCTCTCCCTAGTAATACCATGCTGATTTTGCATCATCATGTTGTTACTCTATTTTCATAGGTTACTAATCTTAAACAATAATACCATTCTTTTAGAGGCTCCTCACTAACCCAAAATTATATCAATGTCATTAGTTACCCATGAATCACCATCCAAGGCCCTTTGGCTCACTCTTCTAATTATAATAATTCCTTGCTACCTCTAGGTTGTGAAGTTACAACTAGACACCCACGAGCTACCATCCAGGTCCCTTCACCCACTTCTTTCTATAAACCCAATAAGAACATTATGCCAATGGTTCCAAATTTGAATGTTATTCCAACAAAGACTAAACTAGTTCAATCCATAATTCAAAGGCCTTATAGTATAATAGACCAATTAGATAAGACCCCTATGTAAATTTGCATATTAGAACTCTTATGGACATCTGATGTCTAAAAACCATCTTCAATAACCTTTTACAATAAACCTTAATCAGTTCTAAACCTAATTATACATTTATTTATTTTTTAGTAAATCACATTTGATCAAAAGGACATGTCCACCCTTGGCCCAAATCATAATAACCCACTATAAATTGAGATAATCATTATGGATCACAAGATCAAGTGGATTCTTATAGATAATGGTTTAGGATTAAACATCATATCTCTTAAATTGGTGTGATGATTAGGTTACATGGAAAAATACATTCAACCAGAGAATATTACAATCAAGGCTTACGACAATGCTAAGAGGGAGTAATCTAGTATAATTTGGTTTCCAATCATGGTTGGGCCTATTTATCATCACATGTTATTCTATATTGTGGATATTGAGCTTCCTTATAACATACTTATTAGTCATCCTTAAATCCATGAAGTACAGGTAGTTCCATCTACTCTTCACCAATGCCTTAAGTTTCCCCATGATGGGATCGAGGTTACTATTCCCATTGATTAGTAGCCATACCAATATTGCAAACATCTCAAAGCATAGTTTTAAAATTATAAATATTGCCCAAGTTTTGAATTCATTATAGAGAAAAACAAAGCCATCATTTCTCATCCATCTCCATCTAATTATATAGACCCTAGTGATCTAGCCTCCACCTCAACTGATCCATTTCTTGTAGCTCTAGCCAAGTAGGTGATTATTAAAGATGCAATAATATCCACATATCATCTAAAGGATGTCCTCCATATTGTAAAATTACTAAAATCCCCTAAAATATTAGGTAATCCTAAAACTTCCTAGACTCCTAATAGACCCAATCAAATTTGATAGTTAAAGAAAAAGAAACCAAAACATCCTATGGTATTTGTACTTGTAATTGCACCAAAGAAAGATCAAGAGTATTTTATTGAGGGAGATTGGTTATATTATGAGGGCCTTACAGATTGTTTTTAGAATGCAAAGTATCATATCCATAACAAGATAATAGATCATCTTGACTATAAGGGAAAGGCCTTGGACCCCAGGTACAAGGACTTTTAGATCCCTTATCAGTCAGAGTTGTCAATGAGAATCATGGTCTTGGATTTAAACCACTAGAGGATGACCTCATAACATTTGGTAGTTATTCTTCTAAAGTGACTGGTAATGAGACTCCTAGAAATGATGTAACATCCCATTATAGTCTTTTTAATGTGCTTGTTGATTTAGATTTATTTGATTCAAATGCCATATTGACCATAAAACCTATTGGAGCTTCCCATCCTAAAGAAAAAATTTATCCTATTAGAGTTTCCCATCTTGAAATAAAAACTTGACCTAGTGGTACTTCCCTTCTTAAAGTAGGACATTATATCTTTACCATTGGTGCTTCCCATCCTAAAGCAAACCCTCATTGTAACCTATGCCTTTGCCATCTTGAACTCATAGATTGGGATCAACAAATTTTGGTCATATGACTCAATGAGTTTCGAAATGAAGAATCAATTGTAGAATACATGGGCCTATGAGATGCATTCCCCATTGGTGATCATAAATAGGGTTTTGATTTTTCATTAAATCCTTCTACATACTTTAGAGAGTAGGCAAACTTTCTTGGTCATAATAAAGAATAAAAATCAATGTCTTTAGGTGAAAACCTCTTTGAGGCACTCATTGATCAAGAAAAAAATAAATAAAAAGATAAGCCTTTGAGTGAAAACCTATTTTAGGCGCTCCTAGGCAAGAAAGTTTGTTCATCCCCTCAAGATGAAGAAAGTCCATCTAGTCCATGTTCCATAGCTAGTATAAGCATCTCTTCAGAACAACATCAAATATTTGAGCATCTTTCTCTTGAGTTTCTAGAGACCTTTGCCAATTGGCCTTTACCTAAGAAGGCAAATTTTGATTCTTCATATTATCTAAATCTTTGGGAGGAATAAAAATAAGATATAATAGAAGAAGATGATCACGACCATACATTTCCTACAATTCTAGAGGATGGATCCACACTCCTTATGGAGATAACAATAGAAGTGAATTTGGGAACCCATGAGGATCCCAAAAATGTTTATCTTGGATCTTCCCTTACTAAGGCAAAATGTGAACATATTATATGCATTCTTAAGGATTATATAGACATCTTTGTATGGGTATATTATGACATGCTAGGCTTAGATCTAGATTTAGTTGTGCGTCATCTAATTGTTCACCCTAATACTAAAATAGTCAATCAAAAGTTAAAAAACATGCATCCATGCATCACCCTTTTAGTTAAGGCCAAGTTGGAGAAGTTGTTAGGAGCTAACTTCATCATACCACTAGACTAATCTAAATGGATTTCTAACATAGTCCTAGTAAGTAAAAAGATCCCAAGCATACATGTTTGTACCAATTTTCATGATATCAATAAGGAATATCCCAAAGATGATTTTCCTTTACCCAAAATTGACATGATTGTCAACTCAACTATTGGGTATGATATGTTATCCTTAATGGATGGATTTTCTGGTTACAATCAGATCAATATATCCCCCAAAAGATCAACATAAGACCACATTCACCACCCTAGGGGGGACATTATATTACCAAGTCATTCCATATAATTTGAATAATACTAGAGCCACATATCAATGTGAAATTATTATCATCTTCTATGACATGATGCATAACATTATCGAGGACTATGTTGATGATATACTAGCAAAATCAATAACAAGAGCTAGACACCCTGACATTCTATGAAGAATATTTGAGAGGCTTCGTGCATATAAAGTCCACTTGAATCCTAAGAAATGTGTCTTTGGAGTCACATTAGGAAAATTTCTAGGGTTCATTTTATCATAATGAGGGATTTAAGTCAACTTTTCAAAGGTCACCACTATTATATAAATGCCTCCACCCAACAATCTTAAATAGTTGTGAGGTCTACAAGGTAAGATCCAATCTATACATAGGTTCATTTCTCAACTTGCAGATAAGTTCCACCCATTTACCCATCTTTTAAAGAAATTGGTGACATTTTAGTGGAATGAATATTTTTAGATAGAATTTTCAAAGCTTAAAACATACTTGGCCAATCCACTAGTCTTACAACCTCCAACACAAGGAAGGCCATTGCTTCTTTACATATTGGCTACAAAATATGCACTAGGGGCACTTTTGGCTTAGAATGATGATCATGGTAAGGAACACATGGTTTATTATTTAAGCCACACATTGGTAGCCTATGAACATAATTATATGCCTATTAAGAAGGCATGTTTATCTATGGTGTTTGCCACTCAAAAATTGTGACATTATATGCTAAATAATAAAAATATTCTTATGACCAAGGTAGATCCTCTCAATTTATTCTTATCTAAAGTATCTCTCTAAGGATGCATGGATAAATTAATTATGCTCCTCAGTGAGTTTGATATTAAATACCATAATTAGAAGGAAATCAAAGTGTAGATTCTTGTGGACCAACTTGCGGAAGCTCCTATTATGGCCATTCAACCTCTCAACTTTGACCCTCTAGATGATTTTATCATGATGATAAAACAAGCATCACAAGAACCTAAATAGTGGAAACTCTATTTTGATGGATCCTTCACATCTTGAGGAGTTAGAGCTGGCATATTTTTGATAATGCCACAAGGGGATTTGATCCCCAAAGCCTTCCATATACAATTTTAGTGTACAAATAATATGGCTAAATATGAGGCACTAGTTACAGGGCTCTATCTTGCCATACAATGGGATATTCAAAGCTTCAAGGTCTATGGATATTTGTAGCTAATCATAAATTAGACAATTGATCAATATCAAACAAGAGATGATAATCTTATCCCTTACAAGCAAATTTTTGATAACCTTAAAAGACATTTTAAATCTCTACATGTTGAGAAAGTTTCACGAGTCAACAATAGGTCTACCGATTCTATGGCAATAATTGGTTCCATGATTCAAATGTATAACAATGATAAAGAGTATCAGTTCTTGATTGAAAATATTCTTCAACCAACACATATTTTATCAGATTAAAAAAGGATATACACCATTGTTGATCCTAATCTCTCACCTGAGCTACCATGGTACTAAGATTTTTATAACTATTTCCATAGCCATGTCTTTCCTATTAACCTTTCTAATAACCAACAAAAACTTTTCCTTCATCACCTAACACATTATATCCTCCTTGGAAACACACTTTATCAAAAAGGCTATGACAAAATGCTTCTTCATTATTTATCTTTGGGAGAATCCAAGCTGGCACTAAAGGAGGTTCATGAAGGAATGTGTGGGACCCATACCAATAGTGTAGTCTTAGCAAAGAAACTTCTCAAAATAGGCTATTATTGGCCCAAAATGGAGATAGATGCTTGTAATTATGTAAAGAAGTGTGTTCCTTGTTATAAATATGGAAACTTGATACATGCACCTTCCTTACCATTGTAGCCAATTACAACACCATGGCCATTCTCAACATGGGGTCTTGATCTCATTGGGAAAATTAACCCAACATCTTTAGATGGCCATAATCACATTTTGACTACAACTAAGTACTTTACCAAATGGATTGAGGCCATTCCTCTCACTTATGTTACCAAGAAACAAATATCCAAATTAATTCATTACCATATCATCTATTAATATGACATCCCATCTCATATTATATCCAATAATGGTGGATCCTTTGTAAACCAAGATGTGAAAGCTCTTTGTGTAGAATCTAAGATCAAGCCCAGGAAATCCACTCCATATAACTCATAAAGTAATGGAAAATATGAGGCATCAAATAAAACCATTCTATCCATCTTAAAAAATATTGTTAATGATGTTATCCATAATTGGCACTTATAACTTTTTCCTGCCCTCTGGGCTTATAGAACCAATCATCATGCCCCAACTAGACCTACTCCATACTCCCTTGTTTTTGGCACTGAAGCTATCATCCTATTCAATATTGAGATCCCATCATTAAGAATATCAATGGAACACATTGAATATGAGGAATACTATAGAGCCTCATGACTACTATAACTAGAACTTCTTGATGGTAAATGTTTGGCTGCCCTAGAAAACATGTAGGCCTATCAAAACAGATTGTGGAGGAGATATAATAAATGCATTCTCCCTCAAGAATTTGAGATTGGTGACTTAGTTTTGAAAGAGAACCATAATAACATGAATGTTTAACCCAAAAAAAAGGCAAGTTTCAGCTTAATTGGTTAGGACTATACATTGTCATGGCAAACTATGGATCAGGAGCATATCGATTGGCTAAACCTAACGGTGAATAACTTTCAGTGCCCATGAACATTATACAACTTAAGAGGTTCTGTGCATGAATATATTTTAACCATTATCTATAAGACCCCTGGCTAGGGGGAAATTTGTGTTATCATAATTTTATCCCACCCTTTTATCTTACCTTGAACATATTTTATATTACCCTAGTCCACTTTTCATGAATCTCGATGGTAAAGGCTTTGAACTCTTGGCACTCTAAACATATTCTTCATCCCATTCTTGATTTCTCTCTTCAAGATGCATATTATTTATTATGTCTTTGACATGTTATAAACATGAACACTTTTTGTTCCTTGACTAATTATGACCTTGATTATGTCTCATAAGCATTATGAACATATTCAGCAACAATTCTACAAAGTAGTTTAGCTAAGACAATCTTTTGCAGCTTTCAATAGGTGAATAGTTGCATCTTCTTAGTACAAGTATTTTGTTGCTTTCTTATTTTATCAAGAACCTCACTATCACTAATTTTTGATCATGGGCCATTGTAGCTAGCTTATCTATATTATTAGAACCTCTAATCTCAAGACATGCATCTCCTTGACTAGATGGTCTCACCTTGTGCATATTTTATCCCAAAAATGCCAAAAATAATAGAAATACTTTGAAAATACCAAAAACATCATAACATAATCCACAAAAGAATAAAAACATTATCTTATGCTTCTATACATTTTTACATTCCCATTTCACTATCCCACACTCACACTATTTTATGAGCAACTGTTAAGAAAGAACGCTCTCACCATTTTGTGATCAACTATTAAGTTTAAACACTCTCACCTTTTTGTGAGCAACTGTTAAGTTTGAATGCTCTCATCATTTTATGATAAATTGTTAATAAAGAATGCTCACGTTATTTTGTGACCAACTATTAAGAAAGAATGCTCTTGCCATTTTACAAGCATAAAAGAAAGAATGCTCTTGCCATTTTACAAGCATAAAAGCATTAGTTCATTTCATCTTATCCCACACACCATTTTATAATATCATTCTTTCTCATCTCATCAACTTCTTTTTTACTGGACCATTCTCATTTATTTTTCATATCTTCCATATTCTTTTATACCATTAATCATGATGGTTTGATCATCATTTTTCTTCTATCTCATTTCCTGGGAGAACTAAATTTGACTTGAAGTTCATGTTGGAACATGCATCCACGAAACTATGCAGGCATCATCCACTTGTCTTATACATCTGGAGTTGGCTCAGCCAACCCCTTCCTTTTCTTCTCTTCCCCCATTTATTCTATCATTGTTCCTCTTTAAATATGGAATAATTATCATGTCATTGTTCTTTGTTATGATGTGGTGGAAAGTAACACCTCTATCGCACATGTATGAATGTTTATCTTTAAGCCGCACTAACTTGGTATTTATTTGTGTGTGTTTTGTTGTGTTTTCTTGGTATTTTGTTGTGATTTCACACCTCTAATTTTATTTCTTCTCCTTTTATATTGTTATTGCTTCTTGTTCCATTATTAGTCTTGTGTTTCTTTGTCTTATTTTTCTATTTGATTTTCCTTTTTTCTTTTATGTTCAAAAAAACCTTGATGGTCTACATGGATCTTGATTATTCATATCTTGGTCTCATGTCATTAAGATGTTCATGCCTTTTATTTTTAAACATTTTTTGTTCCTACTTAAGTCTTGATAGATCATATCTTGATTTCAAGTTAGGTTCATTTATGTTTATCTTTTTCTTTATCTTGATGCCTAATTTCTTTTTCTATAGCAAGCACTTTGTTCTCAGGTCTCAATGTCTTAAACATCAACATACGCTCCGATGAACAATTATTAAGAACACTTTACAAAACCTAGGCTCATGATATAGAATTAGGAATCTAGGTAGCATACATTTTAGGCTTCTTTGTCTATGTTTAGATGTGCATATATTTATAGACATTGTGATTCTAATCAATTCTTGGTTAGTTTTCATTATTCCTTATTCAATTCTCTCTCAAACTTGGGTGAACTACATTGGCTTGAAGTTCATGTTGGAACATGAATCCATGGAACTATGTAGGTAGTGCTCAATTTCGATTGAGGTCAGATCAACTATCTCCATTCTTCTTTTCATCTCTTTGTGCATTCTCATATGCTTGGTTTTATATGGTTTTCTAAGCCATTGCAAAATCACATGTACGTTTGTGCCTTCTCACTTTAACCTATCTTTTTAGTTATATCCTTGAGTTATTTTGCTTGCCAATTGCCCATGTTGGGGAATAACATCTGAACACTATCCAAATAAAATCAAGCTCTATAGGGTAAAAATTATTATTTATTCTTTATTAATAATCAAGATTCACCCTACTAAGGCACAACTATTTTATCATGATCAAATCTATTCTACTGGAGTACTTATTATTATCTTCTCTTTGGAGACCCCATTTTAGTGGTGCTTCTCTTCCTGAAGTAGAATGTTCTCCATTTTCCTTTAATTCCAAGATCTCCACATTAAATCCCATGATGGCAATATTTTAGTGTGAAACTTGTCTTGGGATTGATCAATGTCATAAGCACGCATTTTGTACTCTCAAATGGGGTACATTTAAAGTGTGTCCCTTATATTTATGGATTATATCTTTCCCATTCCCCCTATCTCTAGGGCCTATTATACGTATACTTATGTTTTGATCATTGATGGTAATCATGTGTGTAATCACTAGCTCATATGGATGTGATCTATTCCATGGGTTAATCTCTCACTTTGTCTCTCTTTTTGAGAGTTCATCCTTCTCTTTCATCCTAGTATGCCCTCTCTAGGGGGAATCATAGGTCTATTCCAATTTATTCTTAACAACTATTTTCTTTGAAAATATGTTGCTTTGCCTAAATATCTCACTACACCTTCTTAAATAGGGGTACAATGTAGACATCCAATTCCTAACACCATTTGTGTTAAAATTTTCAATCTTACTCGAATTGTATTCAAATGCACATTTTAGGTCAAAATCTATAAAATGACCTAAATGGTTCAAAACTTGTCCTTTACAAGTGATAATTTAGGTAAAAATATCCATAAATATGGTGATGAATTTTATGGGCCAACTAACTTTGATCAGATCATTTCGAGTCAATATGATCATTTCACCATTTAGTGATTTGGATCACTCTTTTCTTCTAATTCATTGGTACATGACATATACCTTTGTTATTTGGTGTTGGTAACATCCTAAATGGGAATACGATTCCAACTCATCTAATGTCACCTTCTACTTCCTCTCCAATCAAATTATAACCCAGTAATATGACTTTTTGACCATTTTGATTAATTGAGGGCCAATTTTCAAATAATTGAACAAATGTTGATTAACCTTGTTTAAGGCTAATTAATCCAAATCAAGAGCTTAAGTGGATTTTACATGATTTTTTTTGAATATTTATTTTTGAAAATTGATTCTTATTATCTGCATCATCAAGTGACATCATTTCTTGGGAAGACATCCCTAGGCCATAAATGCCACAAATATCAGGATTATGGGTCACCCATGCCTAGTTAATGCCTCCCATGCCTCTTTAATGCCCATTTTTACAATATCATGATGAATATAATTATGGATTTAATTTCAAATATTAGGATTATCCTCAACCACACATCTTCATCTCAAGATGGATGGTTCAGGTTGATCCTGACCAATCCCAAAAATCAATAAATAGAGAGGCCATGAACATCATTTCTAAGCTATTTTGGTGCAAGGTTATTATGCCCAAATATCTTCAAAGATTGAAAATTGTAAATTTATAATGATAAATTATTTCCACAAATCTTCATTGATAGGCTAGTTTAGTGCTTTATAATCAAGATCCTAAGTTTTATGGAGTGTTCTTGAGGCATTGGAGGAGCTTACTACCATTGTTGACAAAGACAATGATGCTTGATCAAGGGAGAACATGTTTTTGAGCCACATTAGTATGGTGAATCCATTTTAGAAACTAATATGGTGTTTTTTTCTTTCATTTTTTTCTTACTATCCTTTGTAATTCCCATAGGAATAGATAGGCTTAGTTAGTTAGTTCTTTATGCATGTTTCATTATTTATGGACTAATGCTTGAATAACTTGATTTTTAATCCTCTCTACACCTTAAAAAGGAGATACATGACCTCTAAAATCATCCATAAAAAACTATTACTCTCCATCTATTTCTTAAGTGGATAAATAGGTGCATGAATAGACCCCTCTCAGATGAATAGGCCATAGTGACCTATTGTCACTCTTAGTGATTGTTCATAAATAATAAGCCATAAATATAAAAAAAAATACACTTATTTAATTTTAATTTTAACCCTAAAAATTTCCAAATTTTTATCTCCTAACTCTTTCTCATCTTTCTGTATCGAGTACTTGAAAATTGCCCTTCTAGAGCTGCCAAGGAGGTCGATATGAGAGATAAATCTATTTTATTCATTTTGAGACATAAAAACTCTAAAAAATAATTTTTTTTACCTTTTAATGGAAACATAAGGTCCTTAATATTCTTTAAGCTCAACTTCACCTTGAAATTGTATGAATGGCCTCAAAATAGGTCTTATTGACACTAAAACTATTGGAATCACTTTAGAAGCGTGCTAAAATTTTTGAAAAATGTATTAAATGGATAATTTAATTCCTAAATAAGTACATTATGTCTTGATAATCAAATTTTTAAGTGGTAGGGATGATAATTTAACCTAGGAGGTCAAAATTGTCAACAAGAACCATGATCAGAATCCATACACAACCTAATGTAGGAATTTATCTTCCATTGTAGCATTGAAAAGTAATTTGGGTAGATATAATATTTCAATATTAATATCCAAGTGTTTCAATTAATTAAAGGGATGCAATGAAAGTGTCAGAACATTCATCAATTAAAACACACTTTACTTGGATATCTCTAACTTGGACATTAATAAATAAAGGAGAATCACCCATATGAAGTAATATTTTGTCAAGAATCATTAAATAGAATGGATATTTAATTTAAATATAAGAATATATAATTTTTTCAGCATTTATAGTTATTTATTCACATTTTTATAGGATACTATCCTCATACCCAAACAAACTAGATTATTTCCCCATAGGTGGAGGTCTATGTATATTCATTTCAAATAAAAATTTCATTAAATGATTAATATGATGAGGGGAAGTCCTCATGAGTTTAATAAAATTAATTTTATATAGGAAGAGACAAAGTTAAGTTATAGGATCCAATTCATCATATCTAGTGAGAATCATATCTGGTGAATGTGATTAATATTGAAGCAAATCCACATAAAGGGAAGAAAAGGTGCATTTAAATTGATGATGAGTAGAAGTAGATTGGTTGGACTTATAAATTATAGGTTTTATTAGTGAATCATGATGTTTTTATGTATTTTATGTTATTTTTGGCATGTTAGAGTAAATAATCAACTCCCTTTAGGTGGTTGATGTGATAAGTGAAGATGTGAGCATAGAAGTAGGTTGATTTATGATATTCAAATGTGGTATTTATAAATGTTAATAGGATGGTGGTATTTTATTAGTAAAGGAAATAGCAAAAAGATAAGGATGAATAATAATTATATCATTACAATGAGTATATATTAGACAAATGGTAATGGAATCGAATGTGTTTCTATATGTTTGATATCCTTGAAGTGAGATGGATAAGCATCTTGAATGGTGAAAAAAGTGGGAAATTTATTATAGGTGGAATGTGGATAAGTATAAATAATACACATCTCATTTCATTCATCTTGAATACATTTTCATCATTGGTTAGAGAGTTAGGATCAACTGAAGTTTCCACAACATTGGAGGTAAGTGATTGAGTAGTATTAGGTTGATGATTAGGAAGTGGATCTTTATATATGTTAAGTTGATCATTATATTTATTAAGATGTGCATTATTAAATTTGGACTCATGTACTTTATCTACCTTTTTATATGTTGGTTGACATTCATGAATCATAGTTTCATGAACAAAATATGGACCAATGAGAAATTCAAGAGAAAAATTCCTAAGTTGTCTACAAGTTTCATGAGAATATCCCCAAATTGCATGATACCTTTATAATTTTTGTGGATTATATTAATATTTGGTATGGAAATTAGGATCAATTTCTCATGTTAAATGTTTATGAATTTGTTTTTGGATTTATATCATGAAAAGAGGTTTGTGATCATCCAAATTGTTCACATGGGAACATGTCTAAGTAGAAGAATGGAATGCAATATTTGTCGATGGTGGAGAGAGAGTTACATCATTGGAACTATTGGTTGAATATTTTGTTGATCAGCGTACTGATAAACAAAATAGGTCTAATCAGCCAAAGTAGGAAGATTAGTCATCCAAATGTGTAGATTTACCACATCAAAAGGGGACTGATCTCTCCTCTCATCAAGGGGAGGTTCCCTATAGGCTATATATATATATATATATAAATAGAAAATAATACTCAAGGGTAGGACAAACCATCCATCTCTCTTTCTTCAGAGATGATGTATACAGATCACAGGAGAACTCAAGGAAAATGACAGAAAGCACTCCTCTTCTTTCAGAAGTACTATTCAACAAGCCACAAGAATACTCCAAGTAGTAACAGTAAAATGTAGCAAAAGATCTAATAACCAGCAAATCAAGATGCAGCACAAAGTCTCCACCTGAATCACTCAAGAGTAAGATACGAAGGACAATGAGGGCAAAAAGTCTTCCCAAAGTCCTTTACAAGAAATGAAAAGAAAACACACTGAAAGGCAATTATGGGGGCACAAAGTCTCTCCATAGTTAACTCTTTAGGACACCTTTTTGACTAATTCCACTAATCCTGCTTGTTGAATTAAAGGAACAAAAAATAAATCAAGGAAAAAGACATAAGAACAGTTTCCTCAACAACAAAAATATCACAACACAAAGTCTAAAAAGTCACTTGCTTTCTTATTCCAGTAACAAAATATGATTAACAAACTGAACTCAAAAGTGCCTTTCAATTTGGGCAGAGTTTCATTCTGATTGTCAAAAAAATGATAATTTACAATAGAAGAGAGTCCCTTATATAGCCACTTCAAGAAGGACTCGAGAATAGTAACACATCATGTTGCATTGGAATCTGTTAAGAAGACAAGCTGGGACTTAGGGGCATTTTACCCATTTGATTTTATCAATGTAGGGAAACAAGTCATGCTTATTGAAAGTTTGCAACTTTCGATGTCCAGCTGGTGATCTGATCTTACCTTCATCGTTCCTCCTTTTCTAGTTAATTGAATCAGGTCTTGGATTGATTTTGATATTATGTTCCTTCCTTGCTTTCTACTAGTCTTGGCCTTGAAGTCTATGAATTCATTATGGTCTATAGGTTTAAAATATCAACAGTTATTTTATTATCTTGAATTTTGATGTTTACACGCTCATCACTATATTTTCAATGGCTAATTCACTGTGTTGAATTTGACGTCTTCAGGTGCATCACCCCTTGGTCTTCTTTTGGTTTTTTTCTTAGCACTTTTTTGGATTGGACTTGCCCTTTCAAGCCTTGACAAATGATCCCTAAATGGCCTTCGGGATTTTTTTTACATCCTTCCCGAAGGGAAGGTGACCCTTCAAATTGGTAGTTGAGAGTCCCCTACAAAGGCACTTGCCCTTTGGGGTCCTTCAGCGGCCCTTCGCAAAGTCCCCCAGGATTTTCCCTGGGTATTTTCCCCATGGACAATTCCCATGGACAAATTGTCTAGAGACAAATTCTTGCAGATAAAAAGTCCACATAAATATCCCATGGATAAATTATCCGAGGACAAATTCCTGCAGACAAAAAGTCTACAAAAATTTACTGCAGACAAAAAATCCATGGAAATTATTTGTCTTGATTATTTCCATTTGATTCAGGTTTTTTTACCTATGACCACTTAGAATTATTTCAGACTTTTGCCTTAGTCTTTTTGAAAATACCCTTCCAAAGGGTATTTTTGTTGATCAAGTTCCCTCTACAAGGGCACTTGTCCTTCAGGAAGCCCTTTGAAATTTTTCATTTTGAACTACTCCTTTGAACCAAGATGTTGAACCATTTGTTGAACCAAGGTGATGAACCATTTGGTTGAACCGAACGTTGAACCACTTGGTTGAACCAAAATGGTTCAAGCCGACGAACCCTTTATTTGAACCAACTGTCGAACCATGGCTTTGAACCATTCCATTAAACCACAGCTTTGAACCTCTTGTCGAACCAAGATGTTGAACCAATTTATTGAACCAAGATTTGAACCAAAATGGTTCAAGTTGATGGTTCAAGCTGATGTTTCAATTAAATGAACCAAGTTGATGAACTAAGCATTGAACCAAGACGTTGAACCTTTTCGTTAAACCAAGACATTAAACCTTTTCAATGAACCAAGATGTTGAACCAAGTTTTGATTCAATGGTTCAAACAAAGCCTTGAACTAACTGATGAACCATTTGATTGAACCAAAGTATGGATGAAAGCATTGAAATAAAGTGGATGAACCGAATGAGTGAAACAAAGCGTTGAACCACTTCATTGAACCTGCCTTTGAACCTGTAGAAATTGAACCAAAGGATGAACCAAATGTTGAACCTATTGTTGATGCTTGTTGATGGAGATTTTTGTTTGAACCAAGGCACTGAACCAATCCCAAAAATGACCAAGTGTTAGAAATTGATTCTTTTGGTTGAACCCACCTGCAGAAGCCTTTAAACCTATAGAAATGAACTTGCCTGTAGAGTCCATAGAAATGAAGTCCATAGTTTTCTCTAACCTTGAAAGAGTCCATATATTTTAACCTATAAATCCCATTGAACTTGACTTGCAAAGTATATATATCTCTTCTTCCTACTGAGTCCATATATTTCCTCTTCCTGTTGAGTCCGTAGATTCAAGCCTGTAGAATCCGTAGATTTAAGCCTGCAGAGTCCATAGATTTAAGCCTGCAGAGTCCATAGATTTCTTAAAAGATTGAAAAATGAGGAATTTGAATGCCCAAGACAAATTTTGAAAAGGGAAGAGATAATTTTGGTCTGTAGGACTAAAATAGTTCAAATGTTGTCCCAAAAATGAGTGAAATTTTTGGGGGACAACAGCTGGCTCTAGTTGGGGAACTTCTGTCAATTACAAAAAGAATTGAAAGGAGTAAAATATAGAATCTCTAATGTCTTCATGTGTACCATTGGGTTACAAATTCATGATACCTATAAATGAAAGACATCAAAAATGGAAACAAGCAAAATAAAATAGAATTGAAAATAACACAAATACATATATACAGATGCAATGATCTGATACTTCAAGAGTTGAAGTTTTTTAGATGCTACCCATTATGGGGTAGAGAAAAGAGTGTGCCATCTTGATATTTCAATAGAAATATGTTTTCACCAATGTGCTAATGAATTATAAATGGGCCTCTCCAAAGGGAGTCAAACTTTCCATGCATCCCCTTTGGTTCTCTCCTTTTGTCTGACAGCAGGACTTGATCCCCAATCTGGAAATCATAATTTATGGCCTTCTGATCAAAGAGTTTCTTTACCCAACTTTGATGAGTAGTAATTATATCCACCACCATGGTTATATAGTCCTCCAGCTTAGCTAGGCACATTATTCTTTTGTCAAGAGAAATTTCATATGTTTGATCTTCAATTGCCTTTGCCAATTTCAAGGCTGGCAATTCTAAGGTGATTGGTATCTCAGCATTAATACCGTAAAGAAGTTGAAAAGGAGAAATACCAATTGCCCTCTTTGGTGTGATTTTATCTACCCATAGAACATCAACTAATGCTTTATGCCATGTTCTCTGATTATCATCTGCTAGCTTTTTGATAATAGCTACCAAATTCTTATTGCTGGATTCAGCTTGTCCATTCCCTTGTGGAAAATAATTAGAAGAGTGAGAGAGTATAATTCCATAATAAAAATAGAATTGTGTAATCTCCTAAGAGGTGAAACAAGCTGCATTATCAGTAACAATTTTGATGAGAACTCCAAACCTAGAAATGATATTCTCTTTGAGGAAGTTGCATACAACTTCTGAAGTAACATGCTTAGTTGGGATTGCTTCTACCCACTTGGTGAAATAGTCAGTTACTATAAGAACATAATCATGTCCAGCATTTGAAGATGGATTTATTGTCCCAATAAAATCAAGTCCCCATTGCTATAAAGGTTCTTCTATGATCACTGGTTTGAGAGGCATAGCAGCTAACTTAAGTCTTCCAACAAATTGTTGATAGAGTTCACATTTCCTTACCCACTTATGTACATCTTGAAAAAGAGTTGGCCAGTAATACCTAGCTCACAAAATCTTGTGAGAAGTCACAGGAGTATAAAAATGTCCTCCATAGGCCAGATTGTGGAAATATTTCAAAAGCTAGCTTTATTGCTCTTTGTCTACACAGTGAAGGAATACTCCATCTATGCTCCTCTTATACAAGCTGTTATCCCAAAGGACAAAATTGGTAGCTTTCAACTTGATAGTACTACTTTTTTTGTAAGACAAATGAGTAGGACATTCACCATAAGTAAGGAAATGAGTGATACATGAATACCACTCATTAATAGTAGAGACAAAAAGGACTGTTGGTGTCTCTTCCACTTCAGTTTCTTCATGCTGTGTGTCTTCTGGCTTATTGTCAAGAATTAATTGGCATAGGCCTTTACCCCTGACCAGCTTTATTGACTTGATGTCTAGATCAAACTCTTGGATTTTTTCATTCCAATTACCTCTTTTTATGCCAAACTCCTGCTGGGTTAATATAGACTTGACTGTAGTGTCAGGCACTAGGGCAGTAGTATGTGAATTCAAAATATAGAAGAAGAAATGTTTGACTACTTTCACCAAGGCATAAGCATGCTTATCTATATTTGAATATTTCATCGCATGGGTTTTGAAAGGGTAACTCATGAAAAAGATAGGAGATTCCATACCTTCCTTGTCCTGTTGAACAAGAATTGTTGAAAGAGTGTGTTCAGATGCATAGTTGTCTATGATGAAATATTTTTTGTAATCTGGGCAAACCAAGGTAGGGGTGTGAGAAATGGTGGTCTTGATATCCTAAAATGCTGCCTTGCCTTCTTTAGTCTAGCTGAAGATGGTCCTCCCTTTCATCATGTTCATAATGTGTCTAGTCTTCTCAAAAAATTCAGGGATAAATCTTTGTAAGAAATTAACCTTTTCGAAGAAATAATGAACAGCATTTTTGCTTGTAGGCAAATTAAGTTCTTGAATAGACTTGACTCTATTTGAGTCAATCTTTATGCCTTCTTTGGACACAATATGTCCAAAGAGTTTTCCCTCTGTTACTCCAAAAATAGACTTTTTAGGATTTAAGGAAATACCATTCTGGCGGTAGCACTCCAACACTTGTTGCAAATGGCGTACATGATCAGATCGATGCTTTGAAAAGATAGTCAAGTCGTCAAGGTATACCACTATGAATTTACCAATCTCATCTTTAAAAGCCAAATCCATAGCTCTCTAAAAGGTAGCACCAGCATTTATTAGACCAAAAGGCATTCTCTTATATGCAAATGTACCCCAAGGCATGGTGAATGCAGTCTTGTGTTGGTCTGCTTCACCAACTTCAACTTGATTATAAAATGAGAAGCCATCCAACATTTATAACATTTCTGCACCTATCACTGTTTGAAGCACTTGACCCATAATTGGCAAAGGATAATTATCCTTTAAAGATGCTTGATTCAAATTTTTGAAATCTACACAAATGCAGATTTTGCCATTCTTCTTCCTTATAGGCACTATGTTTTCAATCCATGTGGAATGATGGATTGGGAAGATGATTCTAGCATTTAACATTTTTTGTATCTTGGATAGAATAGTACCTAATATTTTTGGATTATATTGTCTAGATTTTTGCTTGTATGGCATTGAGTCGGCCTTAAGAGGAATCTCATGGCAGATTTCATCTGGTCTAAGGGACTTCAAGTCTTCATAAGAATATGCTAAGAAATCTATGTATTGATGGAGTAAAGAAGTGAACTTGAATCTTTCTTCAGGGGTGCAACATTTACCAATATTGATCATCTTGAGATTTTCTTCAGTAGATAGATTCACTTGATCGAATCCTTGAGAGAAACTCGAGTCTATTTGCTATTCTTTAATGAATCTATCATGTTTGTCAAATAGCTTTTCAAGGGAAACCAGGCCTTTGATAATTTTGTTTCCTTCAGCTGTAAGAATTCTTCATTTATATCTGGGCTGGATTTAGACATAGATTCATTCTTTTGAGGTTCAATGCCTTCAAAACATAGTTGTTCAAAATTATCTTTTCATTCTAGGAAGGAAATGATTTGATGATCATCATTGAATACTTGCCAATGATCAGCATTGCCAAGAACACTTGGTCTATAGACCAGCTCAATGGTATATCTGTCTTCTTTGAAATTTGAATGAGGAACTAAGAGAGTTCCTAAAATAGCAAGTGCATCAGCTCTATCATTAGACTCTCTAGGTATGGTAGAAATGTTGAAAGCATCAAAACTTTCAATTTGGTCCCAAACCAAGTTATGATAGTGGCGTAATCTTTCATTCTTGGTTTGGTATAAGTTTCTCACTTGACAAACCACTAATTCAACATCCCTTTTGGCATGAAGAAATTTGATGCCTTTTTCTTGAGTAGCCTTCATGCCTAGCAGCAAAGATTCATAATCAACTATATTGTTAGTGTTGTTAAACTGTAATTTATAAGATGAAGGGAACATATCTCTTTGAGGAGATATCAAAACAATCCGAGCTCCTGAACCGGTAGAGGAATAACTACCATCAAATTCCAAAGTCTATATCTCATATGATACTAATTTTTCGTTAGACTTTTCTTCATCAAAGATAGAGGATCCTTCTTGGTTTGTATTGTAGCCTACTAGTTTTTTTGTTGTTCTTGTAGAACTGATTTTTGAGTTGATACTTTTAGGTGTTTCATGCATTTCATCTGTAGATAGAAAATAGTTACCCATACCTATAGATTTAAAAAAAAGTTGAGCTTCAGGGGCTGATGTTTGGGTGACCACATATTTTGCTTCCTTTTTAGGTAGCAACCTCTTCATTATGCCTTGGATAGGGATCCTTGCCTCAAATAGATCCATGCTTAGTTCTCCTCCCACATCCTTGCAGAAATTTTGTCCAAGCAAAATGCCATAAGATGATGGGACGTCAACCACCAAGACAGTCATCTTGATTCTCTTGTCTAGAAAGGCTACAAATGCAAATTGGGAATCTTTGATTTGCCTTAGCAATGGTACTTGCTTGTTCTCCATGGAGAAACATCTTCAAAATGTATTGGTCAATGTGAGACCAAGAGACTCAGCTACTTTAACTAGCATGATATTAGCAGATGCACCTGAGTCTATAATATAGTTACTCAGCTTGTGTCCATCAATTAATAGGGAAATATAGAAAGGTTCTATTTTTCTAGGAGTAGCTAGGGGAGTAATGACCAGATTATTTTGAATAGGCATGTTCTTTGAAGAATCAGGAGTTACCTTTTTAGCCTTTTGTCCTATAGAGACATTTTGGTTTTTGACATATTGGACCAACTTATTCAATTAATCAGGATTGGACTGCAAGTATTTAAACTCAGACATTTGTATTTTTGTCTTTTTGACATGATCGATTATGTCAAATGGCTAAATCAAGCTAGGTACAGAGAAAGGTACTTCAACTTTTTGAGTTTTAGGAGGGATGGGAGGTGGGCTGGTTTATGAATTTGAATTAAAAAGGGAAGGTGCAATTGATGTGTTTGACTTTTGAGTGATTACCAGATCTTTTGAATGAAAAGGTAAAATGGTTTCATGCTTAGCAATCATGACTGCTAGCTATGGTTGCTCTTTTGTCTTCTCTTTATCAGCTTGCTAGACTGATTGGTTTTTGGACCTAGTAAACACTATATATGATCCATCAAAAGCTTCTCCTTTGCTTTTAAGTTCATCCTGATAGTTTAGGAAACCAATATGGGAGTCGCCAGTTGATTCTTCTTGATTGTCTTCAAGGAGATCAATGTTATTTTCTTGATTCAATTTAGGCTGGAAAGAGAATTCTGATTTTGCTTCAAGATATCCCATTGTTGAATTGGTTGGAGGAGCTTTCAGGGCAAGTTTCCCTTATGGGGGAGGAAGGCAATTTTGTTGCCCTTGATTCTTGGCAGCATTGCCCTGATATGATTGATTTGGGAATGTCCTATATGAAGGAGCAAAGACGTTCCTTGAGCCATTTGCTTTTTGAGAGCAAATAACTCATTTGCTAATTTCTACACCATTAGATCAGTGGTGCCTGTAGATGCATATTTAGAAGATGATGAAGCTCTATTTCTATTTGGATCTCTTTTTATCTTCCCTGCTAAGATGAGATCATCTTCTACCTCAGTGGCCAAAATTTGAGGTATAGCAAGATCTATTTGACTAGCACATCTCAAGAGAAAAGTTACTTTAGGTAGCTGAGAATTAATGAAAAAGCATTTGAGATTCTCAGCTATAGGTTGAGAAATTATAGGGATTTTGTTTCTTAGTTTGTCAAATTTAGCTATGAAGTCTCTCATAGGCTCATGAAGCTATTTATTCATCTATGTAAGTTGAGCTAGAAGTGTATGTGCATCTTCTTCAGGTTTGAATCTAGCTTCAAACTTAGCTTTGAGAGTATTCTAATCAGTCATTGATCAAACCTGTAGATGATAAAACCAATCTGTTGCAGCACCTTGTAATGTCTCTACAAAAATCCTGACTACTACATCTTCAAATTCTACTCTGATTACTCCACAAGCTATGCTAAAAGCTGCAATGTGCTCATTAGGATGAACTTTCCCATCACCATAGAACTTGGGGAAGTTCTTCCTTAAAATGTATGGAAGCTCATGTAGAGGTGGAGTAAGATTGAGAGGACCAAAAGCATTACCCTAGGGGCCTTGAACTACCATTGTAGGATTATGAAAAGGAGGGATAAAAACTCTTAGAGGTGTAACTATAGGTAAAGCTTTATCAATAGCAGAAGTAGATACTTCATTTGGCAATGGAGATCTAACTTTAGTAAGAGGAAAACTCTTGGTTCATTGGAGACAAGATGGTGAAGGAAAAAAATCAAAATCACTTTGTTGTACCAACTCAAATATAGGATCAATGATACCTTTAGCCCTTTGGCTTCATGTATACCTTGAATTTGTCAGATTGTGAAACAAAAATGGAAAAGAATTGACCTTGCTTCAGTTAGAGCTTGAGGCTTTAAACTGTACATTCTTTCCCGGTTAGTGTGGAAGTGAATGGATAGATTATAAATGGATAATGGATATGTATCCCCAACGGAGTCACCAAAAACTATTGGTTGAATATTTTGTTGATCAATGTACTGATAAATAAAATAGGTCTGATCAACCAAAATAAGAAGATTAGTCATCCAAATGTGTAGATTTACCACATTAGAAGGGGACTAATCTCTCCTCTCATCAAGGGGAGGTTCCCTATAGGCTATATATATAAATAGAAAATAATACTCAAGGGTAGGACAAACCATCCATCTCTCTTTCTTCAGAGATGATGTATACAGATCACAGGAGAAACTCAAGGAAAATGACAAAAAACACTCCTCTTCTTTCAAAAGTACTATTCAACAAACCACAAGAATACTCTAGGTAGTAACAATAAAATGTAGCAAAAGATGTAATAACCATCAAATCAAGACGCAGCACAAAGTCTCCACCTGAATCGCTCAAGAGTAAGATACGAAGGACAATGAGGACATAAAGTCTTCCCAAAGTCCTTTACATAGAAATGAAAAGAAAACACACTGAAAGGCAATTATGGGGGCATAAAGTCTCTCCGTAGTTAACTCTTCAGGACACCTTTCTGACTAATTTCACTAATCTTGCTTGTTGAATTAAAGGAACAAAAAATAAATCAAGGAAAAAGACATAAGAATAGTTTCCTCAACAACAAAGATATCACAGCACAAATTCTGAAAAGTCACTTTCTTTCTTATTCTAGTAACAAAATATGATTAACAAACTGAGCTCAAAGTCTCAGAAGTGCCTTTCAATTTGGGTAGAGTTTTGTTCTGATTGTCAAAAAAAAGATAATTTACAATAGAAGAGAGTCCCTTATATAGCCACTTTAAGAAGGACCCGAGAATAGTAACACAACATGTTGCATTGGAATCTGTTAAGAAGATAGGCTAGAACTTAGGGGAATTTTACCATTTGATTTTATCAATGCAGGGAAATAAGTCATGCTTATTGAAAGTTTGCAACTTTCAATGTCCAGCTGGCGATCTGATCTTACCTTCATCATTCCTCCTTTTCTAGTTAATTGAATCATGTCTTAGATTCATTTTGCTATTCTATTCCTTCCATGCTTTCTACTGGTCTTGGCCTTGAAGTCTATGAATGCATTCTAGTCTGTAGGTTCAAAGGATCAACAATTATTTTGTTGTCTTGATTTTTGACGTTCACGCACCTGTCTCTATGTTTTCAATAGCTAATTCGTTGTGTTGAATTTGACATCTTCGAGCACGTCACCCCTTGGTCTTCTTTCATTTTTATAATTAGCACTTTTCAAGATTAGACTTGCCCTTTTGGGCCTTATGAAATGATCCTTGAATTGCCTTTGGGCTTTTTTTTAAACATCCTTCTCAAAGGGAAGGTGACCCTTAAAATTGGCAGCCGAGAGTCCCCTGCAAGGGCACTTTCCCTTCGGGGTCCTTCAATGGCCCTTCACAAATTCCCCCAAAATTTTCCCTGGGTATTTCCCCATGGACAATTCCCACAAACAAATTATCTGGGGACAAATTCCCGTGGACAAAAAGTCCACAGAAATTTCCCACAAACAAATTGTCTGGGGACAAATTCCCACAGACAAAAAGTCCACAGAAATTCTATCTTGATTATTTCTATTTGATTCAGGTTTTTTTTACCTGTGACCACTTAAAATTATTTCAGACTTTTGCCTTAGTCTTTTTGAAAATAACCTTCTGAAGGGTATTTTCGTTGATCAAGTGCCCTCTGCAAGGGTACTTGTCGTTCGGGAAGCCCTTTGAAATTTTGCATTTTGAACTGCTCCTTTGAACCAAGTTATTGAACTATTTTTTGAACCAAGGTGATGAACCATTTGGTTGAACCAAACGTTGAACCACTTGGTTGAACCAAAATGGTTCAAGCCAACAAACCCTTTGTTTGAACCAACCGTCGAACAACGGCTTTGAACCATTCCATTGAACCACGGCTTTGAACCTCTTGTTGAACCAAGATGTTGAACCAAGCTTTAAACCAAAAGGGTTCAAGTCGATGGTTCAAGTTGATGGTTCAATTGAATGAACCAAGTTGATGAACTAAGCATTGAACCAAGACATTGAACCTTGTTATTAAACAAAGACGTTGAACCTTTTCATTGAACCAAGACGTTGAACCAACCATTGAACCAAGTTTTGGTTCAACGGTTCAAAAAAAGCCTTGAACCAACTGATGAATCATTTTATTGAACCAAAGGATGAATGATAGCATTGAAACAAAGTGGATGAACCGAATGAGTGAAATAAAGCATTGAACCACTTAATTAAACCCACCTTTAAACCTATAGAAATTGAACCAAAGGATGAACCAAACATTGAACCTATTGCTGATGCTTGCCAATGGAGATTTTTGTTTGAACCAAGGCACTGAACCAATCCCAAAAATGACCAAGTATTAGAAACTAATTCTTTTGGTTGAACCTACCTACAAAAGCCTTTGAACCTGTAGAAATGAACCTGCCTGCAGAGTCCGTAGAAACCAAGTCCGTAGTTTTCTCTAACCTTGAAAGAGTCCATAGATTTCAACTTGTAAAGCCCATTGAACTTGACTTGCAAAGTCTATAGATTTCTTCTTCCTATTGAGTTCGTAGATTTTTTCTTCCTACTGAGTCTGTAGATTCAAGCCTATAGAGTCCATAGATTTAAGCCTGCAGAGTCCATATATTTAAGCCTATAGAGTCCGTAGATTTTTTAAAAGCTTGAAAAATGAGGAATTTGAATGTCCAAGACAAATTTTGAAAAGGGAAGAAATAATTTTGGTCTATAGGACCAAAA
Organism: Torreya grandis; assembly: GCA_037957365.1. Classification (NCBI taxonomy): domain Eukaryota; kingdom Viridiplantae; phylum Streptophyta; class Pinopsida; order Cupressales; family Taxaceae; genus Torreya; species Torreya grandis. The sequence continues at coordinate 2,539,125 of JARHVA010002089.1, read as the reverse complement.
TATTTCAAATGTTATCCCAAAAATGAGTGATATTTTTGGGGGACAACAGGAACCACTTGTAATAATGATGTGGATGGTGTATATATAATCATTAGTATCAGTAACACCATCATTAGTTGTATGATTATTTTTTTATCTCATAAGCATGTGAGTCCCTAATAGAGGTTGAAAAGGATCAATTATCTTATGAAGAAATATTGATGTTTAGCTTGTTCAAGGGATTATTATAAATATTTTATATAAATAGTCCTAATGTAGTACTAGATTTTTGGATGAAGAAAATTAGTGAACAAATGGAAGAGATTATCTTCAGACATGTTTTTTTTTCAAATTTATGTGAATAACCATATTTGGTACAAGTATAGTTTCATAGTATGTTTTCATAGCTTTTTACATGTGTAGGTCTCTTGATAGAAACTTAGATATATGGTGGTGTGATTTCATATGGACTTATTTTCTACCATCTCATTTCACTTACTTTATCTACCCATTTGGGACTATATGTTGTCAAAATTGCCTTTTTATCAATGTATACTAGGGATCCTTGCCTAGGTTTTGTAATCTCTATGATTTACCCTCTTGACACATGTCTAGGTGAGACACCCGCATTGATGTAGATGTCAAACCTTGATGAAAGTGTCTAAACTCATATTTTGAGTGTTTTCCATACTTTTTTATTTGTGACCATTTTTTAGCTCCATATGTTTGTTCTATTGTCGGTTTTTCCCATGCCACTAAATCCCAATTCAAAATAAAAAGATCCTTATATATACAAAGCTATGTTTTGTTCATAACATGAAGCATTAAAAAGAAACTTTGTAAAATTAGAAAATACTTTACATTCTAATCTATCAAATTACACCACATTATTATAACTAAAAGATTTAAGCATTCAAAAGGTCAATCTGTACTTGCATTGATTTTACCAAGGGTTATGATGGGATAAATAACATATGGTTACATGATCACCATTACACACATACATAGGAGGGATAATTGCATGTGAGTCTGAGGTCTTCTTTTGAGTATGTGTCTATGTACACAACACTTATAAAATAACTAGGGTTTTTCGGGTTAACATATCACATTCTAACCCATTTTTACCCAAGTCACAAGAGATATAAGGCATGAGATCTAGGGTTTTACTTATTGGTTAGACTCAACATATATTTTGATGTATTATAAAGGTCAAAACATAAACACACACACAAACACACACACACACACACACACACACACACACACACACACACACACACACACACACACACACACACACACACACACACACACACACACACACACACACATGCGCGCACACACATGCACACACACACACATGCGCACACACACACACACACACACACACACACACACACACACACACACACACACACACACACACACACACACACACACACACACACACACACACACACACGTGCGTGTGTGCACACACACACACACACACAGGTGATAATGTAGCTCCAATAAAGATTTAGAATTATTATTATGTATATGTTAGACTAGAAACTTGTGTCTAACATAGACATATACCTCAATGCTAGTTGTGTGAACCTATTGCAAGCATACAGGAGGTAAAAATAGTCAAAACACAAGGCCATTAATATAGCCACACCTTAAATATTTGATTCTAGAGATTTGGTAAACTCATCTCTTTATGAAAACCCTAGATTATCCTAGGGTATTAAGCCTTTTTAGTTTTTTATTATTGTATATATATATATATATATATATATATATATATATACTCTCTTATTTATATGCAACCTATGCATAACCCTATCTTAGTGGGTGTTTCTATTGAAAACTTATAGCTTCCTCATTATCTACCTAAGATGGCTCATAATAAATAAGTAACCAATCATATACCCAATAAGATGCCAATAAGGAAACTAAACCACACACTAAAGAGGTTACCATAGAAAATGATGTTCATTATGAAAATGATGAATCTAATGAAAACAATTAATGTGAACAAATAGATCTAGAGAAAGTACATGATCTTTCTATGTTTCAATAATTCATCCTTAAAAACCATGAATATCTTGATGAGATATTAAGAACCATATTAGAAACCAAAAAAAGAAAAAATATAGATGAACACCCAAGTCCATCTATTAATCATGATATTATATATATGGGCCATCCTCATATACCAATAATAATCCCTTTAAGCACATTATCACTTCATACTTCTAATGGGGGCATAGGATATGTGTTTACACCATTGGTCCCCAAACAATCCTACTATTACTACATCTTACATGGGAAACATTAATACTTAAACCCAATTATCAATTTAAATGAATATATACACTCAAACTATGGTTACACCTCCTTTGGTGACTTCTCAAGATTTAAACCTTAGTGATCATTATATGAAATATCTCTCAAAACTATAAAAAAATTCAAGACAAGGTTACAAATATTGAGAAAAATTATATGAAATCACCTTATGTTATTGGTTCATAAGACATGTTTCATAACCCTATTGGACATAAAATATCTTTGTACCCCTTTCCAACTAGGTTTCTTACACTTGATCTCACATTTTATGAAGGCAAGGATGATCCTAAACAACATATTCAATCTTTTTAAGTGGCATGCCTTGATTATGCCTCTAATGATAAACATTTAACTAAACTATTTCTAAGGAGACTCAAGGACTATGCTCTAATGTGGTTATATGACTTACTAATCCAATCAGTAAAAGCATTCAAACCTCTTGTAGATCAATTTTTGGCACACTTATCTATCAACATTACCAAAGAGGTTTCATATGCCCCAATTATAAAACTCAAAAAAGGAACCAATGAACCTATAAATGAATATGTCTAAGATATAAGATAATGTTGGCTAAAGTTACAAATCCAATGGTAGATAAAGATCTTTAAGACATTTTCAATCAAATTTGTCTTGACCTATTACATTATTCCATTATTTTTTAAAAATTCAAATATTTTGATGACTTATGTCATATTTTTTGTGATCATAAATGAAACTTATCTCATTGAAAAAACTTAAGTATGTAGCAAACACACGAGTTACATCAAATATCAAGTTCACTATTAAACCAAGTTATAAGGTAAAACCTATAGAACCTAAAAAGGAGACAACTACTTTGGCTAATGCAATGTCATAAAAACCTAATCAACTTGTTTGATCAAATGCACTAAGAAGAAAATTTTCATTCTTACCTAAGTCTCCAACTCTATTAATTTATAAGCTTGTATAATTTCACATCATATCTCTCCCTCATTTTATATAGGTTGATATGAGTCAACCTCTTGATAAAGGATATGATTTAAATGTTTATTGTGACTATCATGAAGGCCTTGGTTATTCTACAAACATATTTTTTACTTTGAAGCATAAGATTAAATACCTTATCAATGACCAAAAATTTACATTTGATGATCCTCCAAATAAATTAGGTTCACAACCTGGTCATCATCATAATCAAAATATATTTAAAAACTACTTACAAGACCACTGTAAGAAGGAACCATAAGTGAAAAAAGAATATAATGCACATCCTCCTCCACCACATTATGGGCACCCATTATATGGTATTACTAGTACTTATACATGACATACACCTCTCATTATTCAAATAATTTATATTACTTTTGATGATAATGAGATTGTGGATGATGACTCAAATCTTCTTTCATTATTCATTCAAGCATACCTTGACCACCAACATATATATAGTATTATGATTAATAATGGTGATAGTGAGAATGTTTCCACTATGACAGTACTTACATATTTGGGATACACACATAATGATTTAAACCCTTTACCAAAATGGCTAGATCATTTGATGTAACCTCATAACAGGTCCTTGTTGAGATTGACTTACCTTTATAGGTTGTGCCTACACATGTGGTCAGTACATTATCAGTTATACCAAACATGAGAGTCTTTGATATGTTATTGGGATGACCTTTGATACATACATTTTACACATAAGGTGTGTTAAATATATTCATGCCAATAAGGTAATTATCATTTGTATAATTACATATAAACATACACTTGAATAAAATAATTTTATACCCAAGAAGATAATTATCAAACCTACTAAGGTTAATCCTACATGAAAGGGTAATCAAGAAGAAACCCCATTTCCTAAGTGGCCAGTACTTGATATACCATTGCATCAAAGATACACATTGGATTTTTTAGAATCTTCATCTATTACTACACAACATATTTCGTTACCCAAAGAAACCAAACATGTTCCTATTTATGCTATTACAAAGAAACCATAGATCACTCAATGATGGGATTCACAGACCCCTATTACTTATATTATTTTCCCACAACCATAAATTCCTAGTATACATGCATAAAGAATCACATATCATATAGTGCCATATATTACACCTATAAATGTTCCTTGGTATTACCACATTTTTATTACAATAGGTTCTAATTGGGGAGACACCTATGATCATACCTTGGATGAGATCATAAGATAAACTTTTCTTTCAAATATTCAAGAAATACTAACAAAATAAAACATTAAAAAATACAAAACTATTCAACATTTCCATATCCTATTATCTCCTTGGCATTTATGTTGTTGGTTCCATGTTGGTAGCATATCATTTATTTTTATATACACACATATGTTTCACACATATTTTTAGTGTGATACATGCATATATAGGCACATGATATATGTGAATATGTATGTTGGGCCTTCCCTCTACTCACATCATCAATACATTGGGGGCATCATTTTCATTGATAATTATACATTTAGGTTGCATTATTATATAATCATTTTCATTATCATTTTTGATATTATATACTTTCACATGCCTTGATGTATGCTTAGATATTTCATAGTGTACTAATATGATATGTAATTAATGTTTTTTGTTAACACATATATCAAGGGACTAGTATGATATGTTCATGTTAGTTTCTTATGATTATATGCTTTGATTTTTTCACTTTCTTGAGTGTGTTCCTTGCCTTATATTGTTTTGAACTATATTACTTGTTCAATAATTTGAATATGCTCAATTGCTTGTGGCCCTCATACCTATGTTTTCCTATTGTGACATATACAGATGTCATAGTTTGTTGTATGCATCCATTTGAACATTTTTTTCTATGCTTTGTGTAAATTTGACTAAGTCATGTTCCTTTAATTGTGAGACATTCTAACATTCCCCTTATATGAGGTTTCCTTGGACCATTTCATGTTGCTTCAAATTTGAGTTTTCTTGTGTGTGTGATTGATTAATGTTTAAGTTTTTACTATTACTCACAATATGTTTGCATGATTTAAATCATGCATTTTAGGACTTGATATGATCACATACTATGGTACTCATTATTATATCTACCTAATAATGTTACTCCTATGTGATACATAATACCTACATAGATTATACTATTATCTTATTCTTTTGAGGTAAGGTAACTACCAATTTATACTTCCCTTCATCTCAAAATTAGGGGTATATCAGTAGAGGTATGTCATAGAAGCATGGATTCTAAATTTTTCATAGTTTTAGATTATAGTGGGGGAATGTTATGGAACATGTTATCCATACTTACACTAGTTCTTAGATTATTCAGATTCAATGGAGGCATCTCATGGGAACATGTCATCCATACCTTTTTTTTAAAAAAAATTACCCAAATTTCATAGTTTTAGATACACATTTGTGGTAACATTATATACATTGGTACCATTGTTATACCCATGGTTTAGCTTGAGACATATATGAGGTGCATATTCCATGAAAATAGTACCTTGCAATTGTAAAATCAAATAAGCTTTTAGATTTCAAATACTACAATTGATTGTTTTCATACCCAAGATACAAAATTAAAAACTTTATTGAGCCATTTTATTGCAGTAGTTGGTTCACCTTTTGACATGGTCTAGGTGATTAAATAACTCAATCTTACCAAGTTTATAAGTTATATTTGATTAAATAATCTATCTTCACCAAATATATAGTGTGACTTTATTGGATCACTCATACTCATCAGGTTATAAGTATGATTGGGTTGCATGATTGAGATATGATCAATGGTCATGTGGAAACTTGTCTTTTTGCCAAGGTTGGGGCATGTTGCCCTCATGTGTGTGTGTGTGTGTGTGTGTGTGTGTGTGTGTGTGTGTGTATACACACACACACACACACATACATGAACTTGTAAGTTTATAAATTGACCTAATCTTATGTCTAAGGCTTCATAAGAAAGCATATCTTCAAATTAAATTTAAAAAAGTCAAGATGGTTGCCTCGATACATAGGTGTAATCCTAACCTTGCTATATTTAATTCAATAATTTCAAATTATTTCAATTTTATAGTACATGCAGTGATTATATAGTATAACATGCTCTTGGTTGTAGGTTAGTCACTATAAAAACACTCAAGTTGGACTCACACAAAGGAAAGGTGTGTTATACACACCCATGTACACATTACTTTTCCTTTAAACTAGCAATTTAATTACTAGATTAAAGGGGGGAATGTAGACACTAAAAATGAATTATATATCACCTCAGTCTTGTACACTTAGAAAATGTCTATATTGGATGTAAATTTTAGTTAAAATATCTTCCCACTACTAAAATGCTTGTGTTAACTATCCCTTTATTATAAATTGCTTATATATTAGTCTGACCATTGTTATTATGATGACTAGACCTTTCATATAGTGCAAAAATTTATAAACATGATCATTATCAATCTCACAAGTTATAGACCTGCACATGTTTTTTATCTTCTCAAACACTTACATGTTATCTATATACATATGCCGATGCTAGTGGCCCTTTTCAAACTAATTTTATTGTGCCCAAAAGTCATCCAATATTCAAATGAAACATATTCTAATGGTCAATCCAAGTGATTTGGTGTGATATATTTTTAAAATGGATTGGTATATCTACAAGATCAAACCTCATTCATTCCTCACCTAATAAATACTAAGAACTCAAAAGGTAACTTATCAAAAGTATTGAATCAAGCATTCAAGTGAGAAACATACCATATTCATCCCTATTTCTGTATTATGCATAGGAACAATATCCCTATAATTCTAAAGTAATGAAGAAGCATCCCATGAGAAACATTTTCTAAGTTACAATCTATGTCACTCTATGTACTTTATTATCACACATTACATTCTTATGCACACACAAGACACCACGTAGGGTATAAATACATAATATTGATTCCCCATTTAGACTATTAGATATATAGGTAGTCTCCATTGATAAAAGGGTCCTTGGGGTAACTCGACACCATGTGCTTACTAACTCATTTTCCCATTGTCACTCCTAGGGTGAGGAAGATAGGTTTGATCATTTAATAAATAAAAATAAACTATGAACATGATATGTACACATAAAAATAAAAGGAAAAAACCTAGAAGGCTCTAGGTGGTTGCATCTAGATCCAGTCTCTATTCCATAGTGAACACCTATATCCAACTTAGATACCAACATTGATGCAAATGTATGAACTTGATGTAATAATCTGAGGCCATAGAGTGCAAAGTTACAAAATATGATGATTTTTTCTAGAATCTTGATCCAGTTCACTTCTAACCTATTCAAACCTAGATATACATATGCACAATTAACTAACTAAGTACTCATATCTCTAATTTATTGTAATATCAATCAAAATTTGTATTATCTATTTTTACCATATCTAAATATTATAAATTTATAATATTAACTCTTTGAGTTTACAAATTAATTAGATTACTATAGATATATTTATCACCCTTGTGCTTATTCATTTCTATATTCTTAATCTTATTTTACCATTGTACTAAAATTAAATTTATAGTTAGATAACTATGAGTTAAATTTATATAATACATTTGAATAATTTATAACCTTAATCTTTCACATTTGGAAAATACCTATCATGGTTATACCCTTCACTTTAAATACCTTCCCACTATCGAAAGGATCATGTTCACTATCTTTATGCCAAATTGCTTATCTCTTAGTCTTCCACTATTATTATGATGACCAGGGCTTCTATATTGTGTAAAATTGTATAAAATTAATCATTATAATTATCTACAATTTTTAGACATGTACCTATTTTATATCTTCCTAGACACTTATGTCCCAGTTGGATGCCTATGTTGATGCTAGTGTCCCTTTTCAAACCAAGTGTCTAGTGCCCAAAAGTCATCCAATTTTTAAATGAAACATATTTTAATGGTTTTACTAAGTGATTTAGTATAATGTATTTTTAAAAGGGATTGGTATATATAAAATATCAAGCCTTGTTCATTCCTCACTAATCAAATTCAAATAACTCATAAAGAAACTTACCAAAAGCACTCAATCACACATTCAAGTGAGTAAAATTGACATGTACATCCTCGTTTCCATATTAGGCGTAACATCAATATCCCCACATATCTAAAGTATTGAAATAGCATCTCACGAGCCATATTTTCCAAAGTTAAAATCTAAGTCACTCTATGTACTTTATTATCACACATTGCATCCTTATGCATACACAAGACAACACATGGAATAAAACTACACAAGTCTAAGGCTCTCTTCAAACTATTGGCTATGTAGGTAGCACCTATTGATATAGGGGTCCTTGGGGCATATCAACACCATGTGCCCATTAACCCATTTTCCCATAATCACTCCAAGGGTAAAAAATATAGGGTTTGATAATTTGATAAAGAACAACAACATATGCACATGATCTATACACATCAAAAGATAGGAAACAAAAAACCCAGAAGGCTCCAATCATTCACATTTAGATCTAATCAATATTCACTATTAGACACATGCATTCAAAATTAGACACCATCATCAATGTAACTATCTAGACCTAACACAAGTTTCTAAGGCCACATAGGGAAAATTATAGAATCTTATAATTATTTTAGTATCCTCATCTAGTTCGTTTCTAGCCCATTTTAGCCCATATCAGCATATGAGTAGTAAACTAGTTGTGTACCCTTGTTTATAATTTATTACAATATCAATCAATATATGTACTTCCTATTTTTATCATATCTTAGTATTATAATTTTAAAATATCTTTTATCTAAGTTTAAAAAATAATTAGCCTGATATAGATCTATTTATCACCCTTATACTTATTCATTTCTATATTCTTAACCCTATAGTTTACCCTTGTACTAGAAATTAATTCAAGGTTAAACATTTGGTGAACTTGACCTTTGTGTCTTTGTATGAAAAACCCTAATTTGGCTTAGGGTTCCTATTTTTTATGATTATTGTAATTTATTGTAAATTATGAATTTTTCATTTATAATCAATAGGAAATGTTAATAGAAAAATGTCTTTTCAAATGAAAGATAAATAAGCATTAGTTACTCAACTTAAAAATATAAATATATTAATGGATGTGTTTTTGTATGTTGCAAGATATGAAATTAATAAGCATGCTAAGGCTAAGTCTTTCTCACCTAGTGATGGTGAATTCTTAGGTGGTATTACAATTAATTCTATACCAATAACCCTCCCCTTGAGAACATCACCAATTCATACTTATAATGGCGGCATGAGATATATGTTTACACCATTGTTCCTAAAAAATATCCTACTAGTGTTACATATTACATGGGAAAAATTAATAATTTAATACAATTACTAATTTCAATTCCTATATCCACTCAAACTATAGGTACACCTCCTTTGATGACTTATCAAGATTCAAAACTTAGTTTTCAAGATGTGCAATATCTTGTACAAAATATAAAACTTTTGTAATCCAAGGTTAAAAATATTGAGCAAAATTTAAGGAAATCACCTTATGATATTGGTTCACAAGAGGTGTTTCATAACCCTTTTGCACCTAAAATATTTTTACACCCCATGACAATTGGTTTTGTTGTACCTAAGTTATAATTTTAAGATGGAAAGGGTGATCTTGAACATCTTCAATATTTTTATGCAATATGCCTTGAGGCTAATGTTAAAATTTTAACTAAATTATTTCTAAGGAGCCTCAAGGACTATGCTATAAGGTGGTTTAATGAATTACCAATCTAATTAGTAAAGCATTCAAACCTCTTGTATATAAGTTTTTGGCATACTTCTCTATCAACATTACCTAAAAGGTTTCCTATGCCCAAATTACAAAAATCCAATAATGAACCAGTGAGCCTATCAATGAATATGTCTTAAGATACAAGACAATGTTGGCTAAAATTATGAATCCAATGGTAGGTAGAGATATTAAAGACATTTTCAACAATATATTGCATGCCCCATTACATGTTTCCATTGTTTTCAAAATTTTCAAATTTATTGATGATTAATGCCATATTGTTCATGATCATGAAATGAAAATCATCTCATTAAACAAAACTAAGTATGTATAAAGCATAATAAATTCATAAAATACCAAGCTCAATATAAAACCAAGTTATAAGGTAAAAAAACATAATCTAAAAAGGAAACAACCACTATGGTCAATGTAGTGTCACAACAACCTAATCGGCTTGTTTTATCTAATGCACCAAGGAGATAATTTGAATGCTTACTTGAGTATCCATATTTATTACTTCCAAATATTGTAGAGTTCCATGTCATATCTCTCAATCATCATATAGAGGTTGATACAATTCTACCTCTAAATAAAGAATATGATTTAAATGATTATTATGACTATCACCAAAGCCCTAGACATTCTATGAACAAACATTTTACCTTGAAGAACAATATCTAAGATCTTAAAATTGACCAAAAAATTACATTAGATCATCCTCTAAAGGAATCATACTCACAACTTGGTGATCACTAGAATTAGAAGATATTTAACAACCCTTTACAAGACCACTTAAATAAGAAACTAGAAGTGAAAGTGGCATACAATTCATATCCTTCTCCACCACATTATGGGTCCTCATTGAAAGTATTATTGGTAATTATACATTACATATACCTCCCATGGTTCATATACCTTTAATTAATTTTGATGACAATAAGATTATGGATGATGACTTAGATATTCATTCGATAATACTTTGATCACCATACTATACACAGTGTTATTATTGAAAATTGTGTTAGTGATATTTTTTGCACTATGACATTACTTACACATTTGGGATATACACATGATGATTTACACATTTCAACCAAAATGGTTAAAGCATTTGATGGAACTTCACAACAGGCCTTGGTGAGACTAACTTACCTTTACATGTTGGCCCCACTCATATGGTCACTACACTCTTAGTTATACCATACACATGAGTATTCTATATGTAATTGGTATTACCTTTGATGCATATTCTCTAACCATTACTTTCTATAGTACATGGGTGTGTTAAATACATTCATGCCAATAGGGCAATTAATGTTTTTAGAATCACATATGAACATCCAATTAAACAAAATAATTTTATACCCAAGCATTTAATTATTAAACCTACTAAACTTAATATATTTTTGAAGGGTAAGAAATAAAAAATCCCATTTCCTAGGTGGCCAATACTTGATATAATATTGCATGAGAGATACACATTAGATTCCATGGATCCTCATCTACTATTACACAATATATTAAATTATTTTAATGTAGGATATTTTTTATTGTATTTTTTCCTACTCAGATATTCCATGTCATTTGGATTTCCTACATTTATGGATAGTCTTGCTTAGGTTTGTAGTCATAGGAGTTACTTTGACCTGTCTTATGTCATAGTAGTTATCTTATGCCTCATTCATTATGGGAGGTACTCTATTGACTAACTATTCTTAGACCAGGAGTTAAACTTTATTTTTAGGAATCCTTAACCACCTTTCATGGAGGAGTTACATCCACTCCTATTTGTACTTGTATTTCCTTTAGATTATCTAATTCAAATGTATTAAGTTGGAGCTTAACTTGGTTGTGTGCAAATTAGTCTTTGTGTTTTTGTAATTTGTAGCTATTTGAGTTTGCCCAGATTTGGCCTTCATGCAAATCATGTATTCCAGTGCACTTCCATGAACCAGAAGATCCATGGCATCCATGATATGGTATTAGAGCCACATTGGTATCACTAGTGTTTGGTGCATTTCTGCAATTAATTTTGAATTCTAGAGTAATTCCTTTTTTAATATATTTTTTTTGTTATTTATGGTTTGGCATCATATGTCTTAGATATATTGAAATCTCCTTTATTTAATTCTTTGGCATTGGTTTTCTATGATCTGTGTTGGATCTATATATTGAAACTACACTAGATGGGAGTGGTATTGGATCTGAGGAGATAAAGGCATCAAAATCTGCTAATAGGTGTTGAAAAGGGAGACATTTGAGGTACATCATTGTAAATTAACATTTTTTGTCTTTTTCTCAACTTGATCTATGTTGAAGGAGAGAAGGGTTTTCTAGATTTGTACTTTTCTACTATGTTGGATCTGTGATAGGCATTAAAAATCAGCATTGGCATCCTTTTTATAACATTAGCATCCTTTTTATAGCATTGGCATCTTTTTTTGGCACTTGGCATTAGTTTTTATATTATTTTGACCTACATCAAAGGAGAAGAGAACAATTTTATGATACTAAGCATTAGATTCTAAGAGGATTAAGATTTGTTGGATGCTATTGGTAGTGGCTCTGTATATTTTAAGTAACTTTGGGTTTGAATTTTTCACTTGGTACCCTTTTTTGGTGAAATTCCTCCTTATTGGGCCCATGTCCAGCTTCTTATTAAATTTGGTAATTGATTTTTATATTTTTTGCCTTTAAATGACTTTATAAAAACTCTACAACATCATATAGTATGTTAAAAATCAAAGTCTTTTGAAAATATTTTAAAAAGAGTGTAGTCATATAAAATGTGAAAATTGGTAAATTGAACATGGTTAAAGACACCCAACCCATAGGTCCCTCTTGCTTGCTCTTATGACCCTCATAGGCATATTTTCACTGATTCCCAATCATTTATATCCTTCTAAAATTGATCCCAACTGAGCCAAACCCCTTCTTTCATGACTAATCCATCCCCCCAAGTCTTGTTAGCTTAAGATAATAACACCAAACTTAGATAATAGAATTGGTGCCACTCCTATCCATGGATATCCTATCCAAGTGTAATTTTGGCCCCAATAGTTAGTTCCTTCTAGTTCCCCATCCTTATCCTTATTGAGCTAATGTGAGCATATTCAACCCATGACCAATATATCCCTATAGAAGTCCATTCAAAGATCATTTAGAATGGGTTGACAAATATCACTAAGTATGAATACAAGCAATACTAATCAAGCAATCTTCCCTATTCTCTTCATACATCCAACCAATATACTTAAAATATTATTCAAATCCTTACACTAGTCCATATCCACCTTAAGTACATCTAGTTTAGAATTTTGCATATTCATACACTCAATTATAAAAAGCACATCAAGTGGGAGAACTATATATGGATTAATCCCCAGTCTCTTCATTGGTAATCAAAATCTCTTCTTCAAACTCTCTCTCATCATCTTCATCCACTTCTTTGAATGTTTCTTGTAAATTAACATTTTGCTCATCATGTATTATATCAATAACTTCTATGAATTTTCATTTGGAATGAGACTCTATTTGAATGAAATATAACCATCCTGGGCTTCTTACATCATCAATTATAAATTATTGGTTCATTTTAAGAAGGGAAAAATATAGCTCATCCATCTCTAATAAAAATTATCTTGTATTTATGTGTACAAATCCATACTCATCAAATTATATTACAGATGGTTGAATCCACTTAAATTTTAATAATATAGGACTATTTTCACCAAAATCCACTTTAATAATTTCTTGGATGAATCCAACATAAAATTTCTTCTCAATTTCATGAAGAAACTTAGCACTAACAACACAATCATAATTTGTCTTTCCTTTGTATTTTTATTCCACTCTTAAATGACTACCATAGTCCCACATTCCATTAAAATGCATAGCCCATAAATGTGAATATTGTGAAAGCTCACTTTCCTCCCTTTTTATATCTTGAACTTCTTCTTTTTCATCACTGATTGCATTAGCAATCCATTCTTCAAATTTTGGAAAAGAATCACCTCCAATCAAAACATGATGTCTGTGCTTTTTAGGTCGATGTTGCATCCAAGCTTGATTATCTTATTCATATTTTATACATAGAATATTGATTTATAAATATTAATATTAATAATATAAATGTGTAAATGCAATTGAGTAAATAAATTATTGTGTAATTTTTTTTACCTATGCCACTTATTGAATGAACATGTGATTTGAAGAATATAGGCATGTATCACACTTATTTGTTGATGTGATATCTTGAAAAGACATCCATTTCCTTCTAATACTTCACCTTAAACTCTCTCATCTTCATCATCATCCCATACATGTTGATTCACATTTTTAAAATCCTTCATATATCCTGTACAAAATCCCATGGCCTCTTGTATTGAATATCCCTCATACATGCTACCTTCCATTTTTTCCCTAGTATGAATAAATTTTATCAAAACCTTCATATATCATTTTATATGATACATCATTCTCATTGGGACACAATTCTTAGTTCATATTCCATATGTATCAAAAGATGCATATAAATGTTAAAGATTGTTGGTGTAAATTCCCATTCCAATAGACAAAGAAATTCAACAACCTCCTCCCTAAAACTACCAAAGTTCAAAGGATATAATACATGTAAACTCATTATCTTTAATATTAAGCCCAACCTTATAATTTCTAATCTTGGCACCTTTGCCAAACTTGATATATTTACCACAATAGGTAAAATATTCTAAATTATGACATGATAGTAATGGGTCTTGAGGCCTCTTAAGCCATTAATGTTAGTTTTTATTTTAATACTAATACTTACATATCCAATGGGAAAGTGAGTCTAAGACATCAAGTGTAATAATTGTGCACATTGTTCCTTTGTCTATACATAAGGAGCACTAGGTTTTCTATATTTTTCATCATCACATTTTTCAACCCAAATATTTCAATGAATCTTTATTTTTCAAAAGTCTTCACGTGATGAAATAGTATCAAAAACACCAAAAAGAGTTTCTATAATAGCATAGGCAATATTTTTCTTAGTATGCATGAAGTCAACAATATGCCTACTAGCTATATCCTTAAAGTATGACAACTTATAGAATATGCAAAACCATTTTACACTACTTTAATTACATGGATCATACATACTATTATTAATCTCATAATTTTCAATAAATGACATTATTTATTTTCCATTCTCAATAATGTAATTGCCCGTTATTAGCAATGATGCTTCATGATTCTCTTCTTGACCATTGAAACGTGTTTTTTGTCAATGATATGGATGATCCATTTTAAGGCAAGCATGATTTACATAATAAATAAACTTACACAAAATTCTTTAGTGCCTCACAAAATCCTTAAATTTGTAAGCAAGACATAAATGGTGTCCATGAACACTTAGACTAGATAATGTGCCATATGTAGGAAGATCATGAATCATAAATAATAAGGAATCTCTTAAAGTGAATTTGATTGAACTAACATCCATTAAAGATTGAGTTGCTTCAATTCCTTTACATAATTCCATTATCTCATCATATAATGGCTCTAGATAAGCATTTATTACATCTGAAGTCACACTTTTCTTTCCTGGTATAATCAATGATAGCATTAAGAAAAATGGTTTAGTTGCTAACCATGGAGGCAACTTATAATTTATTGAAAACACTAGCTAAGTTGACCATTTAGTACTTTCATCTAAGAATGGGTTCACCACATATAGATCCAAACCTAACCTTATAATTTGAGGATCTTGAGAAAAACCATGGAATCTATTATAAAATTCCGTCCACATCTTATAATCAAGCATATGTCATTATTTTCCATCAATGCTCTTATTTTGGTCATGCCATTGCATAACTTTAGCAATGTCTCTGCACCTATACATTTAGAGTAATCATGGGATTATATTGAAGTTGTGAATAACCTTTTTAGTAACCACAACTGATTTCAACCCTTGTCTATACCTCACTTCATGAAATTTCAGACATTCACTCTCAATTACAAGATTATTTTGAAATAATACACAACCATTCACACATGTGTGGATGTTTTCATACCCTAAGCCTAACTTAGTGATTTTATTTTTACATTGACTTTGTTTTTTTGGGAATGTAGAGTCAGTTGGTAAAAAAAAACTTAATAATTCCAATAATTGATCTATAGTCTCATTTGTCCAACCAAACACCATTTTTAAGTTAAGAATTTGAAGGATTATTGTCAAAGAAATTAACTTGTAATTATCATACATAGGATTTAAATGATCCTCCATAAATGTGGCCTAATCATTGTTTAGACCCTCATTCAACATTCTATCAACTTCAAACCCTTCATCTAACATTGCTACTTCTTCATCTATGTTTGGTGCCACTTCATCTATGTTTGTTGCCTCTTAATCTCTCACACTCTAAAATTCGATCATATATTCATAATAATTATAATCCTAATGGATTATACCGCTATGCCCATATCTTATCATATGTTGATAAATCGGATTTATTTTTCTCACCTTTCCACCAAGACAATCATTACATGGACATGGATATTTATCCATATCCCTCTCATTGTATACTCTCTCATCAAATGCATGGTATTGATCCATATTCAATCTTAGACGTTGATCCATCTATAAATTTCTACACATAGAAACAAAAATCTTTTGTGGAAAATTTTGAGAAACCAAAAGTTCAATATTTTTTGAAAATATTATGAAAAATTTAGATTTTTTAAAAAAGTAAAAAAATTTAGACTAAGAGACAAAAAATATTTTTTTAATTGAAAGGCATTTCCATAGCAATAGATTTATAGAGAGAAAATGAAATAGAGAGTTTAACTAATGAATTATAAAAAATAGATTTTTGTAGTTTATATTCAAATTTATGATTACATTACATAACACATCTTTCAAAATCAAAGCATTACTTCACATTGCATAACTAATAACTAGATGCTAATAGATGACAAAATTTCAATTATAATATAGTTTTTACAAATTCAACCTATTTAGTTATGCAATTACTTCAAATTTCCTAAATAATAACTAGGAGTAGCTACCAATTACATTTTCTTATCATGGCATTCCATGAGACCACATTTCTTTGAGGCATTTTTTCAAATAGTTCACTACCTTCTCTATGCTACCACATTTTTCATACATGTCTACCAAATAATTTTATAAAATATTTCATTTCCTTTTTGTTATGGCTAAAATCCTAAAATAAGTGCTTTCAAACAATCTATGGATGCTTGGAAAAAATCTATCAAATCATAATAGTAAGTAATAGCATAGACAAGGCAGTGAACTAGTTAAAAAAAATGCCTCAAACAATGTGGTCTCATGGTGATGGAATTCCATGACAATCCATAAAAATTCACTTGTCATGGCATTCCATCACCATGAGACCACATTTCTTTGAGGTATTTTTTCCAAAAATTCATATAATTCATCCTAAGAGTCCATATTCTTTTTACAATTATTATAAGTGTCATTCATAATCATCCCATATCATGTTCATGTGAAAGACATTTATATTTTGATCATTGATTTTTTTTTGTCTCTTACCATAACCCCAAAATACATTAAAATATCTTTGGTGGGTGTGTGGGAACCAAAGGAAGTGAAAATAAAATTACCACTTCCCTGCAACACGTAGGAACTTCACTTACAATGTTGTGATATATAGAAACTAGTTAATGTATCCTCATGGAGGTCTCAAAAGTAATTGGTGGGATAGCGGTAAGAGTTTGAGTAGTATATAATATTTCACCATGACCTCATGATAAAACAATTTTTGACCTACAGTGATGCGATAAGAGAAAATATTAAAGGTTCACCACAACCCCATGGTAGATAAGAAGATAAATGGTGGTATGACTATAAAGGCTAAGTCAATAGATAACACATACTGTAGTCCCATGATAGTTCTGGGAAGGTCTTTTGGACTAGTGGTAAGTGGTAAAAGTTATATAAAGTATGTCCCACACTCCCACAATAATTTTCTACACAATTCTCTTTTGTTTTTATATATTGAAAGACTGATTATTTTAATTTTATGCAAATACCTTTAATCTATTTTACAATCTCATGTATTATCCATGCACTTATTGATCCACTTGATATTTAATTGATTAATATTTTTATATCACCTTCTATTATTACCTTTTTCAATCCCTTCAACACTACTATATACATCCCCTTTAAGAGTGCCATGTTGTGTCCACCTGATTATTTTCATCATTCCTAATATCTAATGAGCATACAAGACAAGGTTGACCTTGGTGGTCCCTCAAGATTCCTCCACTGCTTATTATTATTAGATTACCTTATTTTATAGAATTCTATTTTTTGGAATTTTTAGTTGATACATGATATTTTTTTTTCCTTAGGAAAAAATCATAATTTCATATTTAAAAATAGGAAATTGGATAATATCATATGCATTTAAAAGCATACCATTGGATGAAATGCATGGATATAACCATAAAAAAACCCAAACATAGAAAGATTTGAAGTGTAAGTCACTCAAAGAAAAATAAACCAATATAAAAAAATGTTTGTCAAGTAGACAAAAAAGATGTTAAAGGTAAATAAGTAGCCTTACCACATTAGTCTCATCTAACTAAGTATTAGAGTGAGCATTCATATTCATTCATGGAGTTAATTTTGATTTGGAGTGTTTTGTTATAATCGATGGATTGTTTTCTTTGTGTACATGAACAATATTTTGTTGTGTATTTATTTAGACAATCCACCTATAATATGATTGATCACAACAATCAAATAGTTATTGTGAAACCAATTCATTAGCTTATTTATCATCCCATATCATGTCCATGTGAAATACATTTAAATAGCTTTGGTAGGTGTGCGAGAACCAAAGGAAGTGAAAAAATAGTTACTACTTCCCCAAAACATGCATGAACTTCACTTGTAGTGTTGTGGCATATAGAGACTAGTTACTGTGGCCCCATGGATGTCTCAAAAGTAATTGGTGGGCTAGAAACAAGAGTTTTTATAGCATATAATATTTCACTATGACCCCATGATAAATAAAATATTGACCTATAGTGATGTGATAAGAGAAAATAATAATGGTTCACCACAACCCCACGATGGATAAGAAGATAAATGGTGGTATGGTGGTAAGGGCAGACTATTATTTTAATAAATATGGTGTATATATGGTAAGGCGGTTTAATGTTACTATAACTTTATATGAGTTAGATGGATGACCTTTGATTGGACTTTTATGAAATAAAATTGGAAACTATATTTAATTTGAGATTGGTGGATTGGTTATGGCCAGTTTAGGGTATTTTAAAATGGTTCCCTAAGTTTTATTTATATTTATATATGTATACTTAATTTTTTTAAATGAATGATATTAGTATTGTGGTTGATTTTAAAATGTGGAGACCACCTTTTAAAAGTTTCATAATAGTTATTAAGTTATTTTATGTTTTTGATATAATAGTGTATAATCTCATAACATTTCATGACATTATTTTATGATCATTTGTCATCTATTATAATTATCAAATTTGAATTCAAAGTCACTTATAAATATATAAGTGTTGTAACTCATTTCACACAAGCATTATCAATTACACACTTAACTTTAAACATATTCATAATATATGAGACACATATTTTGTTATTTCAATATTCTCATCAATTTTATTATTCCATCACATAGTGTCTCACTGTTAAAGGGTCAATTAATGGACATTAGCCACCCAAACCCTAATATACATAGTTAGAGATATTAACTCTCTAGAGTCCATACTCTAGATTTTTCATATATTTTCCTTGACACTCTAGGTCTAAAATTTAACTATAAAAGGTACATATACATCAAAACAAATGAATTCTCTACTTGAGAACCCTATTAGGAGCATTTTTTATGATTATGGAAACCATCTCTTACCAAATCCAAATGTTAGAGAAATAATGATCACAACTATAATTGGACATTTCTAGAGTCAGATTTTTTACATAAATTTTATGTAACACTCTATACAATATATGTTATTTCTATTTGTTTTCATATTTCAGAGGTATTTTAGGCTATTTTAAGTGGAAAAATTTATATAAAGTATGTCCCATTCTCTTACCACAATCAAATCCAATGCTTGTGGTGATACAATAAAAAATGAAGGGATGCCAAAGGATCTCACGATCCCATGATAATCAGATCAAAGGTTGGTAGTAATGAAATATGAGGTATAAGGGTTAACATGTATCCCACCATACCATGATGATGTGTATCAAAGCTTGTGGGGTGGTGGTAAGCATTGAAATATGTAGTATAACTATCTAGAAGCTCTCACAGTCTCGTGATAGATATAAATAGGTCCTGTAATGATGTGGTAAAGTATTAAATTTTGAAATGACTATATCACCACTCCATAGTGGTTATAATTGATGCCTCTAATTGAAGTATCCACCTAGCTATTGGATTAGACCAAATCACTGGTCTATGTTTGAAAGACTTGAATGCTGAGATTTATCAATTTCATGGCACAAACTAGAGTAATGGCAAAATGACTAGCTCCATGGTGAAATAAATTTTGGAATTTATTTGTATTTCATCATTCAATAAAATTTAGTGGTAATTTTAGATAAAAAAATTCAAGCTCTATTTGTGCACTTCGACCATATTCCAACCAGGTAAGTCTACCTTATCACTCTCTTCATAAAATTTGGTATTTAGTTTGTTCTTTATTTTTAACTGGTTTGGTAGATCAAGTGACTATCAAAACCCTAGTTCATAAAATCATCAAACTATGGCACCTAAGAAATCTAAATATATAAGAGCACTAAACCCCCTATTCCTAAGAAGTGGTCCCTTTAATAGTCATTGTTGGACATTTTATCAAATTTAGTTGACAAAGTGTATAAGAAACTATTCAAGGATGTAGTAGAGGGGTGTCAGGATGTTAGAGTCCCTATCGTAGGATGAAACCTTTTTTGGTATTTTCGTGAAAATCAAGATGGATAGGGACCATTTAAAAACCCATGGAATTTGAATTTGGCTGAGATTTTGGTGTCAAATATATTCATTGATGTGGACTTGATCAAGATATTGACACATCACTATCATCTAACCACCAAAACTATCAAGTTATTAAATGGGTCACCATTAGTGGCTATGGACAAAAATGCAATCATTGATTTCTTCATGATCAACAAGCAAACCCTCACAAAATCTAATTTGAAGAAGAGTGAACAAGAATATACCAATATGAGAAATACACATAGGAGTGATGAATTGCCCATATACATGAGAAAAGGGGCCAACAATAGAAGGATTTCAATCCCAACCACTGTATTTGAGCCTTTTTCAGTTGATGAATTTATTGTGTATTTAAAAAGGACATATTTTGATATGTGTCAAGTGCTAGGAATTGATGCTCAAGATAGAATTTTAGTTGGCATGATGATGATGGCCATGATAATACAGAACCCAGAGGTCAATATTGAGTATGATTTTGCATCATTTATTGAGAATAAATTACATGATGGATTTTTTTTAAATAAGGGAGAACAAGACACCTAAGGAATTAAAATATTATTATTTGTTGTGTCATTTAATTTTGTATCAGAACAAAAGGAATTGGTCTAGCAGGATGGACTTGAACATGATTAATCAAAAGAGAAATAGATTTCCAACATAGTGTTGGTGTTACAAATGGGACACTCATTATCATAAATATAACTATGTTGTGTTCCATGATAATTTCTCAGTCATAATAATGAATTCAATTTGTAGCATTTTTCCTATATTGACCAAAGAGGTTAGAGAAATGTTGAGGCCTCTTGCTCATAGGCCAGAACAGAGTCACAAACATAACTTTGTTGATTGGTATTTCCTACTTGACCATACTATAATTAGAGTATATGGGTGTACTTAGCCAGCCCATGTATTGACAAAATTTGTGCCAAATAGAATTGTTTTTCTTGAATTCATGTGGCAGATGTTCTAGATGGAGAAAGATGTGATGAAAAATTAAAAAGGGCACATTTCTTCTAGATTCCACTATGTTTGGTGAATAGTATATTATTATAGATACCTTGGAGGAGTTACAATCCTATTTAAAGGCCAAATATTCTTTGAAATTAGGGATAAAAAGGGTTTGTGATCTAGATGGTCACATGAACTTTGTTATACAAGTCATCTTTACCAGGATAGGGATATCCCATCAAATAAATTTGGTTAAGGATGTGATTAGAAATTGTGTCACTTTTGAAGACATATAATAGGAAAATAAAATGTGAAATTTTTCAAAAGATTGAGGATGACAAAGAAAATAAAAACCTAATTTTTTAGGATTTTTTGTTGAAGAGAAGGACCCTTTGAAAAGACTAGATTGGATAATTGATAATTTTGAAAAATATATAGCAAGTCTAAGAAGTAGCCTAAAAAGGATACCAACCTACCTACCAAAAATACAATAAGAGTTATGATTCAAGAACCTAGTCCAGATGCAATGTTAGTGCAAGATCTAGTTGTTCCTGATTCACCACCTACTAAAAGGCAAAAGACTGATGATGTTTCTCCACTAGTTCTATATAAAATGATTGAAGGAGTTGATGACTCTAAGGAGATGGCTAGTATTTTGAGGCATAATGGAGAGGAAGAGGAAGTTGATCAATCCCTTATTGGTCAATAAATAAAAGCACAAACCAAAATTAAGAATGGATGAATAGGCACAAGGTGAGCTTCAACTATAAGAAGATGAAAGGGTTGTGGCTTCTATGAGGTTCATCAAGGACAATGATTTCATAAATACCCCAAAATTCAAATATTTTTGGCTCAAAATAAAGATGAAATAATTTGAATAAAATGTGGAAATAAATAAAATTGGTGATGATGAATCTCAACATGATCAAATTGTGACATAGAATTTCAAGGATTTGAAAATTGATGAAATAAATGTTAGCCTTGATGAGGCTAGACAAATGGTTTTGAAGAGTAATATGCTGATCATCCTTGGCCTTGAATTGAATAAAATACTTTTTTTGGACCAAGTGAGAAATCAAGATGACCCCATGATGGTTTTTAAGTTTGATTATGAGGATGATGTCAGTGGTTGTGGGTTTAACCCAAATATAAAGACTCTAACAATATGGGCCACACATAATAACACCAACAAGACAATATTACTTGATGTAGTCCAACAGTTAAGAGGAATAAATGCGGTGAATTTTTTTAGGATACATTAATGCTTGAAGCTACCACCCTTACTATGCACTCTGTAATGTTCACACAAGCTGTTGTCAAGAAAATGGAGCAAAGATTGCTCGACTATGAAAAAATTCAAATTGATATGAATGATGAAGTGAATAGGTTGTATTTTGAAAATGTCAAACTAAATAAATCATTTAAGGGTGTTGATTCTCAAAGATAAGCAATTATGCCATAGTAATCCCTTATGCCATAAACAACTAGTGATAATATAGTCCTAGTTGATCAGTTGCATGCATTTAAGTTGAAGTTGGAGAAAGAAATTAAAAAATTAAAAAATAAAAATGAGAAGACAAAGGATGAGGCCAAATTTAAAATCCTTGAGGTGTTTGAGAATATTTTGGAATACAGAGTAAAAATAGTTATTGATAAGTTGGGATATGTGCATGAATGATATTCTTCCTTGTCTCAGGCCATTGATTAGTTGAAGGTCAATCTTTCTATTTTGGATCCAATATACAAGAAATGACAACCTGCACACCATATGTTGCTAACCTTGTGAAAAGTTTAATAAAGAGATCCAGGTGCTCTGACCTCACTCAAGCCAACAAATAAGATAGTGAAAATGATCTTGGATGAATTTTAATATATGAATGGTGAGAGCTAGAAAATTTAGTCAAAGATTGATTCTTTTGCTACCTTTAAACACCAATTTATTACTTCTATTTTGACAAAGGATAAAAAATATCAAAGGTTTTGATGCATGAAAAAGTGAATATGGTCAAATAGTTTCTCAAGTCATTGATTTCTTGAAAAAATATCAAAACATAAATATTCTTAGGTTCAATGTCATTTTGGATAGAGTAATTACTATGGATGTTGGATATAGAAAGTTCATAATTAATGTCAAAGTGTTACTGGACAAAATATGGAAATATCACTAGGCTAACATGCTCCAAATCTAAGAATATAAGTGGCCTAATGATTTCATAGTATACCAATGGGAGCATTAGTATTTCATAACTTAAGAATAAGTAGGCCAAGTATGTAGAGGAGCAATGAGCATCAAGCTGGCGTCAACATGGCACCAAATAATCTTAGGCATCCTCTTGTTTTTATGCTTTCCAATATGTATTCAAAATATATTTGGTAGTATTTTTAAGACTTGTCAAAAAGTATATGTTATAATAGATCATATTAAGGGATGGGTATATGAAAAGTCATTTTTTGGAATGTGAAATGTCTAAAGCTTGTAGCTTCCTTCACCCATATAATAAGGAAACCAAGACCTTGGGAAAACTCTTTAGGATTTTGATTTTGGAAAAAGACATCATAAGGCCTATTCTTCAAAGATATATCAATAAAATCAAACCACATTTCTTTAGTGTCATATATCTAGTTCTCATTTGCTTGTTTAATAATTATGTTATACTTTATCTGGTTGTCCCCATTTTTATTTCTCCTTATTATTTGAATTAAGATATCAAGTATATGTTTAGTTCTTCAAAACACATTCACTATTTTTGGGTGGTTTATCTAATTAGGTTTCCTAAAGTAGGGATTAAATTCCATTGAATAGATCATTTTAACTTAGAGGATTCAATTTAGATAATTAAGAAGAACCAGGTAATAATAATCTTACATGTTTATCCAAAACATAAACAATCCCATTCCAAGTAATTTGAGTTGTGGCTATATAGAAAGCACAATTTTTTCTATGAATTGACTCCATTACCCAATTTTTGAGAAAGGCACCAATCAATTATTTTCCATAATCATTTCCTTGTATCATATTCAAAAATTCTAATTTTAATTTCTATTGTGTAGGATTAAGAGTAATAGTTGAATAGAAAATTAAAAAAAAATCTAATTCAAATCATATGCCAGTTTGGATTAGGGTGAATTGGATGATTCAATTGAAAAAATTACATAAATCCATTAATTTTCTATGAAGTTACCAACAAATTTAAGGAGTAACTAATCGTTGGTGAATATAAGGTAACACCTACCTGGGAAAAGTAGAACCTAAAGTGTAGAGAATCCTAACCACTTGGGTTAATTCTATCAATTAGCCAAAGTGGTTGCATAACCTAATCATAAATCATGGCATCCTTTTATTTTGTATACTAAAAATTTGATAACCAATAAAAGGCTTTGAAAATTTTAAGAAAAGTAACTTGCATAGATCCACGTGATGCCCATGCATTTATCAAGATGGGTGAGTTATTAATATTTTTAGACCTTAGTGCAGCCTTAGATTCTTCTAAGATACCAAAGTCTCTTCTAAATAAGAGAAAATAAGTACCCATTTAATTGTTAAACAACATTGGGGTTCTTCATTTTGAGCGTGATGAATTAGAGTTGGCTCAACAAACTTTTATGAAGGGATTAGGAAATGATGTTCTACCTCTAAATAAATCTTTGTGGCTAGTTTTGTGAATTTTTTACTTGTAGGATTCTCATATTTAGTGAAAAAGGTAGTGTTCATGAAGGAATGGAAAAGATGCGTAGAGCATTTGAATTATACCCATACTATGCAATGGTATTGAATTATTTAGAAAACCATTTTTTCTTCAACTAAGATAGCTCTTGTTTCAACTGACCAGTCTCTCATGAAATCTTGTTCATATTATAATCTTGCACAATATTATCATAGTAAAGGTGATTATGACACCAATGGTAGCTACTACATGGCATCAATTAAGGAAACCCAAAAACCACAAGATTTTGTGGACATGTTTAATTGAAACTAAGAGATCTTAAGAGTTCTCTCTCAAATTTTGAAAAGGTTCTAGAGGTCCACCCTAAGAACTATGAGAGATTAAAAGATATAAGCCATATATATGCTTAGCAAGGGTAGGCAGAGAAGGCTTTGGAAATTTTAAGAAAGGAAACTCATATAGATCCACGTGATGCCCTTGCATTTATCAAGATGGGTGAGTTATTAATATCATCAAACCCTAGTGTAGCCTTAGATTCTCTTAAGATAACAAAGTCTCTTGTGAAGAAGAGTAGAGAAGAAACACCCATTAAATTTAAAAAAAAAATTGGGGTTATTCATGTTGATCGTGATGAACTATATTTGGCTCAACAAACTTTTATGGAGGTATTAGGAAATGGCATTTGGGTTGAATTCATAAATAAAATCCATAGTGCCAATTCTATAGTTTTTTTTTTGTGCACTTTAAGGATATGGAATTATTCCAATGACTAGAATAAGGTGGTATTTTAATGAAGTTATAAGTTCAACTCCCATATGATCCAAAATGTGTAGAATAAAATAATGAAAAAATAGTCCCCTAAACCTTAAATTGTCTGTATGGTTCTGGTACTCAGTTACCTATGTAACTACTATAAGTTGCCAATTAGAAAGCTATAGATTTTCTGTTTAATATAATGAGGGTTTCAAATTACCTCTAAATTTGATATAGAGGCAATCCCTAAATCTAAATTCACTATAGAGGGCCTCGTCGACTTCAAATTCTTTGCAGTAAACTCCAAATTTCTTGCTTGCCTTTTCAAAATTCTGCAAGTCCTCTCCAAACAAGATTTATCACCCATACATATAGCTACTATAATTCAAAATGTCTTAGTGCTAGGATAATTACCAAATAAAAAAATGAGGAAATATTCAATGAATAATGAATTACATGCAATACACTCCCATCACAAATATATTTTTAAGTTTCATCTAATTTGTATTACCATGAGTAACTATTTAGTCATTTTTTTTTATCAATAAATTTTTTATTTAATGACCAAATTAGTCATTTATTTACTCATTTATAGTTGATTTACAAAAAATTAGTATAATTTAGACATTTTTAGTTGTTATGACTAAAAGTTCTAGTTATGTAGTTATTTATTTGCCAAATTCTACTAGTGTTTCTATGCTTGTTTGTTCCTCATTATTTACACTACCATGATCTACATCATGAATTATCTTACTTTCTTGGATGCCATGATGGAAATCATGCTCCATCCCTATTTGAAAATTAATAACTAACTAAACTTCCACTTTTAGTTCTAATTCAGTACATTACACATGCTATTATATATATATATATATATATATATATATATATATATATATATATATATATATATATATATATATATATATACATATATACCCCTAATGATATAACAATCTCTCATTACAATCCATGTTATATCTTGAGATATCTTGTCAATTATCATTTTTATATCATGTATCTTTGAAGCATAACACACTTACAAGGCTCTTTCTTTTGAGGGTAGTCATTACAGGGTCTTCATTCCTACCCTCAAAAGAGGGGGCAAGAAATAGGGGTTTTATCACAAAGAGCAGATCTCCTAATGGTAAAAAATCCATGTTTTAGAACACCTAGAATAATAACCAAATATCAAAATAGTCATAATAGACTATGAAAATAGTGAAAATGTTAAAATAGTCATCATATTTAGCCCAAGATAACATCACCAAGATTGGACATATATATATATATATATATACCCCTGATGATCTAACAATCTCTCATTACAATCCATGTTATATCTTGAGATATCTTGTCAATTATCATTGTTATATCATGTATCTTTGAAGCATAACACACTTACAAGGCTCTTTCTTTTGAGGGTAGTAATTATAGGGTATTCATCCTACCCTCAAAAGAGGGGGCAAGAAATAGGGGTTTTATCACAGAGATCAGAGCTCCTAACGGTAAAAAAATCCATGTTTTAAAACACCTAGAATAATAACCAAATATCAAAATAGTCATAATAGACTATGAAAATAGTTAAAATGTTAAAATAGTCATCATATTTAGCCCAAGATAACATCACCAAGATTGGACATATATATATATATATATATATATATATATATATATACCCCTGATGATCTAACAATCTCTCTTTACAATCCATGTTATATCTTGAGATATCTTGTCAATTATCATTGTTATATCATGTATCTTTGAAAAATAACACACTTACAAGGCTCTTTCTTTTGAGGGTAGTCATTATAGGGTCTTCATTCCTACCCTCAAAAGAGAGGGAAAGAAATAGGGGTTTTATCACAAAGATCAGAGCTCCTAATGATAAAAAATCCATGTTTTAGAACACCTAGAATAATAACCAAATATCAAAATAGTCATAATAGACTATGAAAATAGTGAAAATGTTAAAATAGTCATCATATTTATCCCAAGATAACATCACCAAGATTGGACATATATATATATATATATACCCCTGATGATCTAACAATCTCTCATTACAATCCATGTTATATCTTGAGATATCTTGTCAATTATCATTGTTATATCATGTATCTTTGAAGCATAACACACTTAAAAGGCTCTTTATTTTGAGGGTAGTTATTATAGGGTCTTCATCCTACCCTCAGAAGAGGGGGCAAGAAATAGGGGTTTTATCACAGAGATCAGAGCTCCTAACAGTAAAAAAATCCATGTTTTAAAACACCTAGAATAATAACCAAATATCAAAATAGTCATAATAGACTATGAAAATGGTTAAAATATTAAAATAGTCATCATATTTAGCCCAAGATAACATAACCAAGATTGGCCATATATATATATATATACCCCTGATGATCTAACAATCTCTCATTACAATCCATGTTATATCTTGAGATATCTTGTCAATTATCATTGTTATATCATGTATCTTTGAAGAATAACACACTTACAATGCTCTTTCTTTTGAGGGTAGTCATTATAGGGTCTTCATTCCTACCCTTAGAAGAGAGGGCAAGAAATAGGGGTTTTATCACAAAGATCAGAGCTCCTAACGATAAAACATCCATGTTTTAGAACACCTAGAATAATAACCAAATATCAAAATAGTCATAATAGACTAGGAAAATAGTGAAAATGTTAAAATAGTCATCATATTTAGCCCAAGATAACATCACCAAGATTGGACTACATCATCAGTGCCAATACTATTCATTTTCGATGCTCCTATCCAAATAGTAGAAAAACTAGACTTTCTAGAAGTAGGTAGAAAATTAAGTTTAGCTATAGTTTTGCACAATTAGACTAGTTTAGAATCAATAATTTTTAGTACACTTTTACTTAGAGAATATAGATATAAGGGGAATTATGCATGACATGATGGCTCTCACTTCTAGTTTTAGATACGATAATTGGTAGAACTTCTAGATCAGAATCCACATTTTAGACACTAGTGATTAGGGGTAATGTGCATTATACATTTGTTTTCTTTTCTTTTTAAGTTCAACATTACCCTAGCATTCTCAGTAGTTACATGCCTTATCCCATCTATAGGTGGTTAGCATCATTTTAGAGTGACTTTCATACAAGCCTAACCTCCACATTTTCAAAGTGGATTTCATATAAGCCTAGTGCACCATTTTTAGAGTCGCTTTCATACAAGC
The DNA here is from genome assembly GCA_037957365.1 of Torreya grandis. Taxonomy (NCBI): domain Eukaryota; kingdom Viridiplantae; phylum Streptophyta; class Pinopsida; order Cupressales; family Taxaceae; genus Torreya; species Torreya grandis. The sequence continues at coordinate 2,509,460 of JARHVA010002089.1, read as the reverse complement.
CTAATCTCTATCTTTTAGAGTGGCCAAAAGTGGCCTAGTTTCCAACATACATTTATCTATTTATGCTAAAATTTTAAGATCACAGTACATTCATGGGCTTTAGGAGCCATCTCATACAACATACATTTCATACTAGTATCATTTCATAGCTTCACTTCATGGGGAAATAATGGATCCAAAGGACTAAATAGCCTTTGTATTTTTGAGCCACTTACTCAAAAATATTGGAAACACAATCCAAACATTGATTAGCACATGCATTATTAACTAGCTTCACTTAGTGGGTGATGATGGAGCTAAAGGGGTAGCCTTTGTATTCTTGAACCACTTTTGAGGAATTGAGAACTCAGCTCCATTCACAATATTACTCTTGGTACAACATCATCTAGCATTACTCAACATCATCCAACATCACAAAAAGTTTTGTACTAGTTTGCATATCTAGTGAGGTGTATTCATTCCTTTCTCTTCATCTCTCTCTCTTACCCAACTTTGTACATTATTATTTAAGATATAACATATCTAGTAAGAACTGATCTACTCTTTGTTTTCTCTTGTAGATTCACACTTCACAAGGTGCTCTCTCTCTCTACACAAACCCAACATAACATAGCTTTATGAGATTTACCCTTGTAGTTAAGTTTATGTATGCTTTCTATTTTTCTTTTATCCTGGTATTTCACTTTGTTGCATCATTAGAATAAAGGTGGGGGGGGAATGTAGTCATATAAAATGTGAAAAATAGTAAATTGAGTGTGGTTAAAGACACCCATCTCATAAGTCCCTCTTACTTGCTCTCATGATCCTCATAGGCATCTTTTCACTAATTCCCAGTCATTTATAGCCTTTAAAAATTGATCCCAACTGAGCCAAACCCCTTTTTCTATGACTAATCCATCCATCTAGGTCCCATCAGCTTAGGACAATAGTGACACACTTAGACAATAGCATTGGTGCCACTCTTGTTTGCTTTCAACACTTCTATCCAAGTGTAATTTTGGCCCCAATGGACAATTCCTTCTAGTTTCCCATCCTTGTCCTTGTTAGCCTAATGTGATCACATTTAACCCATGACTAATAGATCTCTATAAAATCCCATTCAAAGATCATGTGGAAGGGGTTGGAAAATATCACTAAGTAAACATGAATACAAGAAAGACTACTCAATCAATCTTCCCTATTCCCTTTATACAACCAACCAATACACTTACAAGCTTATTCAAATCCTTACACTAGTCCCTAGCCACCTCAAGTACATCTAATTTATCATTTTTTATATTCATACACTCAATTGCATAAAGCACATCAATTAAGAGAACTACATATGTCTTGATCCCTCTTTTTAGTATTGTTATATAGGTAGCATGCCTAGACAATGGGTGTGGATACACATTTAGTGAATATTAGACACACTAACCCCCCTCTCTTTCAAAATTAGTCAAATCATAATGGATTATAGGGTTTGAAGATAAAATATACTCTACAAGGAGCTCTACATAATTCCAACTATCTAAACTTCTTGAACAAGGTCACATAGACCTGGTGAACAAAACCTAGAAAGCTCAGGTCCTTAGGACAATAGTGGTAGAAGTGGACTACATCACTTGTACCAATCCTATCCACTTTTGGTGCTCCTATCCAATCATAAAATGAATGGCATATATTAATTTATGATAGTGTCCTAGTCCTACATAGTGAATATTGGGCCCTATCTCAGTCATATCAGTCAGTTTCCAGCTAAGTCTTCTTTTTCATTTCTTATTACTATTTTTAAAAAGGTCAAAATTGTAATCTAATTTACAAAAATTAGTAACTTAATTACTCCATACTTATTTACTAATTTTACTACTTAGACCCTTTAACTAAATTAGGAATAATACACTAAATTCCCAAAATTGTTAAATCAAAGAGCAATTTTTTGAGTCTTTTAAAGCTTGTATCTCCATTGGACGAAGATGAAGTTGAGGCCTAGATTAGAAGGAGGTTGAATCCCCCTTAAAATACCAAACCACTTTATTATATACTCTGATTTGGTTCTAACGAGTGGTTGCAAGGCACATTTCACCTCACTCAAGGGTACTTTTTTAATCATTTAGTGTAGTTTTTATTTAAAATGGGCTATTAACAGGAATTTATTTCATTAACATATTATAAAAAGTAGATAAAAATTAAGCATCATATCTTTTAAATTTTTTTTTTTTCAATTTTCCACATAACTAACCCATTTACATGGTAAAATACATTGAATTATAAAGTGCCAAAATTTGGGGGGGGGGGGGGGGGTACCTAACATAGTTTTACGGGGTTAAACTATGGTTGTGATTCTATTCTACAAATTCTATCCACACATTTGAATTATAAAAAAATAATAAAAATACATTAATATTAAATTCTATAATGGATCTTAGCATTGTTAATTCACTCACACCCTTCAACTACCACGAATGGAAAAATAAGATTGCAATGGTGCTTAAGAGTAAAGGGTTTTTTTGCATAACTATGGGAGTAAAAACTAAGCCCAAAACTGAGGTAGACAAGATAAGATGGTTTAATAAATGTGATTAAGTATTTGTAATTTATGTCTTTCATTGTCATCAGAACTCCTATTCCACATAGAGTCGACCAAATCTCCTAAAGTATAGGACACCCTAGAAAACTTGTTTAGGAAAGTCAACACCATGAGGGGTCATAAGTTTGAGATTGAGATAATTATTCTAAGCCCTAGAAATTTTGAAACATTAAAGGACTTCTTCACTAAGCTTAAGTAACTTATATTTTAGTTAAAAATTGTGGAACTGAGAAGAAAGACTAATAGTTAGTTTTTTTTGTGCTTGCAAAACTAGGCCCTGATTACTCTATATTTGTCTCTACCTTTTATGCTACTAAGAGAGCCATAGGAGCCAACTATAAAATTTCATATTTATATGAATTTATTTTATATTTGAATAAGGAACAAGATAATTTTATCTTGATGGGAACCCTAAAGTCTTTCAAACCTTTATCCCTCATTATTGAGAATGGGAAACAGAAAGCCTCTAACAACAAGAATAAGAAATGAAAGAGTAAGGATCTAGAGAAGAAGAAAGAATAAAAAACCACTAAAAAAACTAACACTAAAACGTCTTCCTCCAAATGGAAACCTAAGAAATATAATTTTAATTTATCTTATTACAAGAATAATGGGCATGATGAGCACAAGTGCATGAAGAAATAAGTAGACCACCTTACACATCTCTTGAAAAAGAAAAATATTGGGGTCCTTAAGTCCATCAAACAATCTTAATCAATAAAATTATCCTCTAAGTTAAAGGAAAAATGTAAATATAAACCTAAGGGAAAATCTTTATTTGAAGTGGCTTTTACATATACTTCATCCTGGGTTATACACTTTGGTGCTTTACACCATATGGGTTTGTTAGAGGTCAAGTTTCTTGACTTAGAGCCCTATAGCATGTCCTATATCACTTTTAGTGATGACACTCCAAGAGTATTTATAGGGAGAGGGTCTATTAAATTTGAAGGTGGAACATTCACAAATGTTTTAAGTGTACCTTCACTATCATCTAATCTCTTTTTAGTGTATCAGATTACCCACATATGGTAGGGCAAGAGAGTTGAGTTCACACCAGATTCCATTAAGATCAAAGAGATACATAGTGACACTATAATTTCATTAGGGAGGGATAATCACCATTCTAGGATATACACCTTCTCCAATTTTTCTCTAGATGTTTCTCTTACCACATTGCGTACCCATTCATATGGAGTTAGCAAGCTATGACATGAGCAGTTTGGCCATCTTAATTACTACTATCTTGAGTAGTTGAGCTAGTAAGACATGGTTATTGAATTTTCTATAGTTAAATTATCTAAGGGAATTTATGAGGGTTGTGCCCTTGGCAAACATATTTAATAGAAATTTGACAAAGGAAAAGTTAGGAGAGCTTTAATACCTCTTGAGTTGATTCATAGTGATGTCATAGGGTAGTTCCCCCATCCTTATTTTATCAGGGATAGATATGTCCTCACCTTCATTAGTGAATTTTATAAATACAAATGGGTCTAATTTCTTAGACAAAAGTCTAAAGTGTTCAATAATTTTTGAGACTTCAAGGCTCTTGTTTAGAAATAATCTGGATAGTGCATCAAAATCCTTTAGATAGATAATGGGGGGAGTACATCAACCATAGATTTGAGAAGTTTTATACTATAGAGGGGATTTATCTTTAGTGGATAGTACCATATAATCCTCATCATAATGGTGTAGTAAAATTTAAGAATTTATCCTTAAATTAGATGGAAAACTATATGATTCAATCTAGATCATTGGTTCGATAGTTATGGACAGAGGCCATCAATTGTGCATGCTACATTTAGAAATAAGTTCCTCAAAAATCTTTAGAGGGCATCACTCCTTTTGAATCTTGGCATAATAGGAAACCAAAGGTGTAACATTTTAGGGTCTTTGGATCACTAATGATGGCATGGATTCCTAAAAATAAATATAAGGCTATGGAGGCTCAATTCAAACCTTACATATTTGTTGGGTATTCTGATGGGATCAAGGTTTATAGGCTTCTCCACCCTAAGCCTCATAAATTTTTCATCAAGAGAAGCATTAGGTTTTAGGAGAGTCCCAGTGACTCTTTACTAAACACTTATCCTTCATCAATTTTACTTAGTTTAGATGAGTATTCCAAGGATTCAAATTATTCACAACAGGTTCCTAAGGTAGATGCTTCTTCTTCTTCTAGAATAGATAGTTAGTCTGATAGTGAGCATAGTTATGGGGAGTCATACTCATACACTTATAGGTATGCATTATAGGATGAGGATTTAGCACCTGACTCACCCACTTTAGGCCATTTTTGGGCTAGGTAGACACTTTAGAGTGTAGGCACATGGGTAAGGGATCTAGATGATGATAGACGTACTTGAGAAAATTTTTAGACTTGACCACATGCCTTCTTTACTTTCTTGAATGATCCATCAAATTTTAGAGAGGCATCAAGCATACCTAAGTGGGATAGAGCCATGAATGAGGAATATGATTCCTTAATTAGCAATCACATTTGGGATTTGAATTCATTTCCTAAATAAAGGAAGATGGTTAAATGCCATTGGATATATCAGACTAAGTTTATAATAGATGGGTCATTCAAGAAGTATAAGGCACAATTGATCACTAAGGGTTTGTCATAGGTAACTAGAATTTACTACTTAGAGACCTTTTCACCCATTGTAAAGATGACTTCAATCTGACTCACACTAGATTTAGTCATAGCATATGGTTGGGTTGTATGTCAGATGGATGTGAAGAGTGCCTTTCTTCATGGTGACTTTGAGGAGGAGGTCTAAAAAGAGAAACAACCTAGGTTTGTTTAGGATTCATCCTTAGTTTATAGACTTAAGAAATCTATTTATGACCTCAAACAAGCCCCTTAGGCTTAGTATGCCAATATGGAATCCTTCCTCCTTAATTCAAGTTTCACTAGGTATCATTCAGACCCCAATGTATAATTTTTTCAATAGGACAATTCTTTACTCATACTAGTCCTCTATGTTGATGACCTTTTGATCACCAAGATTTCCTCATTATTTATTATGGTGGTAAAGATAGATTTACAATATAGATTTGACATGATATACTTGGGTATTTTACATTACTTCATTAAAATTTAGATTTCAGAATCCAATTTAGGGATTTCACTTACACAACCCAAATATGCTCTCAATATTTTCACTCAATTTCACATGGCCAATTGCAAGCCATCTCTAACTCTCTTTCTATTAGGAGTTAAACTTAAGGCTAGCTATTATACACCTTTGGTTGATACCACTCAATATCAAATTTTTTTTGGTATCCTCCTTTATTTGACTCATAATAGGCCTAACATTTCATAGACAGTTGGAACTATGTCATGCTTCATGCATGAGCCCTATGAGCTACACTAGAAAGAAGCTAAGAGGATCTTCCACTAAATTTAGGGCTCTTATAGATTCAAAATTAAATACAAATTTATAATAGAGGTTGTCTTGGTTGGATTTTTAGATTCAAATTAGGTTGGTGATACTCAAAATCATAATTACACTTTAGGTTATAATTTTTCTTTGGGTTCTATCCCTATCAGTTGGTCTACCAGGAAACAAAATGTTATTTTTATGTCATCCATAAAGGTAGAGTATAGGGGAGATATTGATGTAACTATTGAGTATATTTGGCTTCAAGGGATTCTATCTAAGTTTAGCATTCCTATCAGGTAACCCACCATCATCTATTGTGACAACCAAGGTACTATACAAATATGCAAGAATCTAGTTCAACACTAGTAGACCAAACACATTGAGATTCACATTTATTCTATTGAAGATATCATTCATGGTCAGGTCATTGACTTGAGATTTTTCTAGTCTGTAGAGTAGGTCATTGATATCTTCACCAAACCCTTCACTAAGAGAAATTTCATTCATCTACAAGCTCTTCTTGGGGTACAATCCACTTCATTAGCTTCATCATCTTCAGGGGGGAATTTTAACCTCTTCACTTATTATTTTCTCTCTTTTGAGGGGAGTTTTTTCCTAATGAGTTTTCTCTTCTTATGAGGGATTGTATTGTATATGGGTACCTAATCAAGGCTAGTTTTTGGGACCCATTTTTGTATCATCACTCACCTAAGCTGTGTTTATGGGCATGTTAGTGTATGATATTTTTTCTTACATTTTATTGTATTTTTTCCTACTCTGATATTCCATGTCATTTGGATTCTTACATTTTTGGATAGTCTTACTTAGGTGTATAGTCATAGGAGTTACTTTGACCTATCATATGTCATTGTAGTTATGTTATGCCTCTTTCATTGTAGGAGTTACTTTGTTGACTGGCTATTCTTAGACCAGGGAGTTACACTCTATTTTGAAGAATCTTTGATGGTCTTTCATGGAGGAGTTACATCCACTCCTATTTGTACTTGTATTTCCTTCAAATTATCTAATTTGAATGTAATGAGCTGGAGCTTAACTTTGTTATGTGTAAATTAGTCTTTGTGTTTTCTTAATTTGCAATTGTTTAATTTTTCCCATATTTGGCCTTTATGCAAATCATGTCTCACTTTATTCTAGTGCACTTCCATGAACTATCAGATCCATGGCATCCCCAATAAATTATCTAGAGAAACCAAATGTTAAGCATGGAATATATTGAGAGGAGGGGTGAATCATTTTATTATATATCTTATAAAACTTTCCCTTTATTGAATTCCACTTAATCAAACATTCAAGATATGCAATAAAACTCAAACAATAAACATCACACAAGATAGAGAGAGACACCAGATATAACGTGGAAACCTAATGTGGGAAAAACCATGGAGAACAATCTCAAGTATATTCATGAGAACAAACCCACATGAGCACCATACCCCTTTGCCGAGTACCAACCTCAGCTACAATTCATGAGCACCAACCCATAGGATCTTCAAACCCCTTTGCCAAGCACCAACCCAGCAACTATTCGTGAGCACCAACCCCTTTGTGTATACCACACACCTATCTCTCAATGTTGCTATCTCAAAAAATGATAGATCAATACAACATCTCCTTCCTCTCTCTCACCTTTGCTCTTCTAAGCTAGATATAACAAATACAAATCATATTCATCTCTCACAATTGCTCTTCTAAGCTAGATATTACAATATCAAATCAACCTCTATCTCCCATATTACAAATAGCTTCTCAAGCCTTTATTTATAGCTTTCCAAATGACCTTTAGCCTTCCCCCTTTGTGACCTTTAAATCCTCATGGAAAATGGTGCCAATCTTGGATGACCCTTCAAATCCAAGCCTTTGAAAAGTCATGTGGTGACCCTTCATGATCAAAAATGTCCTTCCCACTTTTGTCCTTATCTTTGGTAACTCTTCATATTCATCAAAGTGTCCCTTCATGAAAAATTGTGCCCTTACTCTTTTGTCTTCACTTGGTGATTCTTGTTATTCCCCAAGATGACTCTTCATGGGAAAATGCATCCCATCCTTCTTTTGTCTTTACCCCGTGGCTCTTCAACTTCTCTATGGGCCCTTATTTTGTCTCATATGCAACCAAAAGTATATTCGTTAATATTAAATAAATATTAACTCACATTACCCAAGATAAACAACATTAAATGCAATGGGGCATTTATCACCAATAATACTAGACCTTTGACATCAATGACAATATTTCCAACAATCTCCCCCTTTGTCATTGATAGCAACCTCAATCTTGAAACTGCCACATCCTGTTAACCATACATACCATCATCTAAAAACATATAGTAACTCCCCCTTACTGTAGCAACATGTACCTATTCCCTGTACCTATTTTCTACACCTATACCTATACCTATTATTCTCCCCCTTTGACATCAATGGAAAAGGGCCTACCTGGAGCTAAAAGTTAGCTTCCCCTCACTTGATGCTGAACATCAATGGTAGGAAGTAATAGAAATCACTCCCAACTCCTCTCACCAATCTTTGAGAAGATATCTGATTAAAACATTACCTGTCCTTTGAGAATATGCAATCAACTCATATTCATCTCTCACAATTGCTCTTCTAAGCTAGATATTACAATATCAAATCAACCTCTATCTCCCATATTAAAAATGGCTTCTCAAGCCTTTATTTATAGCTTTCCAAATGACCTTTGGCCTTCCCCCTTTATGACCTTTCAATCCTCATGGAAAATGGCACCAATCTTGGATGACCCTTCATATCCAAGCCTTTGAAAAGTCATGTGGTGACTCTTCATGATCAAAAACGTCCTTCCCACTTTTGTCCTTATCTTTGGTGACTCTTCATATTCCTCAAAGTGTCCCTTCATGAGAAATTGTGCCCTTACTCTTTTGTCTTCACTTGGTGACTCTTGGTATTCCCCAAGATGACTCTTCATGGGAAAATGCATCCCATCCTTCTTTTGTCTTTACCCCGTGGCTCTTTGACTTCTCCATGGGCCCTTCTTTTGTCTCATATGCAACCACAAATATATTCATTAATATTAAATAAATATTAACTCACATTAGCCAAGATAAAAATCATTAAATGCAATGGGGCCTTTATCACCAATAATACTAGACCTTTGACATCAATGACAATATTTCCAACAATCTCCCCCTTTGTCATTTTGGCCTTCCCCCTTTGTGACCTTTCAATCCTCATGGAAAATGGTGCCACTCTTGGATGAACCTTCATATCCAAGCCTTTGAAAAGTCATGTGGTCATTTGGAAAGCTATAAATAAAGGCTTGAGAAGCCATTTATAATATGGGAGATAGAGGTTGATTTGATATTGTAATTCTAGCTTAGAAGAGCAATTGTGAGAGATGAATATGAGTTGATTGCAGATTCTCAAAGGATAGGAAATGTTTTAATTAGATATATTATCAAATATCAGTGAGAGGAGTTGGGAGTAATTTCTATTACTTCCTACCATTGATGTTCAACATCAAGTGAGGGGGAGCTAAGTGTTAGCTCCAGGTAGACCCTTTGCCATTGATGTCAAAGGGGGAGAATAATAGGTACATGTATAGATGCAGAAAATAGGTATAGGGAATAGGTATAGGTTGCTATAGTAAGGGGGAGTTACTATATGTTTTTAAATGATGGTATGTATGGGTGACAGGATGTGGCAGTTTCAGGATTGAGGTTGTCATCAATGACAATATTTCCAACACCAAAAATGTTCCTATTTATGATATTCCAAAGAAACCACAAATAAATTAATAATGGGTTCCATGAAACCTCATTAATCCTATTATTTAATCAAAATCATAGAGTACTATTATACATATTCAAAGAATTGTAAATCCTAAAGTACCAGATATCACACCTATACATGATCTTTGGTAGTACCACTAGTTTATTGCACTAGGTTTTGATTGTGGAGGTATATGTGATCATCCCTTGGATGAGATCATAAGATAACATTTTCCTTTCAAATATTCCAAAAATACCAAAAAAATTAAAACATTCAAAAATTCAAAAATGTTTAGCATTTACATATCCTATTTCTCCTTGGATTATATGTTATTGGTTTCATGTTAATAATATGATATCATTTCTTTCTATATGCAAAATATGTTTCATGCATATGTTGAGTGTGATATAGTCATACCTAGGCACATGATATCTGCACATATGGATGTTAGGCCTTCCCTCTACTCACATTATTAGTACATTAGGGGAATCCTTTCTTCCTTGATCATAATACACCTAGGTTACATTATTATATGATAATTTCCATATCATGTTTGAGATTATATACTTACACATGCCTTTATCCATGATTAGATATTTCAAAGTATACTTGATATTCCATATTATTAAAAAAAAATTCTAACACATATATCCAAGAACTAGTATGATATGTTTATGTTGGTTCCTTATGATTACATGCTTTATTTTTTTCCATTTACGTGAGTGTGTTATTTTCTTGTTATTTCCTTGCATTATATTACTTGCTTGATCATTTTAATATGATCCATTACTTGAAAAAAATATGCCTTTGTTTGACTATTATGACATTTGAACAAGTCATAATTTGTTATATGTGGAAATTTGAACATGAATTTCTATGCTTTGTGGACATTTGAATAGGTCATGTTTCTTCAATTGTGTGCATTTAAACATGCCCCTTGTGTGAGGTCTCCTTGGATGATTTCCTATTGCTTTTATTTTGAGTTATCTTGTGTGTGTAATTGATTTCTTGTTGATCTTATACTATTACTCTCTATATGTTATAATGATTTACATCATGCATCTTAGGACTTTATGTGATCACATACTATGTTATTCATTGATATATCTACCTATACATGCTATTCCTATATGCTATATTATCCAAACATAGATTATATAATTATATTATTCTTTTGAGATAAGGAAACTACCATTTTATAGTTCCCCACCTTAAAAGGGGGCATATCAGTGGTCACATGTAATAGAGGTATGGCTTCCACAACTTTAAATTTTTAGATTTCAATGGGGTCATAATAAAAAGATATGACCTACACACTTATTTAGTAATCAATATCTCAAAATTACATTGGTGGATTGTTATGGAAGCATGTTCTCCACATTTACACCAGTTCTTAGATTATTCAAATTTAGTGAAGGCATGTCATGGGAAGATATATTCCACACTTTGAAATATCAAATTTGGACAAATTTTAAATTTATATGATTTAGATACGTATTTATGGAAATAATATATAAATTGATACCATTTTTATGACTAGGTTTCATCTTGAGACATATATGAGGTGCATATCCATGCAAAGGTCACCATAAATTGAAAAATCAAAATAACTTTCAGATATAAAATACTATTATGGACTATTATCATACATAGGATGGAATTCTATAGAATTTATTGAGCTGGTATAATGTAGTATTAAGTTTACCTTTTATAATGGTTGAGGTGATTAAATAACTTAGTATTACCAAGTTTATAATTTAGACTTGAATAAATCATCTATCTTCACCAAATATATAATATGATTTGATTCAATCACTCACAATAGCTAGGTTAAAAGTATGATTGGGTTGCATGAATGAGATATTCTTAATGGCTATGTGGAAACTCATATTTTCACCAAGGTTTGGGTGTGTGTGTGTGTGTGTGTGTGTGTGTGTGTGTGTGTGTGTGTGTGTGTGTGTGTGTGTGTGTGTGTGTGTGTGTGTGTGCACGCGCACGCGCGCGTGCACTTATGGGTTCAAAAATTTTCCTAATGTTAGGTATAAGTATTCATAATAAATCATCTCTAAATAAAATTTCCAAAGGCAAGAAGGTTGCATCAATACATAGATGTACTCTTAACCTTTCTCTCTTTACTTTCATGAATTTTAAATTATTTCAATTCAAAATTATATGCATTGATTATATACTATAAATTTCTCTTGGTTTTAATCAATCCACCATAAAATGACTCAAGTTGAACTCATGCAAAGGCAAGGTGTGTTATACACACCCAATACACATTCATTCTCCTTTAAAGTAGTAATTTTATTACTAGATTGGGGGGGGGGGGGGAGGGGGGCGTGGGTGTGGGGGGTGGAGGGGGATATAGACACTATATCTAAATTATATATCACCTTAGTCTTGTACACTTGTAAAATACCTATCATATCTTTACCCTTCAGTTGTAATACCTTTTCACTACCAAAAGGCTCGTATTCACTATCTATTTGTGCTAAATTTTTTCTCTTGGTTTGACCACTATTATTCTAATGACCAGACCATATATACTATGTAAAATTATATAAAATTGATCATTATAATTCTCTAAAATTTATGAACCTAAAATTTAGATGCCTATGTTAATGCTAGTGTCCCATTTAAAACTACTCATATAGTGCCCAAAAGTCATACAATTCATAAATGAAACATATTATAATGGTCGACCTAAGTGCTTTATTTTTAATATTTTTAAAAGGTATTAGTATATATAAAAGATCAACCCTCATTCATTTTTCACCTATAAAATACCAGGAACTCACAAGGTAACTTACCAAAAGCACTCAATCAAGCATTTAAGTGAGAAAACTTGACACATTCATTTATATTTCCACATCAGGCATAGGATTAGTATCCCTATAGGTATGCAGTAAAGGAGCATATTATGAGACACATTTCCCAAAGTTAAGATTTATGTCACTCTATGTTATTTATTATCACACATTTCATCCTTATGCACACATCAACACACACATAAGAGAAAACTACATAAATGTGAGGCTCTCTTTAGAGTATTGGCTATGTAGGTAGTGCCCATTAATTGAGGGGTCCTTTGGGTAGCTTGAAACTGTGTGCCCACTAACTCATTTTCCTCATAGTCATTCAAAGTGTGAGGAAGCTAGGGTTTGATCATTTTTACAAAGAGTGATAACCTATGCACATGATCTATACACATCAAAAGAAAGGAGATAGAAAACCCCAAAAATTTAAGGTGTCTATATCTAGATCCAATCACTATTTTGTATTAGACACCTATATCCAAATCATAAACTAGTTTTGATGCAACCATCTAAACCTAACACAAGTGTTTAAGGCCACATAGTGAAAAATTATAGAATTTAAGGAGTATTACAAAATCCTGATCTAGTTGACTTTTAGTGTGTTTTATCCTAGATTTGTATATTCATAATAAACCATCAAGTACTCTTATTTTTAATTTATTGCAATATCAATCGATATTTTTACATTTTATTTTTGGCATATCTTAGTATCATAAATTCATAATATTATTTATTTGAGTTTGAAAATTAATTAGCCTTCAATATATTTTTTTATCACCTTGTGCTTATTCATTTCTATATTCTTAACCCTATAATATACCCTTGTACCAAAATTCAATTTAGGGTTAAAAAACCTATATTAAATTGATGATGTGAATATCCAATATAGCAAGGAGATAATTTTCATGTTTACCTAAGTCTCCAAATTCATTACTTATGAATAATATGGAGTTTTACCTCATATCTCTCCCTCATCCTATAAAGGTTGATATGATTTGACCTCTACCCAAAGGATATGATTCAAATGCTTATTATGACTACCACCAATGCCTTTTATATTATACAAATAAATGTTTTACCTTGAAATAAAATATCCAAGACCTAATAAATTACAAAAAAAATACATTTGATGATCCTCCAAAGGAATTAGGTTCACAACATGGTGATCACTAGAATCATAATATATTTAACAAACATTTGCAAGATCACTCTAAGAAGGAAATATAAGTGAAAATGACATATAATGTGCATCTTCATCCACAAAATTATGGGTACCCATTAGATGGGATTGTTGGTACTTATACATGACACACACCTCCCATGATTCATATACCTTCTATTAATTTTTATGATAATGAGATTATGGATGATGAATCATATCTTCATTTATTATTAATTAGAGCATACCTTGACCATCAACTTATACATAGTGTTATTATTGATAATAGTGATAGTGATAATGTTTTCACTATGACATTACTTACACATTTTGGATATATGCATGATGACTTAACACAATAAACTAAAATGGTTAGATCATTCTATAGAACCTCACAACAAGTCTTTGGTGAGATTGACTTTTCTTTACAAGTTATCCCTACACATGTGGTCAATACATTCTTAGTTACACCATACAAAAGAGTATTTGATTTGTTATTAGGATGGCCTTAGATATATACACTTCATTTAGTGCCTTTTTTTGGTTCATAGTTGTACACCCCATACACTCAACCTTGTACACTTGAAAGAAAATGGCAAATAATGATGAAAACCCCACTAGAATGTCATTGCAATTAGGGAAGGGTTTTGCATCAAGATTAGGATTAATGTATAAAATGATTGAGAGGAAACTACAAAGAGTATGGTTAGTTCCCTACTACTTTTAGCTTTACTTGAACCAAGGTGAGAGGACTTATGGGGTGGCTTGTTCACATGGAGAGATTCTATAATTCAACCTCCATGGGGATTTTTGGCATAAGGAATAGATATGATCAAGGTATAATGAATTATTCACACTTCACCTACGAAGGGTTGTCACATGAATGCATAAATGCTTTAAGTCATACATAAGCTACTGAAGATAGATGAAATTATTACTAAAATCTTCATTCTGAAGAAGCTTCAACAACAAAGGGGCTAGATAAAAGACTTCAATGCTAGAATTTAAAGCACAAACTATAAAGATATTTAAAATAAATGAGATATTATGAATTTTCAAGGTAAATAATACTTATAATATGTAAGGGGTATATTATTTATAGGTTAGGATATGGTAGGACAAGCTAGATAATTATAAAATGGAGGGTGGCATGCTTATGGCTCCCAAATAGTAGGGTATCTGGTAGTATTTCATGACAATATTTCATATCAAATATGCAAAAACAAAACTTAAAATTTAAGATAATGGTAAATATAATATGATCCCCTAAGAGACTAGAACATACACTAAAACTAATATTTCAAATGCCTTTGATTATTGAATCCATAAACCTAGGGTGACCTAACAAGTTACTCATCAATAGATTCTAAAATAATGTAGAAAGGGATTTATAATCTAGATTAAAACCCAAAATGACAACTAATAATAGGCATATAATAAGATATCTAGTCAACAATATTTACAAAATATGTCACTACACTTCATTAATAAGAAATAATAAAGAACCATAATCATTTTCATTAACTTGAAAAGAAATATTACAAACATCAACACTTCAAAATTCTACCATTGGGACAAGCATGATGAGATTGCTTCTTTGACAAGTGAGACATAAAAATGCTCTCAAATCTTACTAATGGTTGTATAACTCCAACCACCTTAGCAAGGGAGACAAGATATAAACACAATAATTGATCCCAAAAAAAATTATTAGATCCTATACTTAGAGAAAATGAATGACTAAAATAATGACCTACAACAACTAAGAACAAACAACAACCTCAGAACAAAGGACCAAACCCCTATTTATACATTTTTAAATCTAGAACTATGGGTAGGATATTTCAAAATTTCAAAATAAAATTTGAGGATATCAAGATGCTTGTAGCTAGAATATGTCCTTTGTCATGCTTGAGATCTTCATCTATTTGTAAGAAAAATCATTGTTCTAACTACCTCTACAAGGAATGATGAAGATTTGCAACAAACTTCTAAATTCATGGTGAGAGACACCTTACACACAATTTAGAAGGAGAATATTCATGTTAAAGGGCTAAAAAAAATTTTTTTTATGTGGAACTACCTGAAGATGCCTTGGACCACTTTATTGCATAGTTAGAACCTTCTAGACAACTCCTCTTCCTCTTTGCACACCATGGAACATCTGCTCTTGAAATGATTCCTAGGAATATTTTGGATCCATGGCTACTTGAGAGATATTATTTGGAGTGGGCCACCTTAGATTTTTAAACTTTTAATATTTCTCCCATAGAGGAGCTTCAGCAAGCATAATAATGAAAAAACATATAAGACTTAGGTCATTTTAAACTCTTTTTACCTTTTGGCTCCAAATTTTTTTTCACATTTTACATTTTGAAAATTTATCTTTTTTACATCTAACATTTTAGGGCTTCCCTCATATTTTTTAATGGAAAAATGCATTAGTTTAAAATTTTGATTTACTTGGGTAAATCTTGGTCCCTTTCATAAATTTTCCATGTCAACTAGTTGTCAATGGTGAAAGTTCCACCAACTAGATTACATGGTGTCATGTTCTTTATATGATGTGTATGAAAAAGTGGCATCATTGTGTCAGTCAATTCACCGATATATTTTTTTACACTAGCCTCACATTACTTATCTTCATATATGGTTAAACTTTATTGAAATGTCCAAGATCATCCTACACCATTAGATTTACTCATTTGAGCAAACATGAACCATAGATCTATGTCTATCTCATTGTGGTTATGACACATATCACTACCAAGTTCAACTTGGACCCTTTTAAAAAATCCATCTTGGTTCACTCTATTAGATATATATGTATATATTGATGTAGACCATTGACGTTGATCTAAAAGATCAAGCAGTATTGGCTACCAGCTATCTTTGACCCTGAGGTCATGAATTAGTATCCCGATAGGTTCTTTGCATCCTATTATATCAACCCTACCAGGATAATGTGCTCTTGATAAGTGGTGATCTCACATTCATTCCAGACTTCACTGAAAAGTCTCTACTTAATACTCATTATAGATTGAATTATGTACACTTAAATGCATATTATTGATCTCTGAGAACATTGTCAATCTTTAGCCTATGACCATGTATTGAATTTTCAACTATGCCCTCATGCTATTAGATCTTTTTGCCTAATCAAATATATATCATTAGATTACAATTTTTGAGATGGAGTGTCATTGGATACTTCCTATACTTGGCCCTGAGGATATGCCACTTGGTTGCTCCATGGGCTTCTTGTGAAACTTGAGAGTAATCTCTATTACTTTGAGTACCATCATGCCACATGATAAAATTTCATGCCCTTATTTGAAAATAAATGGCTAATTCACATGGCTAAATTTTATGCTCATGCAACCATCTTAGAATATTTGAATCCCAATGACTATTTGTTATAGATTAATATTTATGTCTACCCACCTATCAATGATGTTTGTGAGCCCATCACCTATGAAAATTCATAAATTTTATTGAGACTTTGCTTATCAAATATTTTATCTTTGGCATTTCTTCTTTCATCAATATTTTGTTCTTTGAAAGAATTTTCTCAAGCCTTTTATCTTTGACTTCTCTGTCTTCAGCACAATTGTCCCATAATAATTATTACAAGTTTTTATCTTTGGCACTTCTACTCTCAGGACCTCTATTTGTCAGGAGAAAATTTTCAAACATTTTATCTAAAATAATTTCCCTGAAGAAATTAGCCTTTACATTTTTCCCACAATAATTGAGTCTTCAGTATTTTGTCATCACCAGGGTAATTATTTCAGACATTTTATTCAAGATAATTTCCCTACCGAAATTAAACTTGGCATTTTATCTAAATAAATTGAGATTACTCTTTTATTTAAGAAAAAACTTTTTTCAAGATTTTTGTGTGGACAAAATTCCTGAAGGGCAAGTTCCCTTAAGACTTTTTATCTTAGATAAAAAGTCTGAAACAAATGGGCCTTACATTTTTCTGAAGGAATTCAGACTTTTCTTTCAAGCTTTTCTAAAATGACCCTTCAGGGATTTTTCAAAATATTATCTTATGTAATTTCCCTTCAAATATTTGGAATGGCCCTTTAGATATTTTAAAATTTCCCTTTAGACTTAGTGAAAGTGTCCTTTGCATCTTCTGAAAGTTCCCTTCAGAAATTTTGGAAGGATAAAATGCCTAAAAGAAATGACACTTCAAGGATTTTGCAAAGGAAAAATGACCCTTTAGAGATTTTTCAAGGGAAAATTTCCCAAAATAAATAAACATTTATGGATTTTTCAAAGTCAAAATGACCCTTCAGATATTTTACAAGAGAAAAATGACTAAAAGAAATAGGAAAATATGATTTACTTAGAACAAATAGACTTTGTTGGGTCTTTTTTTTGTAGAAATTTTTCCTGATGGAAATAAGTCTTCAAAAAAATTTCATGAAAAAAAATATTAAAGATGTTTCTACATCAATAAAAATTTCTCTAAAAAAACCCAAAGATCCTAAGGCTTAAAACACACTAAATAAAGACTAGATTAACACTTAGCCGATTAATCAAGAAACTTGACTTTTGAAAGAAAACTTTAAAAATAGTAATTTGGGATAAGGACTTGGGCATTTACATTTGATAAGGGAATAATTCCTTTAGTGAAATTTTGGGAACTAACAATAGAACTCACCTAGGGATTCATACCCCCTACAGTGTGCAAATAACCCTAATATGTAAGACCAGGTGACAATCCATTAAGCTATGGGGTCAAGACATAGAAATTTTCAACAAAAATTCATGGAGGCTCAGCAAAACATGATAGACTTAAAAGAAAATAGATTAATAGGATCTGTAAATAAAGACAATAGAATAGAAAAGGAAATTGTAAAAATAAGGCCCAAAATAGAGGGGTGAAAAAGCACCAAAATAATAGAAAAACAAAACATTATATAATTATGTACACATTTGAAGATTATAGACTCAATCAAGGAAGTGTTTCAGATGTCTAAAATTGACTAGTAGCTCTAGTATTTCACCATCTAAGTCTCTCAAGAATAAATTATGCTCCCCAATTTTATATTCAATAGAATAGGGACCCATCCACAAGGCCTCAAATTTTCCATGTTTTCCTTTCTCTTCATGCCTGATGCCCCAAAGTAGAACCAAATCACCTCTTTGGAACATTCTTGGAGTGACCTTCCTCTCAAATATTTTATTTATCTTTTCCATGAACTTGAGGTTTATTTCATGAGATTGTATTAAAATTTCATCAATCTCAATAATCTAGTTCATTTCATTCTCATAGTGTTTGATTTGCTCATCATTTTCTAGTTTATACATGATTTGTTAGGTGGGCAACCACAAATTCATAAGCAAAACTACTTGAGCTCCATAAACAAGCTCAAAAGGGATTTTGCCTATTTCTCTCTTAGGTGTGATCCTATCAGCCCATAAGGAAAAATTTATCTATTCACCCCACTTCTTATTTTCTTCCAATATTTGTATAATGATTTTGAGCAAGTTATTATTACTTGATTCTATTTTCCCATTCCCTTGAGGATTGTAGTTGGAAGCATAGGCCAATTCAATCTCATAGTATTTTCACAATGACACCAAAGGTTTGGATTTGAAGCTCATGGCATTATCAACAATTATATTTATAGGTACACCAAATTTGTAAATAATCTAATTTAACAAAAATCCATAACTACCTGGTGTGTTGTTTTCTTTGTAGGGATTACTTTGACCCATTTTGCGAAGTAGTTAGTTGAAACTAGTTTCCATTTATATCCAATGCTTGATGATTCAACAATTTCTCAAATGAAATCCATTCCACATTATTTGAATGTGCCTTCAATCATCACAAGATATAAGAGAATAAAACTTGAATATTTCATCTTCCTAGCAAAGCATTGACATTTCTCATACTTTCTGATTATCTAAGCAACATCTTTAAATAGTGATGGCCACCAATAACCATCTCTTAAATATTTATGAGCTATAACTTTAGATATAAAATGGCCACTACGCACTCCACTATGGAAGTATTTAATTATGCCAATAGTCTATTCTTCTAGCATGCATCTTAGGAGAACCCCATCTAGATTCTTTCATGCTAGTCCATTCTCAGTCAAGAGGTATTTTCGGAAGATAAGTTTGAGAGTTCTTATTTGATTCTTGTCTAAGTTAGGGGGACAACTCAGATTTGGTAAGTAGTAAACAATATTTATATAGCATGGAGATATGTTAAATTGACTCAAAGAATCATCAACATTAAAAACAATAGTGTTTAGCTCAATAACTTGTAAATTGCTCTCATCCATAAACTTGGCTAGACCCATTCTCCTTACTAACTTGATGATCTAAATATCTATGTCATACTCTTATAACTTGTTTACCCACCTAAACCTCTTACTAGATACTTCAATCTAAGTTAAAATGTCTTTCACCATGGTGTGTGGGATGTAAGAAATAATATTTGAACTTATAATATAAGGATTGAATAGTTTTACATCTTTCAAAAGATTGAAATCTTGTTCTTCCATGATGGTGTATTTCAATTAAATACCTTGCATAGATTTGATAAATAAATCTATGAGATACTCATGATCATCCTCATTCTTTTGTAATAGAACATTGATAATAGTATTATATGATGTAAAAGAGATAGGAGAAAGCTTTAAATCTCCCTTGATGTCATTGAATGCTTGCACAACCTTATCCTCCCACTTGATGACCTGGACCTTCTTTATCATAGAAGTAATAGGTAGAGTAATCTCTAAAAAATTTGACACAATCCTCCTTACAAATTTAAATTTTCTAAATAAAGACTAAATTCCTTTTTTGGACTGTGGGATAGGCAATTTGTCAATGGCTTTGACCCTTTCAGGGTAAATTATAACACCATCCTTGAACACTATATGTCCCAAAAACTTGGCCTTTTCACTCCAAAGTGACATTTTTTTGGATTAAGTGAAATTACAAACTCTTTGCATCTATTCAACACCTTTTCAGGATGCTCCAAATGCTCTTCTCTAGTCTTGGAGTACACAGTAATGTTGTCCTAATACACAATAATTAACTATTTAATTATTATTGAAAAAGAGACATCCATAGCTCACTATAATGTTGTACTAGAATTCATCAACTTAAAAGGATTCCTCATATATACATATGTGCCCCAAAGAATTATGAATTAAATATCAGATCTCTCAAATTATTTCACCACAACCTCATTGTACCCTAAAAAGACATCTAAAGTAGACAACATTTTTGATCTAGAACACTTTGTAGGAGGTTTTTCATATTAGGCAATGGATAATTATCTTTTAAATAAGCCTTATTTCAATTCTTAAAATCACACACAAGTGGATGTCACCATTTTTATTTCTTAAAGGGACTAAATTTGTAACCCATGATGAATACCTAATAGGCTAAATGATACCACCATCCCTTAGCTTATTTAATTCATCCCACATCTTGGTGGCCAAGATGGGGTTAATGAGTCTCTATTTATAACTAAATGGCTTGCTATCAAGCTACAATGGGATGACATACTGGAACAAATCTTCCCTACATGCTTTCAACTTAAAATAAGACCATACTATAAAATACTGGTACTTCCTTAGCATTTGCATGTAAGATTTATTCTTAGCTACACTTAAGTGACTACCTAGCCAAACCTTCAATAGATTCTCATGAAAACCTAATTTTCACTTAGTCACATATTTTGAAATAAATGAGTCTCTCAAATTTATTCTATCAACTAACTAGCAGTTGATTCATAATTGAATATACTTATCTTGATCAAAATGAACAAGTTGAGTTACCATAGACCTGTACTTTCTACCTCATTTAAATGTTAACTCGAGGATGTATACTTGATAGGATGACACCATTATATGTGCACACTCAATCTTCTAATTTGACCTTCTACTAATTATTATCTAATATATGAAGTCATGTAGTAAATGAAATTATAGAAATTCAACATAAACATAACACTATGAAATAAATGCTTGTGTTGTAAGATTCCATAAATAAATCTAAGAAAAATATAAATCACACAATTCAAAAATAAAACACACAATGCATACATAAATTAAATAACATGCTTGGCTATTAAAATGGGTTGGATTGTTTCTATAGACTTCTAAAGGGGGCCCTTCCTCCTTCTGACTCCAGCTTCAATCCTTCCCCTCACAACACTTAATTGAACTTAGAAATGCTTGTTCATATTAATAAAAAAATGTAGCAATGAATTACTATAGGAAATTACAATGATAGTTGTTTGACAAAATATACTTTTTATAATCTCTAATGAATATGTACTATATCTCAACTCTACTACTATACATACATACATACATATATATATATATATATATATATATATATATATATATATATATATATATATATATATATATATATATTGTAGAGGAGATTGTTTTATACAAAACAATATATATTCTAATCTAAGATAAATTTGACTTAGGATAATTGAAATTGGTTCTTATAACTAAAGACATCTTCATATGAATTCTATGACATTATTTTAGGACAAAAAAAAATTTAGCCTTAAACTACTTCCTTATTAGGCTCCATGGACGTTATTGTTATCTTTGTGAGTCAGTTAAAAGAGGAATTTAAATATGTTCATTCATGACTTTGGTCATGCAGTGGCTATATGATAGTCAGTGTAATGAGAATATTTTGTTGCATGACATTCCATGCTATATACCTATCTCTCCAAAACATCCTTAAAATAAATTATATAAAAATCATCCTAAATCAATAGATAACCATCATATATTAAATTTCAATATATAATTTTAACTATTGAAAGAGTACATAAACATAATATTATTTGTAAGATTATGGCTATATGTATAAGGAATCTTATAATAAAGTATTCAAAAGCATTTTTAATAGGCAGGATGAGTACAATAGATGAGGATAAGAATAGATAATTTATGGGGCTTATCACACCCCCCAACTTAAGATCTTACTTGACCTCAAGCAACAAACTTGTTCATTCCCATTTCAAAAAGAACTCTAAAATACATGGGATCTATAGCACCACTAGCAAGGTGAGCATAAAATATGCACCTCTATTCAAATAGTTGCCAAAATTTGACTTCCTTAACTTCAACCATTGGGGCCTTATCTTTCTAATCTAGAATAAGATACTAGAATAAAGGGGGCTATAATTTGAGGTTCAACAATTGAGATCTCATTTCTCTTGCAAGCAAAATATATTTTGTGATCTTGTTAAATGTTGCATTTAAGTTAAAAGGGGAACATGGATCTCTCTTTTTCAGTGAAGGAATGAGCTCATCTCATCATTAATTATAGGACTCCTAAATAAAAATCTTGGGATTCATCACAATTATTTAAAAAACAAGCTCTGACTTCTTTCTTCAACATGATATTATCCCATTCAGCCAATAAAACATCAGGTGTCATAGATTCTTTCCTGATAAGTAGCTATATCTCATTCTCTTTTTTTCCTGTATTTAGCTACTTCTCTTCCTCTTCTTTGATCATTCAAAAAATATGATGAAAATGCATTTAGTTGGATATATCCAACATATAAATTAGGGTTCCACTATCTATCATAAGTAACATCATAATTATGAAGGTAAAACTTGCACAAGTGTGTTTTTTTCCCCTATGAACTCTATTTATAGATAGAAAATAAGGAAAGGGAATTAATGACTTCATGAGGTATATCACAATAAATTCTCATAAATTTTAAATTATGACTTTGCTCTTTAAGGTAGACTAAATAAACTCTTATAGGAGGTCTACAATTAAGGAGTTCTTGGGTAAGACCAACCACATCTTCAATTTTTTGCTTTAGTTTGGATATTATCTCTTCCTTCAACTTATTCTCTTCTTTCAATTTCTTATTTTCTTTTCTTAATTCTTTCAAATTTTTAGACTGACTACCCATCTAGTTCTTCAATTTAGAAGATATTGCAAATGAAGAATGGTACTTGACTTATTGGGTAGTTTTAGGTTCTTCCTACTGATTTACCTCTATAAAAGGTTGTGAAATAATGACTATAGGATGGTCTTTAGTAGAGGGTAAAGCTGAGAAGCTACTACAATAAGTGCATCCAGTCTTCTTCCAATCTAATCATGTATCTTCTTTCTTAATCTCTCAATTTATTGTAGGGCTTGCTTTAGTGTGGAAAATTCCATTTGTACAATAAGTTACACCAATTTTTTCACTTCCTCTTGCATTGGTTACTCATGCAACTCTTCAAAACTATACTCCACTTGTTTTGCCTCATGATTGTATTCTAAAGAATATTTTCCTTTTTTTTTAGCCTTTAGGGATTCATCACCACTAGAAGTCTATTCTTCTCTAGATTTTTCATTAATTTCAATAATATAAGAAGGTTTAGTTTTTTTTTTTTCTCAGTCTGTGGGATCTACAAGTAGATATTACTTTGGCCTTTTTGGGAGAAGGTGGAAGTTCCTCCTTAAAATCCTCTGAATCAGACTAGAGAATGAGTTTCTTCCTCTTTCTAGATTCCTTACCTATGGAAGTCTTTTCTTCAGTCCTTACTATGGGTTATTGTGTTACTGTAGGAAGACTTTCTTTTGTAGGTTCTTATGTGGCTATAGGAAGATCTCCTTTTGTAAGTTTTTGTGAAGCTATAGGAAGGTTTTTTGTTATAGGTTCTTATGGAGCTGAAGGAAGGTATTATTTTAATCTTTATTCCTCTACCTCTATTTATTCTATTTTATTTCCTTATCTATCACTTTTTTCATTTCCATGTACTTGGATAAATTCTTCCCAACTGATGTTGGGTCTAGTTCTTTGCAAATAGTCTTGAACAATTAATTGGATTAAACAATGATGGAAAACAGCTTTGAAATTACCTTTTTGAAAAGCCTCTAAATTTTTTTTGATCATTTAGAGTAATAAGTTGGAAATATTTATCTCTATACCATGTCATAAATTATTCTTGAACTTGAAGTGTATGCCATGCAACATGTAAAACCTCCCTTTTCAAGTGAAATATCTGGAGATAAACTCAATAGCTTTAGCTCATCTTACCGGTAGAGATAATTGTGCAATGCCATATTTTGAAGTTTCTAGGATTTCATTTCCTCTAATGAATTTTTACCTCTCTACTTTGGTATCAAATTTTTATTGCCATGTCTCCCCTATTCATGGTAATCCCATTACTCTACTAATGATAGTCTTTATTAATTTTATATCCATTCCTCTTACTATTACCAACTTATTATGTAATGTACTATAAAATTCTTTTATAATTCCTTCATTTAAGGCTTGTATGCTCTTAAAATATTGTGTCCATCCTACATTCTAGAATAGGGTTAAGATGTATAGGTTATTGGTTAAAAGGGGGTTAAGATGTTTGGGCTATTGTTTAAAATGGTGATATCAAGTGGTTCATGTTTTAGCAAGTCCTATCCCATATTGTGAGATGAAATTTTAGTTGTAGGATATGTTCTTACAACAAAAATTTTATGGCTTTGGAAAAATAGCTTTAGGATATGTTCATATTTTATGCTTTATGAGTAAAATAATCCATATGAATTATGGAAAATATCCTCCCCTAATTTAAACTATCACTTGTCTTTGAGGGATGAAATCAACATGCAAAAAATGTCTTATGGTAATAACAAAGGGTGGCAACAACATAACACGAAGGTCACATCAATTAGTGAAGGAGGATGATATGGTGAGTTAGAATGATAAGGAGAAGATATGGAGGCATGTTATTAGAATTAGGTACCATCATCTTGAAATAATTAAATTATATGAAATGAAATAAATATAAAATAATTACCTTATTACTTATAAGAATACCTTTTATTAATGTGTAAATAATGATTCAAAGTGGTGGTCTGGTGTATGTTGTCATTTGACTAGGAGAAAAATACTTTATTTAATATGGAATGTAGGATGGAATGATAAGAATGCATCTTGTATCAAGATATGTTTCTTGTAGTAGTAAGTTTTATCCTACAGTATAAATTTTTTCATCTTGTAAAAATAAGGAAAATGTACTTCTGCTCCAGGGGAATGAATCTATAAGCAAAAATAATTGAAAACAAAAAGTTTTATTATAGTAGTGTCCTTTATCTCTCTCTCTCTCTCTCTTTAATGAATGTTGATCAACCAGTGACCTGGTTTTCTGAGACAAGATCTATCAACATTGTTCAAAGGTTTTTATTACTAAATTTTCTATTTTTTTTAGATTTTATGGTTCAAACTCAACTAGAATCATAGGAATCCAAGATGTAGGATTTTATTCAACTTGAACCAAGCCATTGTGAATGAATTGTTCTTGGCTATAGGAAGATTTATTACTCTTGGAAAATATTAGAGAAGGGTTGATATAAATACCCTTCGGTTGTAGGAATACGTTGATTTTATTCATAAAGAAGAGATGGATGTTGTTCTTTAAGAAGTTGGTGAGTGAGAGTTTATTTGGAAAATAGTTTCTTATACAACTTGAGCATGTGGCCATTAACAATTAGTAATAATTGAATAGAGTCAATGGTCATGAGCTTTACAGTTTTATTGTCAAAAACTTATTTGATCTCATAAGGCCCAAGCCATCTAGACTGTAAATTTTCTTTATGATCATTGTATTTAGAGTCAAAAAGGAGTGCCTAGTCAATAGGTTGGAAATTATTAGTCTTTATATTTTTATCATGCCAACCCACATGTTGTCTTTACACCATTTTAGTATGATGAATTACTTCCTTTCTTAGTTAATCAAGTACATTCAATAGCATGATCCTATCTTATTGGGATTGGGAAAGATCTAAACCTAAATCAAGTGTTGTCCTTAAGGTTTTGTGTTCAAACTCAATGGGAAAAATAGGATTTTTACCATAAAATAGTTCATATGTATTGAAATTAGTTGTTATTTTCTAGGTGATTCTATAAGCCCAAACTACTTTTGGAAGACAAGTTGACAAATCTTTTCTATTCAGGATGACAATCTTAGTGAGTATATTTTTCGATTCTCTATTTGTCACTTCTATCTAACCATTTGACTAAGGATGGTAAGGGGTATAATTTTTGTGTCTAATTTCATATTCTTTGACCAAGTCAACCATGAGGTCTAATGTAAACTGTGGGCCTTGGTTTATGACTATTTCTCTTGGTACTCTATAATAGGTGAGGATTTCTTCATACAAGAACTTAGCTACTTTCTCATCTCGAGCATGGATTAAAGCTTTGACCTCTACCCATTTTATGACATATTATTGCACACTAGCATGTATTCCTTATTATTATATTTAGGATCAATGTGACCTATAAAATATAGTCCCCATTTGTCAAAGGGTTCTAGAACTAGTTATGGCTATAATGGAATTTCATTAGAGTGAGTGGGTTTTCCCATATGCTATTATTGATCACATTTATAAGTATACATAATGGCATCCTTATGAAAAGAAAGAAAATAATATATGGTAGTGAATATTTTAATGGTAGTTCATTTGGTATTAAAATGATCCCCACAAGATTCATTATGGAAGGTTCTAACAATGTCATAAGCTTCATCTTCTTAGATACATCTTATCATAACTGAATCTAGTCTAGTGATAAATAGATATCCTACAATCCAAGAATAATGTCTACTCTTTTGGATTATATGTTATTTATCCCTAGGTGAAAAAATGTTGTGGTAGTAATAATGCGGCAAGATAGTAATATTGGTGAACCAAAGAGATTGAATTTCTACTAAAAATAAATGTTCATTAGGAAAAGAATCATCTACAATAAGACTATGCTCATCATTTTTCAATTGAGATATAAAATTTGTTATTACGTTATCCTTACCTAGTCTATCCATAATGTTAATATTAAACTCCTATAATAAAACAAACTAATGCATTATCCTACCTGTTGTAGCAGCTTTGTTTATTAAATACCTAATTTTATCATGATCTATGTGGATGAATACTTGGTAACCTATAATGTAGTGTCAAAATTTGTTGATGGCATATATGATGGTAAGAAATTATTTCTCTATTATAGTGTAGCTAAGTTTAGTCCCTTGAAGATTCTTACTAATAAAATATATTGTATAACTTAAGGATTCATCTTTTTTGCCAATGATAGCTCCTAAAGTGGTGTCAAATGCATTTGTGTGGATGTGAGAAGTCTTCTTCCGATTAGGCCCTCTCAGAATAGGAGTTGTTATGAGAAGGTCTTTGAGTTGTTGAAAGGAAGTTTGATAATCACTATTCTATGTAAATTCAGTATCCTTAGTAAGTAATACAAATAATGGGGTGGCAAATTTACTAAAATATTTGATGAATCATCTATAATAACTAAAATGTCCTAAAATGCTTCTAACATCTTTTTGCTTCTTTGGTGTGGGTAGATTCTTAATGATACTTATCTTTGTTGGGTCAACTTGAACTCCAATAGGGGATATGTGATGCCCCAACACAATCCCTTCAGTCATAAGAATGTAACACTTTTCATTGCTCAAAGATAATTGGTGGTCTTGGAAACATTGAATAACTTTCTCCAAGTTTGTAAACATTTTTTTAAATGTCTACCCATAAACATAGAAATCATCCATGTAGATTTCAACATAGTCATGGGAGAGATAAAAAAATATGCTCAAAACAGCCTTTTGAAAAGTAGTTGGGGGTATTGCAAAGACCAAATGGTAAGATGGCATAGGCATAGGTTCCCCAAGGTAAATCAAAAGTGGTTTTATATTGGTCTTATTGATTAATTCATATTTGATTATAACCACTAGAGTCATCTAGGAAGGAAAAATACTTTTTCCTTGCTAATGTATCAAACACTTGATCAATAAATGGAAGGGGAAAGTGATCCTTCGTAGTAACAACATTCAATTCTTGGTAATAAATGCAAATACACCATTTTACCACTTTCTTAGAGACAATTACCAGGGGAGAAACCCACTAGATATACAAAATAGGATAAACAAATCCTACATCCAAGAGTTTTTACAGCTTAGTTTTGATAATATCTTTAATTATAGGATTCATTCATCATCAAGGTTGGTGAATAGGTTTTCATTATTATTTAATGTAAATGTGATGCATGAATAAATCTAGTGGTATTCCTCTCATGTCATGGTAATTATAGGTGAATGTTGTGTTCTTTCTTAGCATTATAAGTAACTGACTTTCTTGCTATGGTGTTAAGGAGGTGCTAATGTTGAGAGGTTTATTTGGTATAATGTTTACTTGATTTGTTAAAGAAAAAATGGTTTCTACATTGGAAATTAACAAAGCATAGATGCATTGATGGGGAATCAATTGATGAAATGTCAAAATGTCTCTTATGATTTTAGCAAGATCATTATTAGGAAAGGTATTTTTAAGAGAGCATGGTGTACATTCCAATAGGTTGGTGACTACAAGATCCTATCAATAGGTGTTTAATAGGATAATAGTAAGGATAATGTCTTCTTCTTATGTTTACAGAGTTGGACTCTAGTTAATTATACAGAGAGTCTGCAAGGAGATAAATTCTTCAAATTCATCAATCTAAGGGGTTGGGCCATCATTCTAAGAAGGTTGAGTTGGTGGATACAAAACTAATTTCTTGGTGTCATTTCCATTAGAAATTAACATTTTTCCTAACCTATAGCCAATAAAATCATCAGCAGTGGCCAACCATGGGCAGCCAAGGATGAGAGGATAACCCCCCAAATTTCTCTTTGGTTATAAGACAATAAAGTCATCTAGATATTGCCAAGATTTCATAGTGATAACAAGGTCCTCAACAATACTCTTAGGCTATGCCCAAATCAATTAAATTATTGGAGATGGGTTAGCCATGGATGATAACATTAACTATAGGACTTCTTGTTGAGGAAATTATGTTCTTGAACATAATATCTACTAGTTAGCCAATGACCTAGACTATTTTAGGATCCTTCTTCTTTCTTCTTAGTTTTTTTAAACATAGCTCTCATACAACTTTACTATAGATAAAAACATCCATTATTGCTTGAAAGAGTGGAATTTTGATGCACACATTCTTGAGTTATCCTAAAATATTGAATTCAAGCTCTAGTTTAGGATGTGAAATACTCAATGTCTCCAGAAAAGGAGGATTGTCAATTTCTTTTTGATTTTCTAATGGACTTGGCTCAGGATTGACCATGGGGGGATGTGGATTAGTATAGAGTGGGGTTGGTTCAAAATTTTCTATGATTATAAGTGAGGTGGCTTGTGGAATAACATGACTCAATTGAAGTTGAACTTGATTAATATCTAAGATATATGTTAGATATTACATTATTTTAGTGGATTATGTTGGTTAAACCAACTTATTGGTAAGATTAGGGATGGGATTGGTGGGTAATTGAGTGGTTCAAATAGGTTTTTGAGTTTTTATAATTATGGCCTATTGTTTTTATGGTTGTTTCATTTTATAGTAAAATATTTGATTATCTCTCCATTGTTATTGCCATAGATTAGAGGGAAAAAACCATTGCTAGTTTTGGAATTACCCTGGTTAAGGTTGTTGTCTATGTTGTTGCATCCATAATTGATTCTAAGGTAATTGTTAACTTATTTGAGACCAATTTTGATTGGGTATATTCATCCAAGAACCATGTTGAGTATTATTTTTGAATTGAGAATTTTTAAACATAGAGTTTGATGACATACCTGGTCTTTGTACCCATGGTTTTTATTGATCCATAAAAAACACTTGATTCTCATCTTCTCTTATGGCATGTAGCTACACTATCTTAGGATTCTCCTTAGTTATGCTAGCTACATAATATTTCATAGAATGGTATGTGCAATCCATCTTCTTCTTTCTATATTTATGGAAATAGGTGGCTAAGGCTTTCTCAATTTCTTCTTGCTTCCTCTGTGTATGTAGTGTATTAAGTTGAGTAGATATGTGGATGATAATGTCTTGTTTCATGTCCTATATTAGGTTTATAAGTTCATCTTTAGATATTCATACTATAGATGCTATAGGAAGGGTTCTATCCTTACTTTTTTTCATAGTTAATCTAGAGTATTTTGTACATAGAAGTGTTAGTTCATCAAATGGTAGTGTAGAAACATCACCAATAGACATTAGATCTAGTACCTCTAAACAATAATATCAGCTTGACTAATTCCTTGTCCATTATAGTTTGCTTAGATTTTTACAAGCTGAACAAAAATCTTTCCATATATTCTTCTAATAACTCATCATCATCTTGTATCATTTAGAATATGTCATCTCTCCTATAGTTTTTGGCCCTAAAATAGTCTTGGTATTTCATCAAAAACTTCTCCTTAATTTCTTCCCAAGTATAAATGGCATCCTATCCAAGTCCCATGAAACATCAAAGTGCTACATCTTTGAGTGTTGCTAGAAACAATATGTGTTTCTAAATGTCTTGATTATAATCATAGCTGTAGCATAAGATGTCAAACATAAAAATAAATGTGTCTAGATCCTCATATGCTTTTCCCATAAAAGTAGAGAGGGCAGAGTGAGAAATATTCTTCATGGGTACATTTTTATTAGGACTAAGGATAGGAAATTTAAAAGTAGTAGACTCATTGGTAGTGTTTTCTTCTTGATGATCCTCCATGAATGCTCTGTGTTGGTATATGAGAGGTTGTTGTTATCCATTATTCAAATTTCCTATCAATTCTTTTAATTTTTGGGTTGAAGAAGATGGAGACTTCATATTTTTCCTTAGGAATGTATGGTTTCCTACACAATTGGGATGGTTTGGAGGTTTTAGAATATTCAGCTAGTGTTTTGGCAAAGAGTCTCTCTAAATTAGAAGATTTTATTGGCCTAGTGTTTCCTCTAAGAGCAATAATAGCTCTGAATGCCTTCCTAGCAAGAAATTTGGGTGACAGAGGGAATCAAGATTTAGATTCATGAGTATGAGGTGATAATGTGGGAATTATTATAGGTGGTACATGTGGGTCTCTTCTAGGGGTATGCACCTCCTCAAGGTCTCCAACTTATGTTACTAGTCCAACCAAAAATTATTCTTTCTCTACCTCTTCTATTGACAACTGTGTGTCATCTTCAAGAATTCCTTTGTGTTCCTTAGTTGATATAGGATGAATTTTGGATATTTTAGTAATTTTTGATGATTTAGGAAAAAATCTCCCTATATAGTCCCCTTCACTTTGCATATGTCAACCACTTTTTTAAAACTTTTTTCCTACCCTACTTGCATAGGGTTAGTAATATGGGGTTTTTTGAAAATTTATACTATCCTAATTACAAAAAAAGGAAATTTAAACTATGAAATAAAAAAATATTTAATCTAAATAACAAAAAACTTTGGAAATAAAAATAATAAACATCTAGAAATAATTACTATCAAGATTGAAGATTATAAGTGTGAGACACCCTTACCTAGCAACGATGCTAAAAATGAATAGTAGTCAATTCACAATTAGATATAATTATCTTGATTAAAATGAAAAAAGGAGAATTACCATGGCCCTGTACCTTCTACCTCATTTAAATTTCAATCTAAAGATGTAAACTTAATAGGATGATGTCACTATATGTGTACACTCAATCTTCTAATTTGACCTTCTGCTAATCATTATCTAAGATGTGAAGTTATGAAGTAAATGAATTGATATAAATTAAATATAAAAATAAAACTATGAAATAAGTGATTATGCATTGGAATCTTCCTTAAACAAATCTAAGTAAAAATGTAAATCACATAATTCAGAAATAAAACACGTAATGCATAAAGAAATCAAATAACATGGTTAGCTATTAAAATGGGTTAGATTGTTTCTACAGATTGCCAAAACTTTATCCTTTCAAATCCAGCTTCAATCCTTCATCTCAAAACACTTAATTTAACTCATAAATGCTTGTTTATATTTAATAAAAAATGTAGCAATGAATTGTTGCAAGAAATTACAATAATAATTTCTTAACAAAATATAATTCTGATATTCTCTAATCAACATATACTATGTCTCAACTATGTTAATACATCTATATACATACCATATATGAGATTATTTTATACAAAATAATATATATTCTAATCTAAGATACATTTGACTTAGGATAACCAAAATTGGCTCCTTTTGCTAAAAACATCTTTCATGTGAATTTTGAAACTTTATTGTAGGATAAATAAAACTATTTCAACCTTCAACCACTTCCTTATTGGGATCCATAGAGGTTATGGTTGTTTCTGTGAGTTGGTTTGAAGAGGAATAAAAATATATTCATTCATGGCTATGGTCATGCAATGGCTACAATATAGTCTATATGATGCAATTCCATTATTGCAAGATGTTCTATGCTATATACCTATTTCTCCAAAACATCCTTAAAACACATTATTAAAAAGTGCCCTAAAGAAATAGATAACTATCATATATTTAATTTCAATACATAATTATAACTATTAAAAGAGTATATAAACATAATTCTATTTACAATATTATGGCTATATGTAGAAGAAAATTTTATAGGAAAGTGTTCAAAAGCATAGTTAACAAGCAAGATGTGTACAATAGATGAGGAAAAGAACAAAAAAATTATGGGGATCATCATTAGATCCATAAAATTATGCTTCTAAACTTACCAATCCTCTTGGGATCATGTTTATCTTTAGCTAAATAATGTCCTTCCCAAACAAGTTTTCCTTTCCATCACAAACTTGAATCATGGATTTTAAGTTTATGAATTGATCATGGAGCTCAACCTTCATAGTTTGGAAACTTGTTAATCTATTCATAATAATCAAATACCTACCAATTATGATTTTTTTTTGGGATTGAAGACCTAACAAGCACCTCCACTAGATATTGATAATGAGGGCTCATATTTGCAACATCAAACTGAGCCCCTTACCCTACAAGTCTATCAGCCTCTTTGTTGAAACGTATATCATGATAAAAAATAAGCATAAGCATTTTGATATTGTTTCAACCTTTTATTATTGGTGGCATAAGCATTGTGGATCTGCTTGACCACTAAATCAAAATCACCCTTGATAATCAAAATTTTAATTCTATATTTGTGGGTAATCCTTAAACTAAGCAAGAGTGCCCCATACTCAAGAGTACTACTCGTGCACTCAAAGGATAGCTAAAAATAAAACACAAAGAATTTATAATTGGGGGCATATAATATAACCCAAGCTCCATTTCCAATATTGGATCAAGCCCCATCAAAACACATCTTCCAAACTATATTTTCTTTGTTAGGTTTAACATCAAGAATAGTAGGTTGTTCACTAGTATCAATATTTCCAACAAAGTTTCCCAATTAAACATCCATGTATAATACTTCATTGAAATCATGTTTTGGATCTTCAATTACATGTAGCATCTTTGGATATCTATAATTTATAACCATCTTACCCTCTAAAGGAATGGTGGCATAAGAAAGGTCCATTTGTACACTTCCACCCATGCTAGCATCCCATTTAATTGATATCAACATCCCCCACTTATGTGGGTAGTATAAAACTACCATTTCCATATTTAAATACTTTCATGTATGCACTACCAACTATACCACCAACCCCTTGACTTGTCCAACAATTAGAACCTCTAGTGAGTCCATGTCATAACACTTGTGAAAGGTTGATGTAATCTTCACTCTGAGGTAATTATGGACACCCAAGGGCATCACATTGCAAGAAGCACCATAATCAAACATGTGGATATGAATAATAATACCATTGATCAATAGGCTTGTATAAAATTGATTCACATTCAACTAAGTTTCTATAAGTGTAGTCCCCAAATAGATCTCTAGAATGGGTTCAAAAACCTCTTCTAATTCTTCATCTTATTTTAGAGGTGCTAGGGTTAACTCAATTTCATTAATAGCTAATCTTTCACCAAATTCTAAATATTCAAATTCCCTCTTCCTATGTTTAGGTATTCATAATAGTTCAATAAGTGGCATGGTGATTTTTATTTTACTCAACACTTGGGCCATATCACACACATTATACTAAGGAAGAGGCATATTCGGTAGAAGGGTAACAACACCTTCATCTAGAATTTAATCAATCGAGGTCTAAAGTAGAGTAGGTTGGGGTAGATTTGAGTCTTTGATAGTAGCTTGGGACATAGGTGCTATCTTAGAATCTTTGAAGACTATTGTATCTTTATTTTCTTCCTTGATTGCATTTCTTACCTTCAAATTTGTAGGGGCAATGTCTTAAGGAGTAGCACTTGGTGGCCTACTTCTCAAGTTATATTCCTTCTTTTGGGTAGTTTCTAAATTAATTAATAGTTGCCTATCCTAAATTGATGGAATTCCCCTAGGATATTTCTTAATCATTATAGATCATAAGAGATCAAAATCATGAATGGTCAATTCATATGCTTGTGCCATATTAACATTAAACAAAGTCAAAAGCTGGGATACTCTCCATTTTTGCTCCAAAATTGATCAACTATAGTATCATTCAACAATTCCATGGAGGTAGTTGATTCACTCTAAGTAATTTAACAATTGAACATAAAAATATCATATTCGGATGATGCATACTTAGGTTCATCTAAATCTTCATCAATTTGTTCAATGATATCACATGAAGGGTGTGGAAGGAAGCACTTGTCACACTAATCAATGTCTAAATTAGAATTCACAACATTTACCTTAGTATTTAAATGATCAAGCACTTCTTTTCTATCCCTTCTATTTTGATTTATTTATTCTCTTTTTTCATGTGCAGGCCTCTTCCTCTATCATTATCTCTATTATGGAAATCATGCCCTTTTGGTGCTTGATTTATATTTGGAGTCCACTCGTAGATGGTAGACACATGAGGGACCCTATTTTTAGATCTAGACAACTTATATAACATTTATTTGACATAAAGGCCAAATTTTTAATAGTTTCCTCCAAATTGGCTATATTTGTGGGGTGTGTCTTGTCTAGATTGACTAGCTTCACATTAACCTAATTATTCATGGAATTTTCCATAGCCTTTATATTGTTATCAATTTAGATGGCCATATTTAATTCCAATCATAGGTTAATGGGATCCTTTTCCCTCAAGTAGTACATAGCCTTTTTATCAAAGGCATCAAAATACTTTATCAAGCATGTTGTATCACTGGGCTTGATATTTTTGGGTAATCAAATCATAGTCTTGTTGAATCAGGTGTTGAAGTCTTACACACACTCATTATGATTCTTTTTGAGATTTTCAAATTTAACCAAGATAAACCTTAGATGAATCCTAACACCATACTAAATTCTAAAAAACATTTTGCATCTCTACCCATGAATCAGTGCATCTAGGAGGAAGGAAATTGAACCATTCATGAGCATCTTCCTCAAGCATGTACATAAATAAATTGATTCACACATCCTCATACTCAACCTCATAATATTCAATAATATTTTTTAAGGCCCTTAGATACTAATCACCACTCACTACATTGTTCCCTTATAATTTTGGGAGGCATCTACTAACTTCATTTGGGACTTCATTAGGATAGCCTTCTATTTCATCAAAATTAATAGGTCTGAATCTAGAAACACAAAATGCAGGATGTTCATTCTCATATTTATCCCTATACCTTGTGACTTGTTTAATTATAGGTTAAATAACAAATGGTAAAGGGATATGAGGGGGTGAATGAGGTGCACTTGGTGGATCAGACTTGGTAGGGGATTCAAATGGTTGAGAAGGAGCTAGGTAATACACATGACTATATGTTTTAGAATTACTAAGAGAGATATGATAGTCCTTGATAATGGAAGGATCAACAAATATTTCAAGACTGTTATAATATTTACAACCCTTAGTAGCTAATCTCTACCCTTTAATATGCCTCCAGACTTGTCCCCTTCTTTGAGGAATACTTAAAGTTTGAACAAGTTCTTAGATGGGTCACCTTTGAAA
This sequence comes from Torreya grandis, assembly GCA_037957365.1. NCBI lineage: Eukaryota > Viridiplantae > Streptophyta > Pinopsida > Cupressales > Taxaceae > Torreya > Torreya grandis. The sequence goes on along the minus strand of JARHVA010002089.1, from coordinate 2,472,885 downwards.
GATGATCTCAATCCTTCCATATTTACAAACAATAAAATACTCAAATTTGAAAGTTAGAAAAATATACAAAAGAATGACCAATCTTTCTTAAAACTAGGAAATAAATTTAGAGTCACCACTAGAATCAAACTTATTAAATATAAGAGTTGACAAACTATTTTTGAAACATGCTAGAATTAGACTCACTAATGCTTAATGAGATAGATAACAAAGACACTAAAATTTTCAAAATAATGTTGAAAAGGGATAAAAAAACCTTTCAACATGTAATGTTAATGTTTATTTACAATATACTTAGTATAATTCAAATTTTCAAACCTTAAAAACTTCCTTGCATATCCTTAGTGGAGTGTTGTGATGTTGAAAACCAAGATAGTCAAATTAGTGTAGTAACAATAGAGAACTTCACAAGATTAAATACTTATAGCTCTCCACAATAGTCCTTAACAACACACAAGTAACCAAGATTTTAGTTTAATCCCTAACAAAAACATCAAAAGAGTTTTGTTTACCAGTTATACACCCCGTACACTTGGCCTTACACAATTGAAAGAAAATGGCAAACAATGATGAAAAATCCACTAGAATGTCATTGTAATTAGGGAAGGGTTTTGCATCAAGATTAGACCGAATGTATAAAATGACTAAGAGGCAACTAAAAAAGGTATGGTCATTTCCCTACTACTTCTAGTTCTATCTGAACCAAGGTGAGAGGACCTATGGAGTAGCTTTCTCACATGGAGAGATTCCATAATTCAACCTCCATGGGGATTTTTGGCACAAAGAATAGATATGACCAAGGCATAACCAAGTTTTTTCACTTCACCCATGAAGGATTATTACATGAAATACACAAATTCTCTAATTTATACATAAGCTACTGAAGATAGATGAAATTATGATTACAATCTTGATTTTGAATAATCTTCAACAAGGGGGCCAAATAAAAGACTGCAATGCTAGGATTTAAAGCACAAACTACAAACACACTTAAAATAAATGATATATTATGCATTTTCAAGGAAAATAATAATTATAGTATGTAATGGGTGTATTATTGTAGGGTAGGAAAAGTTAGATAATTATAAAATGGAGGGTGGCATGTTGGTGGCTCCCAAACAATAGGGTATTTGGTAGTATTTCATGACAATATTTCCTATCAAAGATGTAGAAAAAAGCTTCAAATGTAAGAAAATGGTAAATATAATATGATCCCCTAAGAGACTAAAACATATAATGAAACTAATCTTTTAAATAACTTTCCTTATTAAATCCATAGAATTATGGTGCGCTAACAAGTTACTCAACAACAAATTCTAAAATAATGTAGAAAGGGATTTATAATCTAGATCAAAACCCAAAATGATATTTAAAATGGGCATAGAATAAGATATCTAGTCGACAATATTTTTAAATGGGTCACTAAAATGCATCAATAGGAAACAATAAATATCCACAATCATTTTCATTAACTTAAAAATAAATGTTACAAACATCAACACTTCAAAATGCTGCCATACGGACAAGCATGGTGAGGTTGATCTTTTGATAAGGGAGACATAAGCATGCTCTCAAATATTTTTAATGGTAGTACAATTACAAACACATTAGCAAGGGAGATAAGATGTACACACATCAATTGAGCCTAGAAATGTTTTTTTAGAACCTATAATTAGAGAAAATGGATGCCTAAAACAATGACCTATAACAAACAACAACAAAAAAAAACCTTAGAACAAAGGACAAAACACCTATTTATACATTTTTAAATCTAGAACTATGGGTCACAACTTTTAAAATTTAAAAACAAACTTTAAAGTCTACCAAGATTCTCCAATTTGGAATATGCCCTTTGTCATGCCTGAGATCTTCATCCATTTATAAGAAAAATCATTATTCTAACTGCCTACAAAGAATGATGAAGATTTGTAACAAACTTCTAATTTCATGGTAGGATATTCCTTTGACATGATATATAAGGAGAATATTAATTATAGAGGGATGAAAAAACTTTTTATTTATGTTGAACTGCTTGAAGATACCATGGACCACTTGTTTGCATAGTTGGAACCTTCTAGATAGCTCCTCTTCATCTTTGCATGCCACGGAACAACCTGATCTTGTAATGATTCCATAGGAATATTATGGATACATAGATACTTGAGATATTTTCTTTGGAGTGGCCCACCTTGTATTTTTAGACCTATAATATCTCTCCCATGGAGGAGGTTTGGCAAGAATACTAGTGAAAAAATGTAAAAGACATAGGTCATTTTCAACCCTTTTTACCTTTTGACTCCAACTTATTTTTCACATTTTACATCTTAAAAATTTGAATATTTCACATCTATATTTTTAGTGATTCCCTCATATTTTTCAATTCAAAAATACATTAGTTTCAACTTTTTATTTACTTGGGTAAATCCTGGTCCCTTTCACAGATTTGCAATGTCAACTAGCTATCAATAGTGAAAGTTCTACCAACTAATTTACATAGGGTCTTAGTATTTATATGACATGTATGAAAAAATGACATCATTGTGTCACTTATTTCACCAATATCCTTATTTTACACTATCCTTACATCACTTGTCTCCATATGTGGTTGAACTTTATTGAAATTTCTATGATCATCTTACACTATCAAATCTATTCATTCAAGTAAATGCAAACCATAGATCTATGTCTATATCATTATAGTCATGAAACATATCACTACCACATTAAATGTATATCCTTTGAAAATTCCATCTTGGTTCTCTCCATTATATCTATGTGCATGGATTGATGTGGACCATCAATCTTGATTCAAAAGATCAAGTGTTATTAGTTGCCAACTATCTTTGGCCTTGAGATCATGCCACTTGGTAGCCCTATATGTTATCTACATCCTACTATATCAACCCTATTGGGATAATTTTCTATTTATAAGTAGTGGTCTCATATTAATTTTAGGATTCATTGAAAAATCTTGACTTAATACATGTTGTGGATTGGATTATGTACACTTGAACACATTTCGTCGATCTTTGGGAACATGTTTGATATTTAGCCTATGACCATGTATTAAATTTTCAACTATGCCTTCATACCATTAGATATATTTTATTGATCATACACAAATCATCAAATTACAATCCATGAGATGGAGTGTCATTAGACACTACCTACACTTGGCCCTGAGGATGTGTCACTTGGTAACTCCATGGGCTTCCAATGAACCTTGTGAGTAATCTCTATTAATTTTAGTGTCATCATGTTCTATGGTGGCATCTCATGCTCCTAATTAAAAATAAATGGATAATTCATAGGGTTAAATTTGATGCTTGTGTAACCATCCTAAAACATTTGAATCCTAATGACTATTTACCATGGCTATAGATTGGCATCTACACACCTATCAATGATGTTTATGAGCCTATCACCTATGAAAATTCATAAATTTAATCAGGACATTTATTATGGGATATTTTTTCTTTGACATTTCAACTTTCATCAACCTTTAGGTCTTTGGAAGAATTTTTTTAGGCCTTTTGTCTTTAGCTTCTCTATTTTTGGCACAATTATCCTATAATAATTATTGAAAGCTTTTGTTTTTGGCACTTATACTACCTGACCCTCTATTTGTTAGAAGAATTATTTTAGAAATTTTATCTAAAATATTTTTACCAAACAAATTGGCCTTTGCATTTTTATCATAATAATTGAGTCTTCAACAATTTTTCATCATTGGGATAATTGTTTTGGACATTTTGTTTGAGATAATTTTCCCACCAAAATTAAACTTGTCATTTTCTCCAAAGAAATTGAGCTTACTCTTGTGCTAAAGAAATGACTTTATGTTAGTTTTTTTTTGTGGGAAAAATTATTAAAGGGCAAGTTGCCTTCATACCTTTTTCCGTGGATAAAAAGTTTGAAATAAATGGACCTCACATTTTTTTTGATGGAATTCAAACTTTTCTTTCGAGATTTTCTAGAATGACCTTATAGGGATTTTGAAAAGGCTTGTCTTATGGAATTATCCTTCAGCTCATTGGAATGGCCCTCTATATTTTTTGAAATTGACCTTTGGACTTATTGAAAGTGTCATTTGAATCTTATGAAAGTTCCCTTTGGAAATTTTATAAGGGCAAAATGCTTGAAAGAAATGACCCTTCAAGGATTTTTCCAAGGCAAAATAACCCTTTGAAGATTTTTCAAGGGAAAAATGCCCAATAGAAATGACCCTTCAAGGATTATATAAAGGCAAAATGACTCTTCAAAGATTTTTCAAGGGAAAAATCATCAAAAGAAATAGGGTAATATGTTTTACTCTAAACAAATAGACTTTTTTAGGTTTTTTTGTCATGGACATTTTTATTGATAGAAATAAGTCTTCAAACATTTTCCATGAAAAAAAGGCCCAAAGATGTATTTATGTCAAGAAAAAATTCCAAAAAAAAAACTTGAAGACCCTAAGGCTTAAAAACACTAAGTAAAGACTATATTAACTAGTCGATTAATCAAGAAACTTGACCTTTGAAGGAACACTTTGGAATTTGGGATAAGGACTTGGGAATTTAAATTTGACAAGGGCCCAATTACTTTAGTGTAATTTTAGGCACTAACACCTTCTATAATACATGGGTGTGCTAAATATATTCATACCAATAGGGTAATAATTTTTTTCATAATTCCATGTGAACATCCACTTAAACAAAATAAGTTTATATCTAGGTAGTTAATTATCAAACCTACTAAGGCTAATATTCCATGGAAGGGTAATAAAGAGGTAATCTCATTTCCTAGGTGGCTAGTACTTGATAGACCATTACATCAAAGATACACATTGGATTTTGAATAATCCTCTTCTGCTACTAACAACATAATCCTCATCTATATATTTTTAGATATCAAATATGGGAAAATTTAATAGTTATATGATTTAGATACACATTTATGGTAACATTATATATATTGGTACCATTGTTATGTCTAAGTTTTAGATTGAGACATATATGAAGTACATATTCCATCCAAAAATCAATTTAAATTAAAAAATAAATAAATATTTCATATATCAAATACTACTATGAACTTTTATTTTACCCAAGATGGACTTATACAAACATTATTGAGCCAATATAATATAGTAGTTGGTTTACCTTTTGGCAGGGTTGAGGTTATTAAGTCAATCAATCTTACCAGTTTTATACGTTATACTTGATTGAATCATCTAGATTCACCATCTATATAGTGTGATTTGATTGATCACTCACACTCAATAGATTATAAGTATGATTTGGTTACATGATTGATATTTGGACAATGGTTATGTGGAAACTCATCTTTTTTCCAGGGTTGGGGACATGTAGTCCTCCAATACATACATACATACATACATACATATATGTATGTATGTGTGTGTGTGTGTGTGTGTGTGTGTGTGTGCATATGTATATATGTATATGTAGATATACATACACACACACACACACACACACACACACACACACACACACACACACACACACACATGCACTTATAGGTTTATAAATTTTTCTAATCTTAGCTCTGAGGATTCATAAGAAATCATTTCTTCAAATCAAATTGAAAAAAGGCAAGAGTGTTTCATTGATACATAGATGTACTCCTAAACACACACACACACACACACACACACACACACACACACACACACATGCAATTACAGGTTTACAAATTTTTCTAATCTTAGCTCCAAGGATTCATAAGAAATCATTTATTCAAATCAAATTGCAAAAAGGCATGATCATTTCACTGATACATATATGTACTTCTAACCTTACTCTCTTTACTTTCAAGAATTTTAAATTATTTCAATTCTATATCATATGCACTAATTATATACTATACCATACTCTTGGTTATAAATTAGCCATAAGTAAATCACTCAAGTTAGACTCGCACAAAGGCAAGGTGTGTTTTACACACCCAGGTATACATTAATTTTCATTTAAACTAGTAATTTCATTACTAGATTAAAAGAGGTGAAATGTAGACACTAAATTTGATTTATATAATACCTTAGTATTTTACACTTAAAAAATACCTATCATGGTTTTATCCCTTAATTATAAGACATTACCATTGTCAAAAGGCTCACATTCACTATCCCTTTGTGTCAATTTGCCTATTTATTTGTATGACCACTATTATTCTAATGACTAAGACTTTCATATGATGTAAAATTATATCATTCTCTATAATTTTTGGACCTTTACCTATTTTCCATCTTCTTGGATGCCTACATCAACAACAATGTCCCTTTTCAAGATAAGTGTCTAGTTCCCAAAAATCGTCTAATTTGTAAATAAAACATATTCTAATGGTCAAAAGAGTGATTTAGTGTGAGATATTTTAAAAAGGGATTGGTATATATACAATATCAATACTCATTCATTTCCCATCTATCAAATATTGGAAACTCACAAGGAAACTTACTAAAAGTAATCAATCAATAATTTAAGTAAAAAAACTTACCATATTTGTCTCTATTTCCATATCATGCATATTAGTAGTATCCTCACAGGTCTAAATTACTAAAATTTCATCCCATGAGTTACATTTTCTAAGTTACATGTTAGGTATCTCTATGTACCTTTTTATCACACATTGCATTGTTATGCACACACAAGCCAACACATAGGGGAGAACTACATAAGTCTAATTCCATCTTTAGATTATTGTATATGTAGGCAATGCACATTGATATAGGGGTCCTTAAGGCATCTTGACACCATGTGTCCACTATCCTATTTTTCTCATAGTCACTCAAGGGGTGAGGAAGCTAGGGTTTGATAATTTGATAAATAAAAATAGCTTATGCACATGATCTATACACATAAAAATAAAGGTGAAACAAAACCCATAAGGCTCTAATTAGTCTTATGACTTCCAAAATTATTTAATAGTCAACATCTCTAGATTATAGTGGGTTTATGTTATGGAAACATGTTCTCTACACTTACACTAGTTCTTATATTATTCAAATTTAATGGGGACATGTCATGGAAACATGTTTTCCACACTTAAAATTTTTTAAAATTGGCAAAATTTCATATTTATTTGATTAAGATAGACATTTGTGCCAACATTATATAAATTGGTACCATTTTATAGCTAGGTTTTAGTTTGAGACATATATGAGGTGCATATGCCATGCAAAAGAGCACCTTAAAAATCAAATCAACTTTCATATTTCAAATACTACTATGGAATATTATAATACCTAATATGGAATTTATTAAGCCAATATATTGTAGTATTTGGTTCACCTTTTGGAAAGGTTGAGGTGATTAAATCACTCAATCTTGCCAATTTTATAAGTTAGACTTGATTAAATCATCTAGCTTCACTAGATATATAATGTGATTTTATTGGATCACTCACACTCACCATGTTATAAGTATGATTATGCTTTCCAGTTGAGATATGCTCAATGGATATGAGGTAACTCATCCTTTCACAAGCTAAGGTTACAAATATTGAGCAAAATTATATGAAATCACCTTATTCTATTGATTCACAAGAAGTGTTGCATAACCATCTTGCACCTAAAATATATTTATACCCCTTTATAGCTAATTTTATTGCACCTAATTTTAAATATTATGATGCCAAGGGTAATCCTCAATAACATATTCAATCTTTTTATGCAGCATGCCTTGATTATGCTCCAATGATAAAATTTTAACTAAACTATTTATAAGAAGCCTTAAGGACTATGTTTTAATGTGGTTATATGACTTAAAAATACAATCAATAAAAACATTCAATCATATTTTAGCACACTTTACTACCAACATTACCAAAAATGTTTCTTATTACCCAATTGTAAAACTCAAACAAGGAACCAATGAAGCTATCATTGAATATGTCTTAATATACAAGACAATATTGGATAAACTAACCAATTGAGTGTCACTTAAAGAGATTCAAGACATTTTCAATAAAATTTTGCTTACCCAATTACATGATTCCATTGTTTTCGAAAAAAATAATATTTTGATGACTTGTGCCATTTTATTCATGATCATGAAAGGAAACTTATCTCATTAGACAGACTTAAGTATATATAAAATGTAATAGATACATCAAATACTAAGTTAATTATCAAACCAAGTTATAAGATAAAACATGCATAAATTAAAAATAAACAACTACTATGGTTAATGTAGTGTCACAATAACCTAATCAGATTGCCAAGTTCAATGCACCAAGGAGACAATTTTCATGCTTACATGAGTCTCCAACTTTGTTAATTTTGAAGCTTTTCAAGTATCACCTCATATCTCTCCCTCATCATATCGATATTGATCTGAGTCAACCTCTACCCAAGGATATTATTCAAATTATTATTGTGACTATACCTAAGGCCCTGGGCATTCTATGAACATATGTCTTACCTTGAAGCATAAGATCCAACATATTATCAATGACCAAAACATTACTAGAAATAGAAGATATTTAACAACATTTTTCAAGATGACTCTATGAAGGAACCAAAAGTGAAAATATAGTATAATGCACATCCTCATACACCACATTATGATCACCAATTAGATGGGACTATTGGTACTTATACATGACATATACCTCCCATTATTTAGAGGTCTTCTATTGATTTTGATGATAGTGAGATTGTGGATAGACTCAAATATTCATCCATTATTCATTCAAGCATACCTTGGTCACCAATCTATACATAGTATCATTAATGATATTGGTTCTAGTAAGAATGTTTATACTATGAAATTACATATACATTTAAGATATGCACATGATGGTTTACACCCTTCAACTATAAGGGTCAAAATATTTTATGAAACCTCATAGTAGGTCCTTGGTGAGATTGACTAACCTTTATAGGTTGGCCCCATGCATGTGGCCACTAAATTCTTAGTTAAGCGATACATGGGATTGACATAGTATTGGGATGAATTTGGATACATACACTCCAAACAATACCTTATACAGTACATGGGTGTGTTAAATACATTCATGCCAACATGGTAATTATAGTATATATAATTTCATATGAACATCCACTTAAACAAAATAATTCTATACCCAAGCAATTAATTATCAAACCTACTAAGGCTAATATTTAGTGAAAGGGTAAGTAATAGGAAATCCCCTTTCCTAGGCATCATTATTTAATGTACCGTTAGATTAGAGATACACATTAGATTCTGTAGAATTCTCATCTACTGTTACACAACATATTTAGTTACCTAGAGCAACCAAACATGTTCCTATTTTTGATATTCCAAAGAAACCACAAAGTAATCAATAATGGGTTCCATTAAATCCCATTAATTTTATTATTTCCCCACAAATATAGAGTCCTATTATACATATGTAGATCATCACAGATCCTACAGTGCCATATATTACACCTATATATGCTCCTTGACAATACCAATAGTTTATTACATCAAGTTTTTATTGGAAATATACTATGAGCATCCCTAAAAAAATACTATGATCCTTTTCCTTTCAAATACTCTAAAAATACCCCAAAAAAAATAACATTCAAAAATACAAAAATATTCAGCATCTCCATATCCTATTATCTCATTTGCATATATGTCATTGGTTTCATGTTAGTAGATAAAATATCATTTATTTTTATATACACACATATTTTTCATACATCTATTGATTGTGATACATGCATACACAGACACAAGATATATGCTCATATGAATGTTGATCTTCCCTATGCTCACATTAATAGTACGTTAGGACAATCCTCTCTTCCTTGATAATGATAAACCCAAGATATATTGTTATATTATCATTTACATTATCATGTTTGAGCTTCTACACTTACACATGCATTTATCCATGCTTAGATATTTCACAATGTATTTGATATGTTATGTACTTAACATTTTTTTCTAACACATATCTAAGGACTAGTATGATATGTTTATGTTGGTTGATCATGATTCCATTATTTTATTTTTTACATTTACATGAGTGTGTTCCTTTCTTGATATTATCTTTTATTGTATTACTTTTTAGATCATTTGAATATTCTCCATCATTTTTGGCCCTTGTGTATTTGTTTTCCTATTATGAAATTTTAATATGTCTTACTTTGTTATATATGGATATTTGACAATTTATTTTTATTTTTTATGGATATTTTAATAAGTCATGTCCCTTAAATTATGAAAAATATGAACATTATCCTTGTATGAGGTCTCCTTAAGCTATTTTATATTACTTTACTTTTTAATGATCTTATGTGTGTGCTTTATTGATTATTGTGCTTGTATTGTTACTCTCTATATATTTCCATGGTTTACATAATGAATCTTAGGTCTTGATGTGATCACATACTATGTTCCTCATAACTATATCTACCTAGATAAGATACTCCTATATGATACATGATCCATAGATATATTATATAGTTATCTTATCTTTTTAAGGTAAGATAAATACCATTTTCTACATCCCTAGCTCAAAATTTGGTGCATATTAGTGGGGGCATGTCATAGAGGCATGGATTTCACACCTTCATAGGTTTATATTTTAGTGGGGTTATCCCAAAAAGGCATGGCCTTGACACAGATATAGTATTGACCATCTCCATATTACAATGGGGGTATGTTATGGAAATATTTTGTCCACACTTACACTAATTATAATATTCTATAGATTTAATGGTTTAATTTCATGGGAATATGTTTTCCACACTTTAAAGTATATAATTTTTCCAAATTTCATAGTTATATGATTCATATATACATTTGTGAAAATATTCTATACATTGGTACCATTGTTATACCCATGTTTCAACTTGAGACATATATGAGGTGTATATTCCATGTAAAGAGTAAGTTAAATTACAAAATCAAATCAGATTTTAGATTTCAAATACTATTTATGGACTATTACAATACCTAGGATGGGATTTTATGGACTTTATTGAGCCAATCTATTACAGTATTTGGTTCACCTTTTAGCACAATTGAGGTGATTAAATCACTCAATATTACCAAGTTTATAATTTATAATTGATTAAATAATTCAATTCACTAGATATATAATGTATGCAATCAAAAATGCATCATGTCTATAAATCAATCATAACTCAGATAAGATAGATCATACCATACACTAGGGACACATTAGATAATTGAGAACATAACCAATATGGGGATCTACTAGACCTAATAAGGGGATCTCTTATCATAATACATAATGATAGAGAGGGTTCCAAAGCCTCCAATCAATCACAATCATGTAATAACCCTATTTGGGTCTGATGTTTAATATGTCACTAAACTAATAACAAGTAAAGAAACAAATCTAATCTAGTACTCACTAAATCTTGTGGTAAAATATAGGGGTTAGTAACAAAATAAACATACATAGGAGAATCTCAATTAAGCTATGTATGAGTAAGACCCTAATACATGGAAAGATAAGAGTAATATTATTTGAAGCTAATACTTATGCTACTTCTATCTACTAAAGAGAGGAGAAAGGTTAGATAATACTTACTTGAATGATGAACCTGTTGAGACTCAATATATCATTTAGCTAAATGAGATTTCAAGAGGTTGTTATGGTTTCATAAGGATCACTAAGAAAGGACAAATTATCCAAGACTTCTCCACAAGTTTAGATTCTCCAAGTAGAAACCCTAAGCTAAGACTCCTCAAGTAGAATGGTGAAAGATCATATTATAAAGAAGTGCAAGTGAATAATAAATATTGTTCATTGTCTAAATAATGACAAAATGATATTGTGTATATAGGTGGATTTCACCCTAAGCCTTTTAAAACATTTTGGTTGATAGGGTCGACCCAGTTGACCTAATATAATTAAGGACAAAAATTCACTAGGTCATGGGCTATATTGGCCAAGAGATGACCTAGACCCTAAATGAATTTTACCCAAAACTATATAGGGTCAACCCAGTTGACCTAGTATAGCCAACTTTCAAAAGGGGCTTAAGGTGAGGAAAAGAAGGATGGAAGGTGGTAAAAGAGTAGAGGAGTGTGCAAAGGAGGAATATTGTCTTAGGGAATGGTTTTTAGGAGATGGTTAGATTGGTAACAAGTGTAAATAAGGGAAAAAATATTGTGAAGCACCAATGGTCTACCCACCCCTTTCCTAATTAAGCCCTTAGGGCAAGCACTCAGAGATATTAAGTCTTGATGGGTTCCTACAAGATGTAAAGCATCAGTATTTGATAAGATTTTGAAAATATTATGTATACATATGCCCCATTGAAGCTCATCATGTGTCACTCAAGTGTAATAGGGGTTGGTGCTTTGAGAAAGAACATAGTAACAATGTTGAGGCTAAAAAAAACTTACAATATTTTAAAGCAAAAATAACTGAAATTAAATGACTAAAATGGAAATAACTAGAAAGTAAATGTATGCATACCTTGACTTACCTTTATCACTAGATGGTTGTCTATTATATTTGTATTTTTGATTGTGTAGGGTGTAGAGATTTATTTCAACAAACCCAATAATACAAAACTAAAGAGCAAAAATAAACAAATGTAGGAAATCTAAGATAATTGGTGTTTTGAGGATGGAATGTACTTGGAAATTTATAAAGCTAAAATGACAAGTGTTATGTTAGACCAAATTACCAAGTCAAAAATTAGAGTAAATTAGGTAACCAAAAATCCAAGGCTACTAAAGACTAAAAAATTCAAAAAAGTAAACCTTAAGTAAGAAAGGCAAACCCACCAAGTCAAACCAAGGATACATGTCAAAAATAATGGTAATCAAATATCAATGTAAAATAAGTAACAATCCTTTATTAAACAAATATGGTCAAGAAAAAAATGGTAAAACAACATTGATGAGTGAGAAGTAACATTCCTTACTCAATCATCAATGGAAAAAGGAACATAAAAGGGAAAAATAGACTCAAGTGTCTACAAGAAGGGTGGTACAACAAATGACAAATGGTAAAAAGAAAGCAAAGAAATTCTAGAAATGTAATTATATGGTATAAATAAAGTAATCCATAGTCTCTAAAACATTTTTTTTTTCTAAGGATAGGTAGCACCATATAGTTTTTTTAATTCTCCTATTCCAATCTACTAGCATACAATACCCCAATGGACCTTGGCACTATGTGAGGATAACTATGGAGTTTGAGTTTTGATTAGAGATATGAGATGTACTTTTAATCACTTATTTTGATGTGATTTTCACTTTTAAGATTTATATGTTCCTTTTTTATATCATTTACTTTTTTTTAAATGATTTGGCTTTTAAATTTCTTGATGGTTTTTTTCTGTTCCTCCTCGATACATATTTGGAAAACTAAAAATGGGTGCTAAAGATGAATTTAATTTGAATAATTAAGAATTAGTATATAAGAGAGATAACTTTAGAGATCATGGTTTCTAAGAGTCTCATATATATAGGTAAAATAAAAGTGCTATCTTGACTTCGACCTTATTTTATCGAATAAGGAGTGAAAGGATATGAAATCAAGATGAATGACAAATGGAATAATTTGAATTAATTTAAGTATAAAAAAATGTGACAAAGGTTTAAAAAGGGATAAAATGATATTATATCATGATTCCTTATCATAATAATGAGGGAAGTGGTAGAAAACATGCTAACATAAATTATTGTGCAAATTTTATCTATCAAAATAAATAAAAGCTAAAGCTGAGAATAATGATCAAGAACTTATAACCAAAAAATCAATGACAATATGGTAATTTTATGAGGATTGATAGGTAATATCCATGGTATTACACTAAAAATCATAAAATATAAACCCACGAGGGTGCCAAAAATAATGTGAAAAGTAAATGAGAAATAGATGGATTTTGTGAAGAAGGCCATGTCCTATCCATGGTCTTACACTATAAATCATAAAAGATAAACCCTAAGGGTGACAAAAAGTACGAGTATTAAAATAAATAATACTATGTTACATCATGAATAAGATCGAGTCTTATCCATGGTTTTACAATACAATTCATGAAAAAAAGGGGAAACCAAAAGACCAAACAAGAAGGACTAAGGTTTGTGAAAGAGGAAGAATTTTTACAGAGGGAGAGACCCATGTAAGTACCCTAAAAAAAAATTTATATAGATATTATATCTGAATATAACAGAAAATAAGAGAAATATTTAATAAAAATACTTCTTAAGTAATTGTGCATTGGTAGGTTCTTTGAAAATATAGCCTTCATTAGTTTTAAGGTAGTAGATACTTGGACCAAGAATATCTTTCACTAAATAGGGGCCCCACCATTTTTGGGTGTATTTATATTATTTATCATGAGTTTAGTATAGTTTAAGTATAATATCACCAATATTAAATGTGTGAACTTTAACATGTTTATTATGTTATTTGGTAATACGAGCTTTGTATTGGTGATTATGTTGCAAATAAAAAAGATGGTGTTCATCAAGGAAATAAAGGGCATGAAATCAAGCTTCACATAATTATTCATTGGTAATGATGCCATGAAGAGATATATGAAGAGAGGGAATCTCAACTTCTAATGGGAGAATTGATTCAGAACCATATACTAGAGAGAATGATATTGCCCTAGTGGCAATATGTATGCTAGTCCAATATGCCCAAAGAGTAGGATAAAGATGAAGGTGTCAATCCATGTGGGTTTCATGAATTGTATTATGGAGAATTTTTTTAATAATTTTTTTTGTGGCCTCATCTTATCCATTGCATTATGGATGATAAGGTGTGGAAAATTTGTGATTGATTTTGAATTTAACACAAAGCTTTTTGACATCCTTATTTTTGAAATTACCACCATTATAAAAAATGATAGTATGGGGAACACCAAAGAAATAAATTATTTAGTTACGAATGAATTTGGTGATGGTGTTACCAATGACATTAACAAGGGGCATGAATTCAACCCATTTAGTATAGTCGGTAGCAGTGATGATAAAAATATGCCCATATTGAGAGTGAGGTAATTCGACTATGAGATCTAATCCCCACATGGATAATGGCCAATGAGATTTGACATTTTGAATCTTGGATAGAGATGAATGAATTAGATCATCATGAAGCTAGAAAGGGGCACACTTTTTAGTGAATTCAATTTTATTCTTTTCAAGATTGAGCCAAAAGAATCCCATGTGTAGGTATTTGTGGGTTGTATCATGTCCACTATAGTGACCATCATAAATTCTCCCATGTGCTTGCTCAAGAAGAGGAGGGACCACATCTTGCATAACATAATAGAGAAAGGTACCTTTAATATTGTGATAATAAAGGATGTTGTATCTAAATACAAACATTATAGTTTGTTTGTGAATACATGTCTTTTCACAAGAATTTAAATTAGGAGATGAAGTTTGATGTTCTAAAAATTTAATAATGTCCTTATACCATGGTTTTTGTCTAAGGGTAATGGATTTGATGTGGAAGATAAGTGAATATAGTGGTTTAGTAGAAGATGGACATTTTATTATTTGTATAATAAAAATGGGATCAAAAATAACTTGGTGGGGATGAAAGAGAATGGCTAAAAAAGTAAGGGAGTCATCAATGAAATTTTGATCTTGAGGAATAGGATCAATGGTGAAAGAGATGAAGTATTTAATGAGAGTGGTTGTAATTTGATGATAAGTAATGAGATTCTCACTTTTTCATTAGTAATCACCATTGAATTGGTGAAAAATAAGTTGAGGATTACCTAAAAGATGTAGGTATTAAGTCTAGATCAAGAGCAACTCTCATGTCTAATATTAGAGATTTATACTCAACCATAGTGTTGGTTATGTCAAAGGTTAAGTGAAAATCTAAAGGAATGATTTTTCCAAGAGGAATTGTGAGATTGCAACTTGAATTAGCTCCTCGAAGGAATTTAGTACCATCAAAGTGAAGGGTCCAAGTATCCTTATGTAAGCCAACATTAATTTCAAGAAGCTCCTTGATAACTAATTTAGGTTTAGTAGTATTAGGGAGGATAATTGATTCATCAATATTATTGGCTTCAAGATCAGTGGTAAAGTTATGAAGGTAATATTTAAGTGAAATATCTTAATTAATTCCTTCAATATAGATAATATTATCATTTAGAAGACTATCTTGAAGGTGATTAGTAGCTAACACATGAACTGTGGCAATTTGATCAACTATGACTTGTCCTTTAAAAACTTTTTGAGTTACAATGCAAAGATCAAATTCTATAAAGAGGACCATCCATTTTTTAATTCTATCTTTGGGAAGAAAGTCTTTGGAAGAAGTGGTGAAGAGGGTCAAAATAAATTATGACATAAGTAGTTTGATAAATCATGTAATGTCAAAGATTTTAAACTATGAAATAAATGTCAAGGAAATCACATTAGACTTTTGTGTAATGTTTCTCATAATCGATGAGGCATTGGATAATGTAGTAAACGGCATACTCTCTTATAGTATCATCTTGCTGGGCAAGAATTTCCCCAATTGATATGGGTGTGTAAGAAGTATATATAATTAAGGGTCGATAATTAGAAGGAGAATAAAGTGTAGGTGGGTGAAGCAATGATTCTTTCATTTTATCAAAGGTATTTTTACAAGGTTTCATCCATTCTAAAGCATTACCTTTCTTAATAAGAAAATTAATGAAGTGGATATGGTAATCCATTTCAAGGATGAATCATCTAATTGCCCCAAGTTTGCCTAAGTGTAAATGTCGAGAATGGATTGAGGAATGAGAATGTTGGTGATAAAACTAATCTTAGTTGGGTCAACATCAATACCATGGATATAGAATAGGAATCCTAACAATTTTCCATATGTGACATGAAAGACACATTTATAAGGATTTAGTCTAACTCTATATTTAAGAATGTGGTCAAATATGATAACAAGATCCAAAAGATGAGTCTTGTGTCTTTTGGCTTTAGCAATGAGCTCATCCACATATGTTTAAATAATTTTGTGGATAATATCATGTAATATGTGAGTCATTTATCATTGGTAAGTAGTTCTAGCATTTTCGAGGCTGAAGGACATTTTGACATAGAAATAGGTGCCCCATTCCATGGTAAAGTTTTCTTATGTTAGTCCTCGAGGGTAATGTGAATATGATTATGGCCCAATAATCCATCCATAAGAGATAACATTTCATAACTAACTATGGAATAAATATTGGAATTTATTGAAGGTAAGGGAAGTTATCTTTAGGACAAGTGAGATTAAGAATATAGAAATCAATACAGATGTAAATGACCATAGTGACCTTTTTTCTAAATAGGAAATATGTTAGAGACCCATTTATAATATTCCAATTGTTTGATAAACTTAGCATCGAGTAATTTGATGATCTCCTTATGACATATGGTGGAAACCTCAGGTGAAAATTTCCTTTGCTTTTGACATATAATCTTGCATCATGATAAGTAATGATGTTATGCACCATAATTATAGGGTCAATACCAAGAAAATCCTCATAGGATCAAGAAAATATTTCATGATATTTATCAAATAATAAGCTAAAGTTATCATACTTGGTAGGTGAGAGTTTGCAAAAAATGGTAATTAGTCAAGGACAAGATGGAGTACCATATTCAATATGAGTGGTTTATTTGATAAGCATAACATTACCATATTAGAAATTATATGGTGTATTAGGTATATAAAAAATTGGGTTACTTTTGGCATCAATACTAGAAATGAAGTTATTGAAAAAGGGGTTTTAGTTTTAAAATTCCTAAGTTTATGATGTTACCAAGGAAGTTGAGATTCTCGACCATAAAGTAGTTATAGAATAGCTTAATCACTAGGAAATATGGAAAGATTACTATAATACTCAAATTTTTCTTCAAGATATAGAATATGATTACCATGGTGATTATACTTAGAATGTATCTGATGGACATTAGTTTCCTTGGCATCTAGTGTAATCTCAGGAGTAGGAGAAGTAGATGGATGGAAAAAGATTGGTGTGTCATTGGTTTCATTTATGAGGAAAGGATCAGATGCAATGATGGGATAAATAGGTGGTAAATAAGCTATAATAATATTTAGAGGATTGAAAGGTATAATTTTCTCTACCACCCAAGGAGTATCTAGAAGTGGAGAATTGGAAGGAGGTACATAACCTTTAGGATATAATTTATGATCTTTAGAAATGGTATGAACATCCTAATTAAAAGCATGAATTAAGGTAAGTTTTATTTATAATATTGAACATCCATGTCTTTATATTGAGCTTGGGGCATAATATAATCCTTATATGTTGGATAAATTGTACATGCTTGAGATTCAAGGGGAGTTTTATAAGGTGAAATATTCATATTACTAAATATACATGGATACATGATGAGAGGATCTTAAAATAATTTAGTTACTCTATATTCATTGCAAGTGAAGTCATCTTAAGGTAAATAAGGCTCCTAAGTATTGCAAGGGGGGGAAAAATTAGTGATCCCATCAATAAGAGGAATAGTAGAGTCCCTAGGTAATAAGGAAGGAGGAAGCCACTCCAAAATTTAGGGAGGTAGCTTGGTAATATTAGAAGTATGTTGAAAATCATTAGGTTCATCATCATCTGAATCAAAAAGATTAACTTATAAATTAGGATTGATGTTGATGAACTTAGGTAAAGGAGCACTATTGATTTTAGGAATGGTAGGAATATGATACTAAGATTTGGGATTAGGAATTTGAATACTCCAAGGGTTGGTATCAGCCTCATGATTATACCATTTTACATTATGTAAGAATTTAATGAATTGGATACCATAATAATCAATGGAATTCATTTAATGAGTCCATACGTGACCAAGGAGTATATTATAAGATAAGATTAAATTGAGTACCATAAGCTTAATTCAAATGATCTTAGGTTTGATGGTTAGGGAATGCCAAATACAACCAAGTGTTTTTTTAATAGTCTTATCAAAATCATGATAGCTAAAATAGGTTTATTTTAGATGATCCTTATTATAACCAAGTTGTTGGATAAGCCATAAATATGTCACATTAATACCGGAGCCTTCATCAAATAGAAAAATATGGATAAGGGTAGTATTAATGTCTATTTTAATAAAGAGTGGTGAATCATCAACACAAAATAGAATTTCATCATTGATCATGTCCTCTTCAATAAATTCAATAGAGGGATCTGAACAAGGACACATAGTTTTAATAGTATATACACTGGTAGGTTGAGATTCAATAAAACGTGGTTCTTCATCCATAGTAGATGGATCTTCAATTTATTATAATTATTACATAAGGAACTTGTGATGATATGGGGATGTGTAAACCAACTCCATAAGTGGAATCTTTCAAGGCACATATTTAAGTTCTTAAATAAAGTTCCAATGAGATTTAGAAGAGGAACCAACATGATGTTTAGGAGGTAAAGTATATTTTCAAGGAATAGAAGTGGTTGGGGTTAGAAATGAGGAGATGGTTCCTCAAGGGATTCTAAAGCTATATTAGCGGTGGTAGTATCTTTGAGAAGTTGTTTTTCTAAAGATGGATTCTTAGGTTTGGTAACAGGATCTTTGTGGGTTGGTTTATGATGATAATTGACTTTGGCAGTGTTAAAATATTGAGAATTGTTATAATATTAGTCATAATTAGAATCAATGGCACACAAATCCTTGGTATTTTGTTGATTATTATTTGTGGAAAAATATTTTTGGTTATTTTAGGTAGATGCTTTAGAAACCTATCATTTTTGATAAACAACAATGTACTCTTGATGATGAAGGTTGATCATAGCTTTATGATTAAATGAATCACCAAGCATACATGAGAAAATAAATTTATTGATACCTCTACAAGATTATAGGAGTACCTAAAGTTGGCATGAAACTAAAAAAAAATTATTAGGGTCATACCACTTAGGAGGATTGTTAGAATAGGTGAAAGGTTTAGAGGGGGGTAAAAATTGTTTCATTTAATGCACTTAAAGTGGTGTGTGAGAAGATGAAGGTATGTCAGTTTTGGCAACTCCTAGTTTGGTTTGAAGAGTATTAACAATGATAGTATTATTATATGTTTTAAAATGTACTTTAAATATTTTAGGATTAGGTTTCAATTTCTTCATGAGAAAATATTGTCATTTAGCTTGGTCAAGAGATTCATTAAGTGTTTGGGGAACAAAATTTTAAACAAGTTATCATCATTCATGTTATGGTCAGATTTATGGGCCAATGATTTCCATCTTTTGATAAAGTCATGAGCTAATTTAGTTGAAGATTACTTAGCATTGATGAAGTGGCTAAGATAATTTTTGGGAAGATCATTGTGTTGAATCTCTTTAAATAAACGATTGACCAAATCTTCAAGTTGCCAAATAGAATGTTGGGGAAGTTAGTTGTACCATTATAACACATCCACAATAAAGGTTTTGACTAATATTTTAGTCATGGTAAAAGTATTAGTTTGGATCGACTCTTTGTAAAGTTTACCAAAGGCTTTGAGAAATGAGGCAGGGTCTTTAGTCCCATCATACTTGATAGTTAGAGATATGTTACAAATATTGATGGATACAATGAAGGGAGATAAAGGCTTATTTTGAATAGTTTTAATCATCTTATTATTAATTATGTGTTGAAGAATAACATTTCCTAAGGCATATCAAAAAGGTGGAGGAATATATTTGGGATTAATTTGAGGATGGATAGTTGGAGGTTGATTATCCATATTAATCAAATGATTTTAAAGTTACATCATTTGAGACATGTTAAAGGTTTTCATTATGTTCATTTGTTGTATGAATTTTGAAAGAAGTTGAGTTGTATCAATATGTTGGTTTATGTTGGTATGAGCAATCCCTAAATTTGTAAGGGGGAGGGTTATTAGAATATGGATTATTAGTAGGATTATGGATTAAAATTGTGTCAATTTCTCCCTCATTAGTTATAAGGTTTTAAAGATGAGAAGTGTCTTGATAGGCATCGAAACAATCATACCTATCAATTCCATATTGAGGTGTCATTTCACCATGTTACAAGTCATGGATGAAGGAGGGGAAGAGGTACCCTAAGTGTGATGGTTCTCTTGGGAAGAAAAGAGAGGGAGGAATGAATAACCCATATAGTATATAAATAGGTTTAGGTTGTCCAAGAATAGTCTGATAGGGGGATTCATGATGATTTGAAAAAAATGAACAAAATGCTAAAAAGGAGAATATTGAACTGAGTTGGATAAATAGGGAAATTAGGAAAAGTAAAAAGTCAGCTAGGTTGACCTAGTATAGAAAATAGGGTCTATAAACTATACATAGTTGATAAGGTCAACCTAGTACTAGAAATAGGGGTTGAAAAAGTGTACAAAATTGATAGGGTCAACTTAGTACTATAGGTAGGAAAAAATGATAGTATGTAAAAGACTGTGTCAAGTAGAATGATTGTGTGTTGAAATAGGAAAAATTTTGTACGTAATTTTGAAATAAATAAATAAAAGGAAACACACAATCAATTAGATCAATGAGGTTAATCTAATTAAAGCACACAACAAAAAACCTTACACCAATGTTGGATAATGAAAGTTTTTGAAATATAACATAAAACTAAGCAAAGAGAAAGCAGTCAATTTGGAAAGTAAAAGATAATTAATTGGTCATCTTAAATGTTAAATTATTAGAAAATAATTTTAAGTGTAATAAGAAGTTGGTTGTAAGCAAGGAACTAGAAAGCAATCTATGGATAGTTTAAAATGTTTAGGTTGAATGGGATCTATGTTGGTGATGGTATTGGTTTGGTATTGGTCCCTACCCCCTCACTTCACACATCACAATGATAAGGTTGTTGGGTGATTTTCTAATATATACCATTAACCATGTGTTTATACTTGGCTAGAAAACCAAGTCATCTTCCCCCTTGGTGATGAAATCTAAGTAGGTAGGCCTTGGGTAGATAATTATATAAATGCATTTTTAAGATTATGTGATTTGTTAGTGTGTGCATAAAAGATAAAAATAGTGAAACTAAATGATATATTGAAAAACCACCTAATTAGACTATGTGATATATTCTTAGCATGAAAGTAAAAAAAAATGAAAGTGTGAGCTAATTACTATCATATACATGTTAATTCCAAATTTGAAACATAATGTAGTATCATTTTAGATGATAATATATGCAGATATTATAGAATATATTTAACAATGTCATTACTATACTACTAAAGTAAGGGTTTGAAAAAGAACTATGTCAATAATGGTGACCTAGTTTTCTAGATAGAAGATAGAATATAAAACTACATTGATAGGGCCGACCTAGTTTATTGTATAGGGGAAATTTTGAAGACTACAAAATGTGAAAAATAGAATTTTAATGAATAAAAAAAATGATAAATAAGGAGAAAAAATAACCTTGGTGGGTTCAAAGATGCTTAGAATTGATAAAATTTATATTTAATCTATTTGAAAGTTCTACTAACTAAGTCAACTGGGTCGACCTAGTTCTATAAAACCCTATTGTTAAAGCTTGTAAAGTATACTACATTGATAGGGTTGACTTAGTATGTTTTTTGGAAGTATAAAAAGTGTATACAGTTGACAAGGTCAACCTAGCAGTCTATACCTAATAAAAAACCTACACAAATAGAACATAATTGTATTGATGTGACTGTGTGTTAAACCTATGCATAGAAGTTAGAACTATACAGACACTATCGACCAAGTATCATAAATATATAGAAATAAAATAATGAAAAACATGAGATAAAAATTGTAAGGGTTAGATTCATGTTAGGTTCACCAAAATGTATGCAATCATAAATGCATCATGTCTATAAATCAATCCTAACTTAGAGAAGATAGATCATACCATACACTTTTGATTGAAGACACATTAGATAATTAGGAACATGACTAATATGGGGATCTGCTAGACCCAATAAATGGATTTCTTATCACAATACATAATTATATGGAGGGTTCCAAAGCCCCCAATCAAGAATAATTATGCAATAACCCTATTTAGGTCCTATGTTTTATATCTCACTAAACTAATAAGTAAAGTAAATAAATCTAATCTAGTGCTCACCAAATCTTATGGCATAATATGGAGGTTAGTAAACAAAATAAACATTATAATAGAATCTCAATTAATCTATGTCTGAGTAAGACCCTAATAAATGGAAAGAGAAGAGTAATATTATTCAAAGCCAATACTTATGCTACTCCTATCTACTAAAGAGAGGAGAAAAATTAGAGAATACTTACCTAAATGATGAAATCATTGAGACTCAATCTCTCCCTTGGTCAAATGGTATTTTAAAGAGGTTTTTATGGTTTTGTAAGCATAATTAAGAAAGCCCAAATCATCCAAGACTTCTCCACAAGACTAGATTATCCAAGTAGAAACCCTAAGCTAAGATTCCTCAAGTAGAATGGTGTAAGAGTAGATTATAAATAATCTCAAGAAAATAATAACTCTTGTTCATTATCTAAATCATGATGAAATGATCTTGTATATATATATGTATATTTAATGTTAAGCCCTTCCAAAAAATTTGGTTGATAGGGTTGACCTAGTTGACCTAGTATAATTAAGGGCAAAAGTTCACTAGGTCATGGGATAGGGCAACCAAGAGCTGACCTAGACCCTAAATGAATTTCACACAAAAACGTATAGGTTCGACCCACTTAACCTAGTATAAATAACTATAAAAAGGGGCCTAAGGTGAGGAAAATATGGATGGAATGTGGTAAAAGACTGGAGGTGTGTAGAAGAGGAGTAATAACATAGGAAATGGTTTTCCAGAGCTAGTTGGACTGGGAATAAATGGAAATAAGGGATAATCCTAAAAATCACCAATGGTCTACCCACCCCTTTCCTAGTGAACCCCTTAAGGCATGCACTTAGAGATAATGAGTATCAAAGGGTTATTTGAAAATGTAAAGCATTAGTATTTGATAAAAGTTTGAAAATATTATGTGTATACATATAGTGTGATTTGATTGGGTCACTCACACTCACAAGTTTATAAGTATGATTGGGTTACAAGATTGTGATATGTTGAATGGCCATGTGACAACTCATCTTTTTTCCAAGGTTGGGGGCATGCTATCTTCCAATATGTGTGTGTGTGAATGCACATACATGCATACTTATAAGTTTACAAATGGTCCAAATCTCATATCCATGGTTTCATATGAAATCATCTCTTCAAATCAAATTTAAAAAAGGAAATATGGTTAAATTGATACATAGATGTACTCCTAGCCTTTCACTTTTTGTGTTCAAGCATTTCAAATTATTTCAACTCTAGATTATATGGATTAATTATATAATGTAACATGCTCTTAGTTTCAAGGAATTCACCAAAAAAGTACTCAATTTTGACTCAAACAAAGGCAAGGTGTGTTTTACACACCCATTTATGCATTTTTTTCCTATAAATTAATAATTTCAATACTAAATTAAAGGGAAGGTAAAATGTAGACACTAAATATAAATTATATAGCACCTTGGTCTTGTACACTTGAAAAATAATAATCATGGTTTTACACTTCAATTATAAGACATTATTTATACCAAAATTCTCATGTTCACTCTCTCTTTGGGCCAAATTGCTTATCTCTTAGTCTGACTATTTTCATTTTGATGACTAGACCTTATATACTGTGAAAAATCTATAAACCTGAACATCATCATTCTTTGTAAGTTTCAAATTTGTACCTATTCTCCAACTTCCCAAAAACTTGGTTCATAGTTAGACACCTACATTAAGGCTAGTGTCCCTTTTCAAAATAAGTGTTTAGTTCCAAACATTCATTCAATTTACAAATGAAATGTATTATAATGGTTGTCCTAAGTGCTTTAGTGTGATATATTTTCAAAATTGATTGGTATATATAATATCAACCCTCATTCATTCATCACCTATAAAATATCGAGAACTCATAAGGAAACTTCCCAAAATAACTAAATCAAGAATTTAATTGAGAAAAAATTCCTTATTCTTCCCTATTTCCATATCAAGCATAGATGCAATATCTCTATGGGTCTGAAGTATTAAAAGAGCATCCCATGAGCCACATTTTCAAATTTATAAGCTAGGTCACTCTATTTAATTATTTATCATATGTTGCATCATTATGCACACACAATCCAACATGTAGGGGATAAATACATATTTTTGAGGCCCATTGATAGTATTATCTATGTAAGTAGTTCCCATTAATATAGGGGTCCTTGGGGAAGCTAGACATCATGTTCCCACTAACCCATTTTTTCCATAGTCTCTCCAAGGGTGAGGAAGATAAGGTTTGATCATTTGATAAAGATAAATAGCATTTTTGCATGAAGTATACACATTAGAGTAAAGTAAAAATAAAACTCAAAAGGCTCCAGGTGGTCACATCTAGATCCAGTCATTTTTTACTAGACACCTATGTCCAACTCATAACCAACATCGATGTAACTATCTAGACCTGACACAAGCATCCAAGGCCATATATCATAAAATTCCATAATCTTGATCTAGTCCACTTCCAACCTATTTCAATTTAGATATACATATGCATAGTAAACTATCTAAGTAATCTTGTTTCTAATTTATTGAAATTTTAATAAATATTTGTACTTTCTAATTTTAGCATATCTTAATATTATAAATTTAGAATATTGTTTATCTAAGTTTTAAAATTAATTATCCTACTATAGATATATTTATCACCTTTATGCATATTCATTGCTATATTATTGACTCTAATGTACCCTTGTACTAAAATTCAATTTTGGGTTAAACTTGTGGTGTTAGTTTAAGACACATACATTGGATGGTTTTATCCAAAATTAGACACTATTGTCAAGATTATGATGGTACTATCCAAAAATCCCAATGGAAGTGTCCATCATCCCATGAAAATCAATTTTTTTCCTAAATTTACAACAATTTGTAAAATTCAAAATTGTTAAATAAATTATAAACAAACATACTTACCAACTCAGGAAAATCTTGGCTAGCTAGGGCTTTCCAAAGCAAATTAAATCATAGTGGTTATGGATTTATCTCACATAGAATTATAAAATTTGCTCTAGAGTCTAAAATTCTAAAAATTTCAAAATAAAAATGAAATGAAATTTCTATTTAAAACTCCTAATATACACTTATACAAAAGCTTCAAAGGCCCATGTATTGAGTGTCAATAGTCCAAATTAAAAATTACAAGTTACGTTAGGACCAAAACAAAAAGTGTTTGTATATTATACCAATTTTTTTAATTTTTGTGACAAATAAAATATCTCCACAGTTATTTTTATCATATCTAGACATCATTCAAATTCAAGTATATTATTACATTCTCTATTACAAAATTACAAAATTAAACCATTAAATCCAAACTCGAATCTTACAAACTAGATATTTATACATCACATCCACTTTATCCTTTTGTGGTGTGGTGAATACCATATTTTAAACCACTCATCTTAAAAAAAGGGCACATCAATGGGGACATGTCATAGAGACATGGATTCAAAACCCCCATAGTTTCAGATTTCAATGGGGACATGTAGAAAAGGCATGAGCTCCACACTTATTCAATACTCAACATCTCCAAATTATAGTGGGGGCATGTTATGGAAACATGCTATCCAAACTTACATAAGTTATCATATTTTTTATATTAATTGGGGACATGTCGTGGAAACATGTCTTCCATATTTGATTTTTAAAAAAAATGGCCAAATTTCACAATTGTTTGATTTAGATACACATTTTTTTTATCATTCTATATATTGGTACCATTGTTATACCTAGGTATCAGCTTGATACATCTATAAAGTTAATATTCCATGAAAAAATCATCTTACATTGAATATTAAATCAGATTTTAGATATCAAATACTATTATGGATTGTTACCATACCCAAGATGGACTTTTATGGAATGTAATTAAGCCTTATCCTTTTGTATTGATAGGTTATATTTATAAATTGGAGTGATTAAATCATCCAAACCCACTAGATTTATATTATGGACTTTATTGAATCACTTATCATACACTAGGCTATATTTATGTATATTTGCACTCAAGTTGTGTTGGTTGAGTAATATTATCGACAACCAAAGAACCAATTTTCCTATATAGGGTTGGGGGCATGATCATATCCCAAATTTTCTTGCTCCATATACATCATTTCTGTGGTGAAACCTAGTTGATAACTTGTGAACTCATTCATCTTCCTAGCCAGAATGTGGATGAGGCCTCAAGTCCCCTTCCATTTCTTTAATCTCCATAGTAGAGCCTCCATCTTAAAAATATAACTATATGACACACACACTGGTGTATTCTATTCATGTTCTTTCTTTTTTTACATTTTATTATTACTCATCTACATATTATATACACTAATTAATAAATTATGAAATTATTTTAGTTGTAGGTAAACATTCAAATAAAAGTTTTAAAGAGAGCTCAAATAAAGACAAGGTATGTTTTACACACCAAGCTATGCATTTTATTTTATTTTAAATTAGAAAATTTAGTTTCATGCATTAATAGATTAAAGGGGGTTGTAAATACACATATTTGGTATAAGTAAAATTTATAATATGTTTTCATTATTTTTTTCATGTGTAGGTCTCTTCACAAACATTTAGATATCTAATGGTACGGTCTTATATGGACTTCTTTAGTTACATCTTATTTCACTTGATTTGTCTTCCAAATTGGGCCTATATTTTGTCAAAATTACCTTTTTATCAATGTATACTAGGGATCCCTACCTATGATTTTATTATTTTCATGATTTTACCCTCTAGACACGTGTCCATGTTAGACACATGCATCGATGAGGTGTCAAACCTATTTGTAAGTGTCCATAGATATATTTTTATTTTATTACATAAGTTTCTCATTGTGACCATTTTGTTATCCCTGTGTGATTTTTCTATTGTCAGCTTTTCATGGACCAATATGTCCTAATCAAAAATCAAGAGATCCCTATATAAACAAATTTATGTTTTTGTTTATATAATGAATCATTACTCATAAAGTTTATAAAATTAGAAAATAATTTACATTCAAATATATCAAATTCCATCACATTATTGGAATTGAAATCTTGAATCATTCAAAAGGTCTATATACACTTGCATTATTTGTACCAAGGGTTATAATAAGATAAAAAAACATATAGTTATGTGATCACTATTCCATATACATACTTGGAGGGAGAATTAAATGCAATTTTGAGGTCCTCTTCAGAGTATATAAATATATGTATGCAACACTTAATAAAGCATTGGGTTGATAGGGTTAGGTCAATTCACATGATAGCCCTTTTTACCCATCATAGGGGATATATGGCAAGAGATTAAAAGTTTTAATTATTAGCTGATTTAATGTACATTCTAATGCATTATAAAGGACCAAATAGATATACAAGTGATAATGTAGCTCTAGTAAATATTTTGACTCATTACTATATATATGCTAGACTAGACACTTGTGTATAAAACATAGATTTATGTCAATGCTAGTGTCATGAACTTAATGT
This sequence comes from Torreya grandis, assembly GCA_037957365.1. Classification (NCBI taxonomy): domain Eukaryota; kingdom Viridiplantae; phylum Streptophyta; class Pinopsida; order Cupressales; family Taxaceae; genus Torreya; species Torreya grandis. The sequence continues at coordinate 2,444,410 of JARHVA010002089.1, read as the reverse complement.
AAGCATCCAAGAGGTTAAAATAGTCAAAACACATGGTGAGTAGATCATAGAACCTATTCACTATCATGAGATGATTCTAGGTTATTGTTAGAATCTAAAATAGAACATAAAATAAGATAAACTTCCTTTATCCCTTAATCACCTAGTGCTTTATTGTATTTGTTGCATGTGTAAATAGATAAATTTCCATAATTTAGCATATATTATTGAATTATAAATATTTACATATTTCATTCAAATAGTTTTATTTTCTTAGTGTGTTTGTGTATAAAACCCAAATATATTAAAACACTTTTTTAGATAAGGCTTTCCATATTTTAATGAAAACTTGAGTAGTTCTAGATCCTTCAATTGATAAAATGAGATAAATATTTTCATGTAGATCATTAGATTAAAATTATTGAACCAATGCATTGAACAAGTCTTATAAAATAGAAATAGTATTAGACTTGAGTTGATTTAACCAATCTAGGATATCACCTGAAAAGGTTTTAGCTATAAGTTTGGGAAAAAAAAGTTATTTAGCTTAATCTAATTTTTATAAAGGTTTCCAAAGGATTTGAAATGTAACACATGATTAATAGATATATTGTAGGTTATAGTATGAGTAATCCCACCTATGTCTATATTATAGATTTTTAATTGAAAAAGTTGAATTTGCATTTCCATCATTTTATTAACATTACTGGTTTGAAGAAATACATTTTATTTATAGATTGAAAAATATTTAATTAGTGTTGAGGGCTTGAGATCTAGAATTAGTAGGCTTGATATTCACTAATAATAGTATTTTGAGATCCACTAGTAGTTTCATTAATTTAAGTGTTAATGTGGTCACTTTGAGTAGGCCCACTAGAGGAAAGACCTGCCATAGTAGTGGATATAATAGGAAATGTAAAACAATAAGGGATGGGGAAATTTGTATATTTATTTTCCCAAAATTATGTAAAATAAACTATGTGGTGGTGAAGGACATGTTATTTATGGTCCCTTTAAGAGACTATAGATTACCATTAGATCTTTACCTGATGTTGAAGGTTTTCATTAATGAAAAGGATCATTTTGGTAGTATATTAAAGACAACTTTCATCCTATAAAATAGGAATGTGTAGAGGATAGTTATATGGATCAAGAGTTTTAGAAAGAAGTGACCCATACTTTATGGTTTTAGTGGCCATTGAATATTGATTACATCTGTTTATTCTATAGAAGTATAAAGAGGGTGAGTTTTAGGATGTTTACGGGAGTTAGATAGATCCATAATGTTGTGATTTTTTCTTTTTTTAGAATCATCAAATATATATTTTATGATGGAAGGTTTATACTGTATCGACCAACAAAGGGAAGCATAAAATACACTATATTGACCATAATTGATGTAGTTATATAGAAAAAAATGTGGAAAATGAACTAAATTGAGTCAAGTCAATGTATTTAATTCTAGAAATTATTAACAAAAATAGTAAATTAAATATATCAATCTTGGTCAACTATTTATATAGGTAGAGATGTGAAAGAATAAGTTATATTGAATCGAGTCAATAAGGTCAAGTTTGATAATTACTATTAGCAATAATAAATGAACTATATCAATCTTGGTTGATGTAATTATATAGAAATAGATGTGAAAAATAGAATGTATCAAGCCAGGTTGATGTAGTTAGATTTGAAATTTTTAATAGAATTAGTAAATAAACTATATAAAACTTAATTGATGTAGTTATATAGATAGATATGTGAAAGAATATACTATATCAAGCTAGGTAAATATATTAAACTATAAAAAGTTTTAATAGAAACAATAAATTAACTATATCAAACCTAGTTGATGTATTTATATAGGTGGAGATGTGAAAGAACATATTGTATCGAGCTGGGTTTATGTAGTTAGATCTATAAAAAAATTTGTATAAATAATAAATGAATTGTATTAACTCTGTTCGATGTAGTTACACATGTAGAAAGGTAAAATAAACACACTATATTGATCATGGTCAATAAATATTGATAAGTAAAGGTAAATCAAACTTATAAGAGTGTAGCCAACCTATTTGATGTGGTATATTCACACATAAATAAATATATCAACATTATCTGATGAAGTTAGAACATAACATAGAATTATATCGACTCTAGCCAATACACTATGTAATAAAAAATACAATAAAAAGAAGTAAATTAAAATTTTAACTATTTTTTAATAGCTATTTATTTAAAATGAATCAAGTAGATGTGTTAAAAGGATGTGACTCATTTTTAGGCTCTCAAAGATACTTGTCCATTGGATAGTTTTAGAATGATATTTCATAACATTGACTATGAAATAAGTATCATTCCCATAGTCCACTAAACCTAGCTTCAAGATTAAGTTGGTAGTAACTTTCCAATGCTAACTACTAACTAGTACACTACAAAAATTTCCATATGGCTAGCTTCCTGAGGTTCAATGAAAAAGGGGAATCGTAGGATTTTCTTAAATATCGTGAGGTGTGTTAAAACTAAAATCAATGTTTAGATATATACTATGGATATGAGTATAGGGGAAATCCCCTCATTCCATGATGTCTATAAATAATAGACAATGATTAAAAATATACCACCACATATCACTTAATAACAATATCTAATTAGTTTTAAAACTATCATAACATGGTTTCTAAGGAAATCTAATCAAAAATAAAAGAAAGGTGAAAATCAATGTTAAAAATCAATTTACAAATTTTATTGATTGAAAATAAATAAGCAGTCAACTTGAAAGTGAGTGTTTTTAAAATTACTTTGCCATATTTATTAGAAAATGAATATATATAGAATTACATAAGTGTAAGTCGATGTGGTTGTTTAGCTAGTATAAAATTGTATCGAAGCAAGTCAATGTAGTCTATATAAAAATAGCTTAAAATAAGTAGAATAAACTAGATCAGATTGAGCTAATGTAATTTACTAATAATAAATACAAAAATAGAATAATATTGACTAGGGTGGATGTAATTTTAATAGGGAAGAAAATAAATTTTGATAGAATGTAAAATTTTGAAGTATATATCGAAATTAATTTGATCAATGAAATTGATTGTAAAAATAAATAAAACTATATCTTTTTGGTTCAATATAGTTGATAAAAAAATACCTAGAAGATAGAGCTAAATTATCTTCGGATGATGTATTTGGATGACTAGAGATAATGTAGATTTGAGTGTGAAAAATTGGATCATCCTACGTCAAATTAGATTTCCATAAAAATATAGAATTAACATTATATTGACCTGCATTAATGTAGTTGCCTAGAAAACACAACAATAATCATGTTGTATCAACCTAGGTCAATTTAGTTTCCTAGAATATAGAACTATATTGGCTTATGTTGATGTATTTGGATGAATGGAGATAATGTAGATCTAAGTGTGAAAAATTAGATCATATTACATAAGGTAGCCTACCAAAAAATCAAAATTAACATTATATTGATTTGTGTAAATGTAATTACTTGGAAATCACATAATTAATCAGACTAGATTGACTTAGGTCAATGTAATTTTTAAAAAATAAACAACAATTTAGAATGGATCAACTTGGGCCGATTTAGTTTGCATAAAATTCATAAAACATATAAAAATAAATTAGAAGGATATAACTAGATCAGGTCCAGCCGATATAGCCTACTAATAAAGAAATACAATGAACTAAACTAGATCGACTTGAAATGATGTAACATGTTGAGAAATATATAAAAATATAAAACAATATCAAATTGTGCTGATGTAGTTTTTCCACTAGATATATAAAATTTATATTGTTTTGACTCACACCAATTTAGTCTATATAAAAATATAGAAAAATATAATTATATTGACCCATGCCAATATAGTTTTATAAATGATTAAAATACAATGGTTAGTTCACATCAAGTTCAATAGAATGTATGTAATGAATAAATATACCAACAACTTATCCTACCTAATATATCCATACTCAGAGAAGGTAAATCAAATAAAACTCATTAGATACTTAGTTATATTGGGGCATGACCAATTGGATTAATTAAACCTAGTTAGATGAGAACTTATCACATAACATCAATGAAGAGGGTTCTAAATTTTCTAAGAAATAAATACAATACAATAACCCTAACTAGGTCTCTCAACAATAAATGAAACTAGTATAATCTAGTTTTACTAAAGCTTGCAACACAAATAAATGGGGATGGTTAAAACACAATTAAAAGGATAATAAATCATGGTATGAAATGGGAGGCTTAGGATACCTAGGGTGGAAAATATAAAGCTTGAATAAACCTCTAGCCACAGTAGGTTTAAATGTAGAGGAGATTAAAAAAAAAGAGTTATACATTCAAAACTATTGATTATTAAATTTCTATATATAAATGAAAGAGCTAATGTTAGAAAAACTTACCTTGAATAGAACCTATCGAGCATGAATCTCTCCATTGGATAATGCTTCTTTGACAGAGGTTATTATGTTTGTAAGGATTAAAATGGTTGAAATTATCCATAGGATAAAATACTTGTTCTATCTACATCCAAGTCTCCATAAGACAAGATATTTTCCCTCTAAGATAAGATTTAAGCAATGGCTTCTCCTAAATGTAGACCAAAATTATAATTATGAGCAATAATATTGTGAAAATGAATGTTCCTCCTTATTTAATTGAAATTAACCTTGTATTTATAGGTGTGAGTTGACTCCAAACCTTCCATAATTATAGTTGACAATATTGGCCCACCTTGACATAGTTCTAAAGTGACTATTTACTTATAAAGTGACTATTTAATCTCAAACTAGGTTGGCATGGGCTAACCAAGTTGTGAAGTGTGTGTTGTGACTTTCAAAACTGCATCAACTCATGTTGACTTAGTTTAAATTTTGGTTGGAAGTAGAAATAATACATCGACCCAGGTTGATATTACCAGAAAAGATAGGTCTTGGCTTAGTTAGGGGATATTTAGGAAGATGATTTTCTTAGGAAATTAAGTAATTGATACTTTATGGTGGATATAGGCATGATAAATTTAGACAAAAATATTTTGAAGCACCAATGGTCTACCCACCCTTTCCTAGTGCTCCCTTTAATGCATGTACTTAGAGAGATTAAAAATCAATTGATTATTTATTTATAAAGTGTAAGTAAATGATAAATTTTAAAAATATTGTGTGTATACACAAATAACCCTTAGTGTTAAACATAAAAATCAATACTTTTCACAAAAATGGATAGAAAACTTAAAACATATAACAATGCATAATAAATAAACAAATAAATACCAAATAGAGCCTTCTTCTTTGATGAGTGATCCATTTTTAATCTTAAAAATATTATTAAACACTCTTAAGCTTGGAAATAATTTGTGAACTCAACTTCTCATTAATATGGAAATTTTCTTACAATATTAAAAATAATCAAACTAATCACTCATTAATTATCTACAGCCTGTATCATCAAAATGGTGTTGTTTATATATTAAAAAATTTACAACTTGTTCAAGGATATAGTAACAACTAACAAGATGATATCCTAACTAAGATCTTGTTTCATAATATCATCTCTTCCATATTCAAAACACGTGAAAAATACTACATTCTAGTTCATGTGTGATTCTTTATTTGATTTTGATGAATGGGTTGCACTTTTTTGGTAATTATAACCATTGGAATCTCATTTAGTTAGCATATAAAAATATAGTATTTATAATAACTTTGTTAGAAACTTCCATAAATATAGTTACTATATATTATATATATACTATTTCTATAAATTATATATTTAGCATTAAAATTATTTCAAAAAAAGTCAATTTTTTTTTGATATTATATGTACATCTCTGTAGTAAGCATGTATATCCTTCTAGTGATCCTATAGGTTGACTTTAGATCTCTAAAGCTAGTCTGGTGACTTCTAGATCCAGTCTCATTATCTTTAGAGCTAGATAAAGGTTTAGTAATATATCATCCACAATCCTCAGAGAAAAAAGTTTCTTCAAAACTAGTCCTTAGTAGTTATTTGGTTGCTTAGAACATTTTATCTTGACTATAGTACATAACTCTAACATGTACATACAAAACTCATGTCTTTTCCATGTAATTGTTACAACATAATGGTGAAAATAGATAACAATGACTTACACAATATAGTCAAGATAAATAACTCATTCTCTACTTTAAATTAACAAGAGTCATAATATGAGCATCTAAATCCACCTAAAATAAGTTTATTATGGAAAAAGAGGTTATTAGATGGATATAATGAGCCATATCATGGACTCATTGTCTCCCCTGCACTTTACTTCTTTCAAGTCCTCTTGTGAGATAAGGTCCCCTATACTCTCTATCAAGTAAAATACTTTCTATTTTTTGACTGAGATCATACATAGCATAGTATGTATCCCAAATTGATTGTTTTGAATTAGCATGGCCCTAAAATTATCTCACCTAGGCCCTCCATCTCTCAAATTGATTTTTTCCTTGAGGTGTTTTATTTCACCATAGAGAAATAAGACTAAGTATCAATCTATTTCTATACCTCATACCAATCCATTCATGTCCATATGCCTATCCAAATTCATGTATCATTTCTACAATATCTATGGCCCTTCTGAAACACCATCTAGGATTAATAGGATAAATAGCCTCTCTTTTTTTAAAAGTAATAAATAATGTATCCTATCTATTATCACATGAAACAAGGGATTTAGTGAAATTATTTTGATTACATATTCCTCAAAATCAATAATGCATTTATGCATGTTATTTGGATAATGCTCTCTAACCCTTGGATTATATATAATATTTAAAAAAATGGGAATAATATTTTATGGATTAGGGAATGTAGGCCTCTTACGGATCCCAATAGTTTTTAAATTCACAAAATATTCCTTTTTCCTCTCATTATAAGAAAATTTATTTTTCAAAGTAGATATGTAATCCTTAATTTGAACTTCTCCATAAATAAGTTGATCAAGAAGGATGAAATGTGTCCTAGAAGGAAGTTGCACAAGAAAAATTCTTAGAATATATTCCATTTATCATGGGAAATGGAATAATATGTCTCCATAAACTCTTTTTCATCCTCAAAATCATGAGGAAATCCACATTATATTCTCAATAGTTTCCATCTATAAAACTACTCTTTTAATAGGAGACCATACCCAAAGGTAGGTCTTTTACATGCAAGGAGTTTCTCTCTTATTTCATAGGCTATTTATAATATATATTAAACCATTCCTTTTTATTTTGTCTCTTCCTAAAGTTTCTCTTTTATATTTTTATTTTCTACTTAACTTCCCTTAGAGTTTGACTTATTTATTTCCAAGTAAAAATAATATCAGTATAGACCAAATGAGTTTACACACCATGATCTACTTGGGTTATAAAAGTTATTAAGGGAGTTTCTAGTATCATTTCCTTCTACTGATCAATGTTTTTATCTTTATTAAGGGATATAATCTTAGTCTTAATCAACTTTGGTTGTAAAGAGGAAATGTATTCTTCCTTATCTTTGAGAATTTGGTTGAGGAAAGTAATATCTTCTTATTGATGCCTTATATGTTTCCTCTACTCTAGAAAAAGTCATTACTACTAAATATTCTCCTCTTAATTAGGGTTAAAGGGCTAATATTCTTATTCTATTATTGGGGCCTTTCCCCTATCAACATATAGACTAGAGAAGAAAGGTTGGGGATCTTCTTCCATTTATTCTTTAATTTTGAATTCTTTAGCCATGGATATAAGCTCCTCAATTCTTATGGATGGTTACTCTATTATTATTTTTTTATTACAATTTTTTTAATTTAAATATTTGACTCAATTTTTTAAATAGGTCTTTCTTGATTAAAAATTTCAAGTATATATGTAGTATTCTACCTTTTGTCAAGGTCATCCTATTTTGAGAGGATAAGTCGTATACTTCTTATTGGCAATGTTTCTAACTTAGATTCTTCAATTGGAGCCTTTATTATTGCACTCCATCTCAAGACTCTAGGATGACGTATTTTTAGATATTTTATTCATAATTATATATTTCCATTATTAAAATGGTTTATTTTCATTATTATAGCAACCCTTGGTCCCTAGGAAACTTGTACATTTGTAAAGGTGTATTTATTGTAGAGATCAGCTAAGTACTTCTCCTTGCAAACATACAATGATAATTAGGTGAGTTAAAGATCAATTATGCATTAATCCTCAAGGTTACTTATACTTTTATTCAATTAAATGAGCCTTGCAATCAATTTTGATGTCATGGTTTATGTTAAGCCTCTTTGAGAATATATTTACATGATTTTTAATGCAAAAGATGTGTCTTAAGTTCTTATTTAGGTCTTTATTAATATAATTAGACCTCATTCCATGCTTAGAAGCATTCTAATTAAGGATAATGTAATACCTTGTCAAAGGCCTAATTATGTAAATTCAAGGTCATGAACAAATATAAATATCCTAATGAAGCATTCACAATCTTATAAAGAGACCAAAAGGAGTCTTATGAGTAATAATAAGTCATGAACATACCAAAAAGTCTTAAAAGTGAATTTAATAGTATAAAGGGGCTAAAGAAACATTTTTAATAATTAAATCACATTAAGAGGACAAAGCATTCTTAATGTCTCATTAAGTCATCTAATGTTTGAAAAAAACCTTCATAACCCCCTCCAATCTGCACAAAAAATCAAAAGATCCATAACTCATAAACAAATACACAATCATTCATTTATGAAACTCAATATGATTTTAGGAGGGCTTATGCATATAATTATATTTTCCTAACTTGTTAGGATTATATGACTTAAATTTGTTAGCCACCAATTATAATTATAAACATGCATCCCATTCCATAAATATAATCTATACACATATATGAGAACCTAATTTCTCTTATAGGTGTAGTTCATATATTTATTTACTATACATTTTACATGCCCCATAATATATATTGTTAAAATACCTTACTATTTTGAACCACTAATAGTACCTTACAATTTTCTTTTTCCAATTTTAAAAAGGTAATAACTTTCATAAGAAAGGATTGAGAAATCAAATAGAGTCTTTAATAATTCCATAATCCCTATTTTATTAATATGAAAGATATATAATTTCTAATTTAGGATTAGATTTTATTATTAAATCCATTTCCCCATCATTACATTAATCTGAGTTTTTGTGAACAAAGGATAAAATCAACAATTCTTAACATAGTGTTTTATGTTTTCAAAATAATTCAATCACTCACATATATTATTTCCAACATATGACTTATTTGAATTCACAAGTTCTCATTTTTTTTAAGTCAATTTCACTATATAAACTACCCTATCAAAACACACATGGTCCATATATTTTTGTTCAAACACATCTCACTCATAGTTTTATAACAATTTTACACAATCATATATATATATATATATATATATATATATATATATATATATATATATATATATATATATATATATATATATATACTCATATTATCTTGAACAAATTTTCACAATTTGTGATGTATGTATACTCTCACTGAGGTTTCTACATAGTCTATTCACACACACTATGATTAAAATTTAACATATGAAACTATGAGTTTAACTGTAGTGTTCATGACAAAAGACTTAAGTTTATCCATAACATTAAACTCACAGTTTTGTATGTTAAATTTAATCATAGGGTATATATATATATATATATATATATTTTATGACAAAAGACTTAAGTTTATCCATAACATTAAACTCATAGTTTTGCATGTTAAATTTAATCATAGGGTGTGTGTGTGTGTGTGTGTGTGTGTGTATACTATGTGTAATTTTTTGAAACACTCAGTTTTATATATATATATATATATATATATATATATATATATACATACACACTCTCTCTCTCTTCTATTTTGATCTTCATATTTCCTATTCCTAACAATATAATTTTCTCATATATACACAACTTCATGTATATACTCAACCTCTAAATTTCATTCAATTAATAATATACATTTGATGTGTTTGTATATATATTCATTATCCCAAAGGTCTCAAACTCACTACAACGTAAAGATATATGATGGTCTTTTTACCACAATTATTATTTGGAATAATAACCCTAATAGACTTATAAAAAAACATTACTTTGACATCCTTTTGTGGAATCGATTAAGTATTCTCTAGGTCTATATAACCATACTCCAAGTCATATAGATAATGGTTCCCTATTACGAATTTACCCAGGTCACAATTATATATATAATTATTTTTATGTTAAATGGTTGCATTCAAATTTCATACATAATAACCCCAAATCAACAGGAATCCTATATGATACACTCTCCTCAACATAAGGTCTTCAAACATTATCTTTTTATACATAATATTTTCATATTATACCTATATACTTAGAAGTTTGTTTACCCTACTAATTGTATATATACAATACCTTTTTGACAACAATGAAACTCAATTATTGTATGAATAACAAACTATTTCTCAAGTAATAATTTTTTATGAGCTAGGGCATTACACTGCTACCTATAACAATGTTATTTATCCCTTACAATTTAATAAACAAGCAAGTCTAGTTTGAATTCTTAAGATTTTGAAGATGATGGATTAGCTTTATGGATGGCTGAGCCATCCACAGAGCAAATCATGTTACCCTCATTAAAATACAAAATAATCATTTTCTAAACCCTCTTACTTCGAACCATACACATAATTTATCAAACAATAGAATAGTAAATAACATTACCAACCTATACTATGCTTCCAAATTGAAACTAAATGAATATTATCTCTTTCTCTTCTTTGATCTATACTGTCTTATCCTCTTCCATGTGTCTCCTTCTCTTCCATAGATCCCTCTTGTCTTAATCACCTCACTGACCTCTTCCCATTTAAAATTTTCATGACATTATTCACTCTAATTCATATTCCATGCATAATCCCATATTTTCCTTTAAACTAAAATAATCCATTGTTAACTTCCATTAAACATATCATAAATCCCTAATTTCTCTCTCATTCAAACTTTATTCAATTTTATTAAATTTTTAAATTTTTAAAAATATTCTTGCATGATCACTGTGTTATAATCTCTGAGTATTTCCACTAAACAAGTCCACTTTGATCATTATTAATATGGTAACCAATACTTTTAAATCTCAACATAGTTTTATGCATGATAAAAAAAGACTAAGCTTAGATTTTTAGGATAATGTTTATCATAATTCAACTTATTTTGTCAACAAATAAAGGCAATTATCTCTTTATCCAAAAGATAAACCAATAAATTATTAATTATGTTAATATAAGTGCTTAATTCATTACTAGTGTATATAGACTATATATGTCTTTCATTATTTTAATAGCTTGGCATATATTGATATTCTCTAATATCAATTATAGCAAGCTTAACATATTAAAATGTTATAAATATATTTTACTAGTCTAAATAAAATAGTAATTAGATATCCTATATTATATTTACATTCTTATAATCATAAACATACATGAATAAAGTAATATTATCACACCACACCATTAAACACTAAGTCTACATATAATATACAAAATTAAATCTCATACAATATTTATCCCATATATGTACTAACATAAAACATGACAACTCTAATGTCTAACTATAATTAACTTTAAAAACTTAATAAATCTAACAATACAAATACTTAATGCATTTAACATTTAATATATAATTTCGTGTGCATATGGGTCTTAGTAGTTCCTCTATTGTCCTTCGTCATATCCATTTATGCCACCTTTTCTGATGATGTTATCCCTTTGTCATGCTCTGAGGGATGAACTCTCATAAATATAATACATGACAAGAAGGTAGTTAGTCAAATACATCATGATACATATATCATAAAACAATGATATTAAAAACAAATGTTATATAATCATTATGTATAGAATTCATGATTAGCCATCTCATTATAATGAACTCATGAAATCTAAGTTACATACATTTATCCCATAACATCATATGACTTAAAATTTAGTTAAAAAGTAAAAAATAAAATTAAAAACCATAATTATCCATTGATAATTAGGTAAATTAGTTTAGTGAGATAATCAGGATGAAACAAAAATCATAGGTTTCAAGCCAAAGTCAAAGAAAAACAAGCTTTCATGAAAGTTACAGACCTAGAAGGTTGTAGGTTTTAGCCCTGAGTGAAAAATTATAGAGGTTTTTTAAAGGTTAATGCATGGGAATGAGATAAAATATCCTTATTCAAACATTTACTAGGTGTATCAACCTCTGTAGTGTATGTTCTAGGCAGGAAATGGCAACAAAGCTTCCAAACATGAAGTTTTTAATGATATTGTAAGTTATTATGAGGCATTATTGAGAGTTATAGATCTATAAAGTGGATCCAAAGCAAAAATTATAGTCAAATTAAGTTCCTATATCATTTCCAAGCCTTCATATAATTCTAAGGAGGAAAAGTATGCTCTCAAGCCCCAAAACAAGGCAAATTTGACCTCAGATCTCCTTCATAAACACCCATAGACTATTTTCTAGGGTGTGTCATATTCACTAATGAGTTTCATGGGATTTTAAACCCATTGTATAGTGATTATGATGTCATATATTGTCCATTAAAATCATTTATAATCAATAAGAATCATACAGAGCTATGAATCATTGTTAAAAAGCCAAAACATGCTTGTAAGTAGTTTGATAGGAACACGATTTAGAGCTTGATTTCACTTCTTATGATGCATGGAGAAGGATGGATATTGGAGGAGGTTGGGATAAATTTTTATCACCATTTAAATCTAAATAACCTAACTAATAATCTTTGGAGCACGTAGATCTATTAAAAACATCAAATGTAGTCTTGAAACCCTCTTAAACCTTATAAACCAATGGATCTATTTTTAGAGTTTGAAGCATTCTTAGGTGAAATAGATGAAGTCATGAAGGTTATAAATTAAATATAATGGTACCTTGGGATCCATATAATAATATTTCAATTTATGAGGACCATATCTAAGGTTTTAAGGGTGTTTCAAGTATGAGAGACACACAGGCCTACATGTTAAAATAGGGGATTTGTAATGTGTTTTCAGGTGTTCTCATTTGAGTAAAATATCACCAAGTAGGAAAAATATCTTCCATTTACCTTAAAATATCATTAAATCATAGGGTGAATGTCTTTAAGAACCTAAATTTTAAGGTTTTCAAGAGGTGTTTTGGGATTGGTGAGACCAATAGGTGTGTAGACAGAAAGAAGGGTTCTTGACATGTTTTGAGTTATTTCCCACTTGAGTGAAGCTTAATAAACAAATTATATAATCCTATCCTATATAAAATATTATCCAAATCAAGTTAAAAGCTTTGAGGTAGTGATCAACAGGGTTCTAGGAGGGTCTCAAGTTGTAAATGACCTCTATAGGCATATAAGTTCATAAATGAAGTTTAATGCATTTTAGGATGTATTTCTTGATGAATGGAGTATCAAACAAGAAAAAAACTCTTATTTTCATTATATATCATAATGACATAGACTCATGCCTAAAAGAGCTCAAATTAATGGTTTTGAATAGGTTCTAAGAGAAGGAAGACACACAAACATACAAACATAAGTATGAGGCTTTCAATGAGTTTTTAGGTGTTCATATCTCAAATAAAGGTCATAAGAATACTAAATAACTATAATATCATATATACAATAGTTTATAGGCCTAGGATAACCATTTGACATCATTCTTGAGGAGGTTTCAAGATGATAACATGACCTCAAGTAGGTCTACAAACCAACTTTGAAGAGGGATCTCAATTCATCATGTCTGCAACCTTCTTTGAGGAGTTATAAGACATGTCTTAGGGTATTTTGAGAAATTTATCTAGCCATGAATGTGAAATACACTAAGTCTTAAAGAAAAAGAGAAATATTTCTATGTCCATACAAACATATAAACCTCCTAGTGGGCCCCATTTTCAAACCATAAAAATGAATAATGTAATATTTACATCTTCTAAGAAGTTTACACTTAGGATTATTTATAGTTCAATGGAGGAAAGACCTCTGAGTATGATCTATCCATGTTTCATAAGCAAGAGGAAAAAAGTTGCAGGCAAAGAAGTTAAAACTATGAATAAGTTCCCAATGAGAATAGAAAGTTTTCATGGTCTTGGTCTTTTATCACCTCAAGTGGATTTCCATGATACCTAACATGGTCTTGTGAAATAGAGAATAGGGTTAGGAGGGTTTAAATTCTAGGAGAATCATCCATAAGCTTCAATCATATGTTTCTAGCTTATATTTGTAGGCCTATAACTAACTTGCAAGGCTCCTCCAAAGCCTACATAACCTTCCTAGTTTGTGACAATTCCTTGGATCTTGTGGGAGACATGTGAGGATTATATGGTTTAAAACCTAAATATTTGAAGAATTAATATACTATGACAAGGTTTTGGATAGGCCTTCAATATCCTTCAAGCACCAACTATTCAATGGGTCTAAAAATGGAAGATTTCAAGATCAAAAAGGACTTATAACTGAATTTTAAGGTTTGTGAAGGACTCATAGAAATTTTAAACTTATTAAAATGTATTTACATAATCCCTTAAATGGTATAATATATTTATGGGGTCTATTATGGGATTCATCAAGATCATGGTGTTAAGGAAGGAGTGTTTAAAAAAATAAAAAGCTCTCAAGAAACATTATGTATGCAACCTATTAAATCTTCAAGGTATCCAAGCCTCAATGACCTTGACAAAGGTTATTACTCACGCCATGAAATTTTAATGTAAAATTTAAAAAATTTGTAAGATTTGATAGGCTTGTAACATATCATATGGCCTCAAGACCTTTTAAACAAGATTGTAAGCTTGAGGAATGAAAAATGGTCTAAAACAAGGAGGTTTTATTTTTTGTATTAGGGAGTAACATATAGTGAAATGGTGATAAATGTCCTAAAGTGTTGATGAAAGAGGATTAAAGGTGATTTTTTATGTTTTAATTATGTTATATCATGATCAAGAGTTTGAAGTAAAATGGTAGCAGGGTCTAAGGCTTGACATAAACTTCATGCCCATCCATAACAACTTGATCAAAGTTCTTGATGATTACGATGTTTAGAGAGAGGGTTTTAAACTCTAAAAACCTAACCTATAGGTTAAATTCCAACATAATTTCTTATAAGTTAGATTAAGGTCATCTTCATACTATTAACATATGTTGCACATCAATAGGTGTGCCTCACAAACTTCATAGATACTCATTGAGTAAATGTAAGGTTATGGTGTATGTTATAGGTAAAGATAATGATATTGAAAGTTTTAGGATTGATGAAGGCCTTACAATAAATATATAATAGTCATAAACATAGATAATAAATCCACACACCTATAACATTATCTTTGAGGCCTTATAAGACCATTAATAAGTTAAAAGTAAGAATGCAAGCCTACAAACCTCTTGGAGAAAATGTAAGACATGTTCCTTATTTTAGACCAAGTTCATGAGTTAAATATGATCAATAGACCCTCTAATAGGTTTTTGGGTATAATTCTAAATTTCTTGTGATATCAAGTTTTTTGATCAAGCTTCTAATCATTAAAATGAAAGGTAGTTCATATGCAAGTTTATAACAAGGTTTGAGGTTGTAACACTGAGGCTATAGGCCTACAAGCTTCTTGAAAAACTTCATAATAGCCAAGATTATAGGGTTCATTGAGGAAGATTCAAAGTTACAAACTTAAATAAGTATCTCTTGTCTAATCATAATAGATGTGGTTTCTAAGGCATTTCAACAATGTTTTGCTTGATAATAGGGTTTTAAATGTCTTGAAAGAGACTCCAAGTAGTCTAGTATGAGAAGAGGCAAGATTAGTAAGGTGTTATAGGTCATACTTCAAATCAAACACCCCAAGTATACAAACCTACCTCATAGAAACCATGGCTAAATAAGGGATGAATGCATAAGTAATGGTTAAAGTTATAAGTCATGAGCATAATCAACAATCTTCTTGGTAGGTCCATAAACTCAAGTACACTTTATAATAATGTTTTCAAGTCCCCATAGTATTCAAGATCCTAAATAAATTTAAATAAAAAGATACAAGAGTTGTAGATAGTTCTTAGGGTGATTATTAAACTTTAAAAGAAGGTCATAAGCTTTAGAGTGACCGTAACACCAAGTTTTAATGTGAAATAGGTCTTGAAGAGTCTCTTAAGGTGGTGAGTAAGATTTATATAGGGTTGCATAGAATACTAGAAGACAAAATGGCATGATTAAGCATGAAGATACAAATCTCTCAAGTCTTTCAATAATTCCTATTTCAAATCCTCTCAAAAATATTTTTTGAAGAATTAGGAAACTACATTTTTCCATCTCTGTTAAGGACCACTACATTAATTTCAAGATGATTTCTAGTTTAGTTATACTCATGGAGCTTGTCAAGTATGATCATAGTTGAGTTTGAGGGTTTTTAAGTCCATGATGGACATGTAAATCCTCCATGAAGTGATAATTAAGGAAATTCAACTCTCAAGGCTAAAAGTGGCACATGAGGCCTATTTCTAAGTCAATGATGTAACATGATTTGACATGCTGGAGTGAAGAGAGAGGCAAGTAGGAGCAATAAACATAAGTTTTTTGAAGTAGAGAGGCCCTATATGATTATATTAACCATCTCAATCCATAAAAATAAAAAAATAACAAAAAATTAAGCCTTCTTCTCCATTCCTATGCCAATTTCCATTAGTGGATCATAAATGTGATAGGTTAGTGCATTGAGGAGGGTCTATTGGCCTTATTTTCTACTTGTATTCTCTCTTGAATATGTTGAATCATGTTATAATAGCTAAATTTAAGTAGCTTAGTAGTGATTTCTCTTCTCATTTTCTTATAAATTGGTCTAGAAATGTCTCACTTTGTATCCCTCCTCTTGGGTATGAAAAAACTCTAATCATTTGAGAACTTATAATGTTATCTCAAGCCTTTAACTATCAATAAAGCACTGAATTTACCTCTATTTCCTTGATATTTCACTATGCATTTTAGAAATTCAATTGAATATTATGGTCTTTAGTCTCTTTTTATTAGTTTAAGGTCAATTTTAGATTCTCGTTAGTCTCTTTGGCTCATTTTTAAGGAAATTTTAGACAAAATGGCCCTTATGTAGGTTAATTCCTCCATTATACCTCTAATATAACATATTTGTTAGTGTGTTTAGCTGATATCAATATTTTAGATGTTATTATTGTGATATAAGATTAGATAGAGGATACCTCAAATATTAGTGCATCACCTCACATTTATCTTCAATTTAATCTTTTCTCCATTTTCAAGGTAAAAGGCATAGTTGTAGCTTAGATTAGGCCTTATTAGTGTAGGATAGAGAGCTTCAAATTGATCTTAAATCAATGTACCATGTTCTGATAGGGATATGGAATTATTTATATATTTTCCCCTACTATAGGTCACACACAATCTATGGTTATTTCCATTTTGTCATTTGAATTAGGTCTCAAGACCTAATGGGGTGCACTTGAAGATGACAACAATTTGTATTGCTAGTTTTGGAGCTTCATTTGAGGTGGCTCCAAGAGTCTCTATTTTTCTCAATCTCATTTTATTTTTTGGATATATATGTGGTTACTTTGATTTGGTTTCTTCCTTAATACCATACCTAGGTTTTAGAGAATAATATAATGGACTTCACTTTGTTTTATAATTTTTATTTACCTTCTCTTCCAAAAAGGCATACCATTTTGCCTCTCTATCTACTTTCTTTAGAAAGTGGTGTTGGAAAATTAACTGAATCAGTCAATGATGCCTAATTGATCCAAACCTTTAGGAATATGTATCTAACAATAACTATGTATTACTATGAATAAAATGAGGTAAATTTACCCTCCACTCAAGCTTCTTCTTCCCATTCCTGAGATGGTTTAAAATTCTCACTGCATCTCCAAATAATGATCCATATTTCAATCAAAAGTGAAGAATTTAATAACCTAGTAAACTAATGTCCTCTAGGGTTATACAAGAATTTCCATTTTTATCCCCTTATTAATTCCTTTTGGGTTCATAAAAATTTTAGTAATTAGCTCTCCTTCCACATAAAATACATGAATCAAATATTTATATGAAGGCTTGTTGTTTATATACATACCAATTTTAAGAATGTTAGATAATTAACTGATAATGGAGTTGCTTACTAATATTTTGATTCCTTTAAATTTATAACTCTCTCCCTCTAAATTTATGATGAATTATTCTACTAACTATTCATCATATCCATGAAATGTTTATAGAAATCTAACCAATGTGCCTCTTGAAACACATTTTCCACTACCTCATATTGAATGATTTTTTCATATTCTAGTTTAGACTTATTTTTTATCCCATTTATAGGATTTTGAATGATTCTTAGAGCTTTGGGTAATAAAATTGGTAGGTATAAAGATAAATTATAATAAGAGTTAAATGCAAAGAGCAATGTGTAGACACTATTTCTAAATTATATAACACCTCAATCTTGTACACTTGGAAAAATACAAACTTTGGTTGAAATCCTCTTAGTTTTTATCACTTCCAAAAGTCTCACATATGTTATATTTCTATGCCTATTTATTATCTCTTATTCTAATCAATGTTATTATGATGACTCTGACTTTATATCATGATCAGAATGTTATTAACCTACTTATCTCCTATTTCTTCAAGTTTTGGATCTATGCATATTTTTTAGCTACCCGACCACTTACATCCCAATTAGATGCCTATGATGATGGAAGTATCCTATCCCAATGAAATACTAGTACCCTAAAATCATCTCATTTTAAAATGTAATGTATCCCTATGGTCAGCTTAAGTGAATTAATGTGAGATATTCTCCAAAAGTATTGGTATATATGCATGATCAATGGACCAAGACCATTAGGGAATAAATTTAAGGAATTATACATCATATGATAGGGAGTTTACACCATTATAATTATTACTCTTATATTCCTATGATATACAAAAAATAAGTGTGAAAGCTAGTTAACCATATGGGACATAGTGCGCCACCTTATTAAGCCACAATGCATGATGGGGTATATAAGTAATAATAAGAATGGGTAAAGAATAATGTTATCTTTTAATAATAATATAAAATGCATCTATAACACTATTTATCATTGGTTTTTATCACCATTCATTTTGGAATAAATACTACTAAAATTTTAAAGAAGAGGAAGGCAAGCCACAATTCCTATGTTTTTAAATTTGTCCTGATTTTATACAACCATATTTTAATAGTCATAAATTATTCAATTTTTTTCTAGAGTGTGGATGATCACAACTCAAAATAAAACTACAAATCTATAGTTTTCTATGGAAAAATAGTGACAATAATGACCATTTGAATGAATTAGACTTTTTATGGGTAGATTGGACTTTTGATAAGATGTCCTCATTCAATATAAGTCTAACTAAATTATTCATACCAAGATATTTTATTAAATTTAATAGGCATGATTTCAATTATTGGTGCATTTATGTCTATAGATAAGTTTATAATTTATCTATAAACCTTTTATGGTTATGTTATAAGCCATTTAAAATTGATCCTTAAGGTAATGTTTGAAGCATGATTATTACTCTCATTTGATTTTAAAGGAGTAATAGGGAGATTTTTTTTTTTTTTGGTGGTTACTTTATTTCATTGAACCAAAAATAAGATTTAAACCACTTGTTAATTTTGATAGTGTTTTTGGTTTCTTGTCATATATGTGAACACGAATTTCATAATTATAATTTATCATTAGTTTTACTCAAGATCATGATTACTACATGTAGTCTTGTTCACTTGATGATGTCTCTTGTAAATCAAAGTCATTGTTTCATCTACTTCATTCAATCCTCACTTCATTTTCCAACTAGCCAATATGATTGGTAAATTTATGTCTATAGATAAGTTTATATTTTATTTATAAATGTCATTAAATATTGAGCATATGGGTAATGTTTAAGGAATTATTTTTAATTTTATTTTATTTTATATGGAGAAGTTTTATTTTATTTTGGTAGTTACTTTCTTTCATTGAACCAAAAATGGGTTTGAACCACTTGTTACTTCTAATTGTGTTGTTCATTTATTATGGGATATGTGAACAAGAAGCTCATGATTAGAATATACTATTAGTTTTAATCAGTATCACCATTAATACATGGAATATTTTTAACTTACCATGTTTATCATAACTCTAAGACATTGTTACATCTACTTTATTCAATCCTCACTTCATTTTCTAATTATCTGATCTAAGTGCAACTTGGGTCACCTACATGCTCTCTTTTCTCATTCTATATCTCAACACTAGTCACACACCATCTGAGTACTATTTTTCCCTAGACTCACTCAGTACAACCAAACCACTAACACATGTGGGGGATCTAGACCATTACTTGTGCAATGACCACCAATACAACCCAATGAAGATGAAAGGTTAATTATTAGTTGTTAAAAAACTAATCTATTTTGTAACTAATATTGATTATAACTAATATTTATTATAATTATATATATACTTAAATTCAAATTTGAGGAGGGGACACATGTTCATGGTTATTCTATGTCCTTAGGTTCCAATTATTGTTCCCTTTCCATTAGACAAACAATCCAGGATCCTAATTGTAAGCATATAATCATGGGATTATCATTCTTAGTCTTCTAGTTCATTGTACTTATATGTATTATGTCTATTCATAGTGAATAGAGAATTATGATGTTACCTCTATTATTTCATGAATGTGTGATGTTATACCACTGTATTATATTGCATGTTCATTATAACATAATACATTACTAGTTATTTTATTGTTTTGTTCTTCATGCCACCATCTTGGGATACATAATACAAATTAGTGGTATTAGAGCACAAATACTCAACTTCATCACATTCTATACCAATTTAGGAACTAGTTTTAGAACACATTTACCAAATTCCTATCAATACTTGCACTCAATAGTAAGAGAGAGTGTAGTCTAGTTTAGTCTCCAACTATTCAAATAAGTACCATCATTAGAGAAAAATGATTGATTCTTGGAAGAAAAATGATGACACCTCCACTAATGTTCAATATATCATAAAGGAGGCCATATATGAGGAGTGAAAGTCAATATTTGGCCAATTTTATGGCTCGATTATCCAAATTAGATCTTCATATTCTACATCACACACTAGTGTGTTGTTTCAACATCAGAGCCCTTTAAAGGTGTAAATAAATTTTGAATACTAGTTTTGTAAGGCAAGATTGATGTTGAAGCATAAAATGATTGGGTTTGACAACATGAGGTTATTTATTTTTCAATCACTTCATATATATGAATAATATAACCTTCACTATACTATTATATGTCCAAACATGTACTACATTGATGAGAAACTCTCTGCATACAATGTGCATAAGACTACAACCCCATCGACACTTGGAAGAAGTTTGTTGAAACCATTCATGGAGAATACTATGATTTGAAGATATAGGAGGATGAATATATTAATTTTAGTTGTGATTCATGTAGGATCAATAACATAAATAATACACTAATGAATTACATGATCTATGTGCACACTTGAGAATCAATAACATTTACCAAAATAAGGTGCTAAAGTACATCAATGGAATTTATATTTACATTAATACAAAGTTGGAATTCCTACCCTATAAAACCATGGGGTAATATATATATTATAATAATGAATATAATAATAAGATAAAATATAAAATACATGGCTTTGGTCCAATGCACAATACCAAATCTACAAATAATTTGTAAAGCCCATATACATATAAATATAAGCCATCATGTTACGGAAATTAGTAAAATAAACCCATTACATAATCGATTGTTATAGATAAACCAATAAAATACATAAGAAAGAGGAAGCAAGAGGATAATTAGTGAAAAAATCACAAGACTCAAACCCATAATGATTTAGAATGTTACACATAATGATCTCTCATTGTGTAGTCTACCTTTAGACATGAGCCAAAGGAAGAAATTGACCCTAATGCCACTTTAATAAGAACCAATGTCAATTTAAACCCTACATGTCTGATGTTGGTGAAAAATTAGATAATTTTTTCCATTCTAAATGATGGCTTAAAGGAAACCATCTCTATGTCATCATCAATAGTAGAAGCTAGAAGAATATCATCACATAATATGTAGTTAATCTTGCAACTGCTACACACCCTCATATACATTCAATTTGATGTATAAAATATGGTAATAGTATTTATTTAAATATAATTTACCTTAGTATGGGATCAAGCCCATGTTTCATACTATCACCTATGACATAAGAGGTTTGTAACATTGCACTTAGCAAGCCATATATTTATGATTGTGATATCACATACAACACATCAAGCATGTTGTGCTTATCCTCAATGAATTAAACCAATGAAAGATGTAATCCAAATTATTCAAATGTATATTTGATATCATGTAGATATAGTACTTGGGTTACTTCATTATTCACATTGATATATATGTAGACCTAAATAATATCAAAATGATCTAAGCTTGGCCAACTTTGTGAGACCTTGAGAGCTTAGGAACTTTCTTGGATTTGGGAATATAAATCCAAGGTTAATCCTTATATTCTATCACATCTCATGGTTGTTGAATGAAATAATCTATACCAAGACTATTTTTCATTGGATGCCTATACAACAATGTAATTTTGATGAAGCCAAGCATCCAAGTATGTACTCAATATAATGCTCACTTAAAATGGACACTTAGTTATGTACCATTATAAGTCTTTAAAAAACATGGCATTGTATAACTCCACCTATAAGAAATAGTTGTATGCCATTGTTCAATATGTGAAGCAATGACATCATTAATTTCTACAAAAAGGAGACCATCATTCACTCTAATAATAAGTTAATTCCATAAATCAAGCTAGAGAATATGTGTCGCATTAATTATATGACCTGAAATAATTAAAATTAGTGTTAAAAAATAATAATTTCAAGGATAACAAGGCTATAGATTACCTCAATTAACCTTTTGTCATTTCCATTCTCATAGTGTTATACACTTGGGGACATAATTTATCATATTAGGTTTATCTCTAATTAGCTGGTGTAAAATTTTCATACACCCCATACCACTCTAATAAGTTGTTGGTGTCTACTTAGTGAACACTTTTATCTATAAGCTTAGGCATATTTATGTTCTAACTGATGCACCTTGCCAACAACTCATTTAAGAGGTTCACTAATCCAAAATTATAAGACATTTTGAGGTGATAAAAATACCTATTTACCTCCAACAACATTTTTATTGGCCATATTTTCATATATAAATAGCGCTCTATATCAAGTCATCCATTCCTTATTACATCACCAAATTGGTAAATGAGATACTTGAACTATACACTTCATAATCAGTTCCATCTAGGCCCTAAGAATCATTCAACAAAGATTTCATGTTTGGAATGCTTATGATAAAACACCAACATGATTCATTGATTATCATAATGGGTAGGCTTTCCAAGATGGATATTATCATTGTATGCAAGAAAAGTGTCAATGTGCCTAATACAAAGCATATGCTCTTTAATCATGTTTGTGTTTGTTTTGAAGTTCCTTCATCATTTGTGCTAGATTAAAACCCAAGGTTAGTCATTTTTGGTATGTCTGATGGGAGATGTTAGATATGTAGTTAAATTAATTTGATGTGTTCCATTCTTAGATAAATAGACAAACTAAAGTGTTCAATCAAACTTTTGTCCATTTTTCCACATGTAAAATAGTGTGCACCTATGCACATTAGATGATAACTTTCCATATATTTATCATGCCTACGACAAAGCTTTATATAGTTTTACAAGGCACAATCCATTTTAGACATATCTTGGGTTTGATACAACCATAACCCTTGGAATTTCCTATCATATACCCATGGGTTATTATTCATTTAGTTAGGATAATGAAGTGGATAAAATAGAGAAATTTTTGCATCATATTCAACAAGTAGATTATTAGGTATAGTTGATACTAACTTGCTAACAAAACAAGTGCAGATAGAAACATGTTACACATATATTCAATGTTGTTTATAAGGTCTGGGTGTGTTTACATAAACAATTCTTTGAATTCACCCACTAGAAGATCAAGCTACTATGCTAGGGTCCTTATACCATATTATGTGTAACTAGGGAGAAGGCCTTTGTCTTTGTGTCTACACCTAGTGTTCAATTTTGAAATCCTCAATATATACTTCCCACCTTTATTTTAGTACACACAATTCAACATTTTTTATACTTATATCTTGATCATTTAATAATCAATGCCAGAAGACCATATCATTAAGACTATTGTAGTGCACACTTGCCAAGTCAAAATTAGTTATTACAACTAGTCAAG